>VZTM01015582.1:192514-207357 GCA_013400555.1 Jacana jacana | reverse complement strand
CCCGCCGGGGCGGGGGCGGGGCCTGAACCGGGACCGAAGAGCGCCCCGGCTCACACCTACCTGCTGCTCCGGACCGCGGCTTCCCTCCGCCCCGTTCCGCCCCACTGCGCAGGGGCGGGCCGAGATGGGCCGGGCTCCCCGCCCACCCTTAAAGCGGCAGCGTCGCCGAGCAAGTTAGCCTCTAGTGCCGGCTCCGGTACCGGCAGCTTCATCCCCGGAGTCTCTGTTGTGCTTGGGGTTTTTTCCCCCCACCGGAGCGCTTCAGGGCAGCGACCTGGGCCTGCCCCTTCGTGGGTCCGGACCATCGGTCAGTGTGGTGTGAGTGCTCTGCTTCGCTTGAATGGCTCAAGGCCAAGTGCCAGGTCCTGCTCCCGGGACACGACAACCCCGCGCAGCGCTGCAGGCTCGGGGAAGGGTGGCTGGAGAGCCGCCCGGTGGAAAAGGACCTGGGGGTGCCGGTCAGTAGCTGGCTGAATATGAGCCAGCAATGTGCTCAGGTGGCCAAGAAGGCCAACAGCATCCTGGTCTGTATCAGAAACAATGTGGCCAGCAGGACCTAGGGCAGTGATCATCCCCTTGTACTCAGCACTGCTGATGCCCCACCTCAAATGCTGGGTTCAGTTTTCTCTACAAGAAAGGCATTGAGGTTGTGGAGCAAGGGCAAGCTGCTGAGGGTTCTAGAGCACAAGTCCTATGAGGAGCGGTTGAGGGAACTGGGGTTCTTTACCCTGGAGAAAAGGAGGCTGAGGGAAGACCTTATCGCTCTCTACAACTACCTGAAAGGAGGTTATAGTGAGGTGGGGGTTGGCCTCTTCTCCCAAGTAACAGGTGATGGGACAAGACAAAATGGCCTCAAGTGTCACCAGGGGAAGTTTAGATTAGATATGAAAAATTTCTTCACCCAAAGGCTTGTCCAGTATTGGAACAGGCTGCCCAGGGAGGTGACTGTGTTGCCATCCCTGGAGGTATTTAAAAGACAGGCAGAAGTGGTGTTCAGTGGCCTGGTTTAGTGGTGGACTTGGCAGTGTTAGGTTAATGGCTGGACTAGATGATCTTAAAGGTCCCTTCCAACCTAAATGGTTCTATGATTCTATAAATTACTTTTTAAGAAGACTTGCATTCATGTAAACTGGCTCTATATTTTAAAATTGTAACAAAAATCCACATGGGAAAATGAATTATACCCAAATTTGACAGCAGTGAAAAGGAGATTGTTTTTCCCCCCTCTGCACACCAGATCAAGGCCACTGTCAACTGTGGTATGACCTAACCACAGTGTCTTGACTCCTTTGTAACAGCGACAGCTATTGAAGGTACTGACCAGCAAAAGACCAGGCCAGACTGTGCTCCAGGGTTGGTTATGGGCCCCAGGCAAGCTGCACCTCTGTTTTCCCCTCTGCGTGTTTCTCTTCCCCATGCTCTCTAGCTTCCCCGTAGGACAGAGTGTCCCAAATTTCACTCACTGTGTTTTGGAAAGGCTCTCGTGTATTGCCTGAGGTGATGACTGTAAGTCCTGGAGCACTTAGGGTGCCAGGCTTTTAAAAATAAATCTGGTGATTAAGTAGCCTAAACCAGGATCTGCCCAAATCTCTGAGGTTATGAGGCCATCTAGTGATCTCCTGTCTTAGTACAATTAGAACGTGCTCTCCAGGGTGTGAAAGCTGCTTCTAAAGCAGGACCTTTTCTTTAAATGTGGCTGATCCCCAGTGTCCCGAGAGAAGGTGACCCCTCCGTTCTGGGCTGCAGAGAGACTGGGATGGAGGCAATAGACTGGGAGGAGGCCAGGACCCAGAAAGAAGCTGGTGTCCACCTGCCGTATGAAGGAGCCTGAAGTCCACAGACATGTTAAGCTACAGGGATACTTGCATGCCCTTTACTCTTGTCTGTATATAACTGTAAAGTAGAAATCACCCTCAGTCTTTTTATAAACTATTCCAGAAACTGATACAAAAATGTGGTGGACCTTTGTGATTGAGGCTCAGGAAGGACATTATTTCTTGGAGCCCTTAGGGGAACCATGAAGTTTCAAAGGACTTAAGTCTTTCAGCAGCTCTTGCTGGTCCTCTCCAAGGAGAGACATTGAAAACACTCATAAAACCCAAAACTGTGCATAAAATGTGCAATTCAGGACACAGGCACTCACTGCCATGCTAGGAATAAAGAATTTGGTCATGTAACAGGGAAATCACTATTAACATCAGCTCAGGATGCCATGTAAGGTGTGGTGACAGCTTTAAGCATACTGAGAGGTGATGCTACACCTCTACCTTGCACATTTTATGTTATGCCTCAGAAGGTTCTCAAAGAAATCTGACAGGAAAGCTTTTTCACTTGGATCTTTAGCCTCTTGGATTAGGTATTTTAACAAGTAACTTCTCAGGTCTAGTTTTGCTGAACTCCTGCTATAAGATGTCACTCGGTAGCTATGTGAACCTCAGTGAAGTCACTGCTTGTCTAGTACAGACCAACATCATGCTGAGGCAGTTAAAAAACCAAGTTTTCCCTGGCTGTTCCCAGCCTAGGGATTGCTTAGGTGGAAAAAGGAGAGATGAAGTCCTTGGTTCCCAGTGACTCTGGCTGGGATGTTAAAATGAGAAGTCCGCTCTTTCTCATTTAACTATGAATGTTTAGTTATTAATGTATAAAGTCCTAGCATGACATAAGAAATCTCTGGTGTCAATGGTAGCTGCTATCCTTCTTGCGAAAGTCTACCTAAATGGCTTCAGACTTTGAGGACATGCTTTGTGCTGACTACTTCAGCGAAGTATCAAAGCCTGTTCCCTGTGAGAAAAAGAAATGTTTCATTTCCCAAGGCTTTTTACTTTACATGGTGACGTCTTGAGAGTTTCTGCTGTGCAAATGCATGGGAGACTATGTAGCCAACTACCCTAATTGCCCTGGAGATTTGCTCGAAGGACAAGGACGACTTTGATCACAACACAACATCGATTTGGTGTATCATGGAAGAGTGCAACACTTGCAAAATGCAATTGTAGAGTAGCACACGAGGGACTCCTGTGTGTCCAAGGGAATTAGGAGATTACTGGTTGATGATACAACTGCCCAAGTCCCGGGGGAAATCTTGTTTGAGCCAATTAACAACAAAGAAACGGAACTGCACGAGGACAGAGAGAAGGGGAAGGCAGAAAGGAGCTACCTTCATGTTAACCAGCCCACGACTCCTGAATCTTCATAGCTACAAAGGTTAAACTCAAAAGAAGGCAGGCCTGCAGTTTAGCAGCCAGGTGATCACCCAGCTGTGTTCCTTCTCTTCTAGCTGTTACAGCCCCGATTTTCACATTTCATCCTTTTTCAAGGCCAGCTGCCACCGTTTGCTGCAGTGAAAGGGCCTTGGTGCGAGTTCACAGACGGGAAGATGGATGGATTCAGAGGGCTGCCGATTTGTTAAAAAGCATCCCAACAACTCGATATCAGCAGCCAGGTTTTTTGCACATCAGGACCAATTTGTGGTTTTCCAGAGGCTGTGGAAGCAAGTAATTTTCAAAATGTACCTTAGCTACTAGCTGATGCACAAGCTACAATTGCAGATGAGAGCTCCAGCCAGGTAAGGGAGGGGCAATTCAGTTCTGTTGTGCCTTCAGCTACCATCTACACCTACTCAGTTCTGAATCACGGTACCTCTTTTGCAGTTGAAGAATAGGTAGCCTGGCAAAACAAATGTGTCCCAAGAGCATTAGATGTGTTTTTCATACAATTGCCTTCCCTACTGCCTTGCCAGCTGTATTAGGTCAGGAGCAGGAAGGAGCACCAGCTGGCAGAGATGAAGGTATCAGGCACCTTCTGGCAGTGGATACCAGAAGGGGAATCTGCAAGGTGCAGCGTTTTCTGGGAGGGTGATGAAACAAGAAGAAGCTGTGTTAATCTGACCCTTGTGCTGCTGCAGATTCTGTCTTCCTGGCGTGAGAAGTTCTACAAGGGCCTTGATAGTAAGACCAAGAAGTCAAAAACTATTATCGCTGAGAATATTGTTGATTTTGTCCCCATGTGCCATTAAAGCATGCTTAGCCTTAGCTGGCTGCTTGTGTTCACACAGAGTCAATCATGGGAGCATTTCTGTAGCATAGATGAGGACTGTGAAAAAACATGAGTTATATCATTTGTGCTTGTCTTTGGTGCATTGTTTTGGTACTTGTTTCAATGTTAAAACTAGAGGGTAGATGTTTTCAAGCCCTGTGTTTGAGCAACTGAAGTCTCCTTGAACTAGTGGGACGCTCACTCCCATATATTTTTTTACCTTAGTGATACTTGGGCTCCTAAATTTTAGGTCCCAGCAATGTTATGTGACAATCACCTGCATGAGTGAAACCTCACTTTGAAGGAAAATTAGACAGAAAGGAGCCCAGCCTGGTGAACGTATTTGTAGCTAATGAACATGTCCAGAGATGCATCCTGTAAAAACAGATGCTCTGGTGGTTGTCGTTGTATAGCAAGAAGATTGCAGCACAGGCAGCAACCAAAAGGAAGCAGCCACCACGTTGGCACAGCCACTTTGAGATGATACAACTACCTGTACTAGCACACTGGAAGAAGTGGTGGTGGTGGTGGTGAGCAGTTCATAGCTCCCATTGATCTTTCAGAAATTGAACTATCCCCATTGTACTTCTTGTACGGTTGTGCTGTTCCTGTAGTCATCTGTAATAGCTTTCTGGATGCACTATCCAATCTTGGGTAGCCAGGGATCTAGGGACACAGCTGTCCGCAAGAAGATTTTGCATATCCCCAAGGCCTGGGCCAGGTCTGGGGCCAGCCCAAAGTGGGACACAGCTGCAGGGGAAGAAGTCTGTAAATAGCACTAAACAATGGCTGTACATGGTGTCACAGCATTTACTGGGGTGTTGATGTTGGTGGTTTGGAGTTTTTTCTGTGCTTCCCAGCATAGTCCTAAGAAAGGAAGATGATGAAAACTGAGTGAAAATGGGCATCCAGGGAAAGGGACTGCTTCGTCCAACCTCTCCAGTCTGGTCTTCAGACAACCTGTAGCTGCCTAAGTTTTTTTCTGAATGAAACAAAGACTTTCTCCATGTCCTCACCCTTCTTGACTTCCTATGACAGGAATATCCATCCATCCTGCCTTCCCTGCATGCCTTTGTCCCACATCCCCTTCATGTGCGATGTACCGAGATGATACACAAGTGTACCACTTCACTGTATTTATTAGACTTTAGCTTTTCCCTGACTGGCAGAAACAATGTCAAACAGCAGAGCTAAGCCAACATTTAGTCTGGAGCATGAGAATGTGACCACAGACTGGGGCCCGAACACAAGCAGTGCTTCCCAAGCTTAGATGTCTTTTTTGCCAGGTAGGCTGGATTCACTACAGTGTTTAAACCGATTATAACTAATTCCTTCTCTTTTCTCCAGGCAAAGAAATTGCTCCACCTTACTCCAGAAATAAAGCCTGAAGCTATAGTATGTCTGGTCAATTGCTTTTAAGGATCATGCTAACAGCCATCAATGCCAGGGATAAGGTAAGCAAATCAAGTTTTCAAGGACCTGTGTCAGTTTACAGCAGCCAGTTGATTTTGTAATTCAAATTTCTTAGTTTCCCACTGGTGCTCAGAGCTTGGCACCAACTTAACTCTTCCTTTTGCCTTCCACATGGTAGTCCATCAAACATCTGGACTCTTCCGGGGACCTGGAGGCAGACAAAATGATGGAGATATGAGACAGATAAGACAGACAAGTGGTGCTTACTCTCTAGAGCTCCTAGAGGAAACCGTTTGCCAAGGACCTGACACAATATGCCTCCTCTCTTGGCTGATGTTTGTTATTGCAACCTGGGAGGGTTTCAGGGTCCTCAAGCAATTTATCTGTGAGACAGGGTCAGGCTGTGTCAGAGCCTCTGCTCCTCGCTATTTTGCACTAGCTTCCAGACAACATGGAAAACACATGGTACCACTGCAAGGATGCGCAGAGGAATGGGAACAGCTCCCCTACAACACCATCCAGCCCCTTCACATGATGGATGGGCTGGAGCTTAAGTTCGGTGTGACAGAATAGTTACTATATATGCACATGGCAGCATGGGAAGTTCAGAAGGGGCTCTGGAAAAGGGCTTAGTCTTTGGATTTCTTATCAATTTTCAGTGGTATTCTAAAAGTATTTTGTTCTGCTGGCTTGCCATCCATACTTACACAGCATACCCTCCAAAGGAGTGTTTGACATGCCTCTTCTTTAGGATACAGGTCACTGTCATTTTTGTATCAACGGGTTTCAAATACACGCATGACGAGACCCATGAGGTTTACTTACAGAACAACTTTAACTGTCATTAGCCCATGTATAATGTCTTTGTGCATTTCAAGTGTCTCCAGGCTCAGTGCATTGGCAGCACACTGTAACTTCCTTCACTGCAGCAGAGGACATGCTGCACCTGAATAGCTTGGTGGGAGCTGGCTCACTTCCAGTCCTGGAATTTTTTCCCTACAAGGCTGGGCAGGTTGCATGCAGAGCTGCTTGGGTCCCCCCTTGTCACATCCCCGGGGGTCCTAGTAGTGAAGGCAGACCAAGAGACCCCAAACCCTGCACTGTGTAATCTTGCATCTTGGTGTTTATCAGCTGGGGCATCAGGCTTCATGCAAGCAGCTGCATCCAGCTTAAGTGGAAGCAGCAGTGTCACTGTGACCCTGCAACAGAGCTCTTTAGCTGTACCACTGTGAACCAGTTCTGGGGGAGCCAGGGCAGGAGCATCTGCAGGTGGGCTAATGCTCGGTCTGAATAGATGGCCCAAGGATAACAGACAGGACAGGCTCTGTCATCTTCCAAACAAGACACTAAGCACTTCCACACACAATAAAAATAAAATTAAAAAAAAAAAATCAGCACATCTTGGCTACCCTAGTGACACCATAGCAGAACTGGTCTCAGCAGTCCTGTCCTGCCTGTCCGTGGGTCCCACCAAGCCATCTCCCCCTCCACAGCCATCTCATGGCCATGTTCCCGGTTTGGTTCCCCTCAGTGGGCCTGATTCTGGCCCCCAGCCATGGGCTGACATCAGAGTCAGAGCAGCTGGGCACACTGACAGTGCCCTTCACCAAAGACCACCGCTGCTCTCTTGCCATCACTCCTGCCCGGTAACGCTGAACACCAGGAAGCCTGTGGCTCTGATTGAGCCTGGGAAATGCTATATGCTGGGATTGCTCAGTTATAGTCCAAGTGTTTTGTCCTGGAGGGAGGTACTGACTAGGCCTTTGACACATCACACAGTGTCAAGTGCTCCCACCTCCAAAGGATGTGCCTGATGGGAACTGCTGGAATTGCTCAGCATGGATCCAGGCTTCAATAAGTTGTGGCTATTGGTTTGCAAGGAAGTCACCAAGAAACGTGATCCTCAAGGAGAAGCGAATCACTTTGATCTCTGTCCTTCTGTTTGATGTGAGATCAGAGCTGATTTCCAGTATTTCTAAGCTAAAGCAGGAGTGTAGTAAGCCAATGCAGAAAAGCTATCATCTAGCTGTTGTCCCCAGTAAATCTGCGAAGTAATAGATACTTCTAGGCAATGTGCTACTGTCAGGCATGAAGAATGTGTCAGAGAGATATGGCTGAACCTATGGAAATAACTGTTTTAGCCTTCTGCTAAAAATATTGGTAAGGAAATTGAAACAGACCCTTTAGTGCTCTGATTAGCAAGAACTGCTCTTAGATGAATACTGTAACACTGCTGCAATGAAGTGCAGCACATATTATAAGGGAGCACGCAGCAAAGCAGCAGTCCTTGCTAAATGACACAATTCACAATGCATATTCATTGCATGAAATACTTTTCATCTGTCCTTGCTCTTATGTTGTATATTGGCTATGGATTCGGTGGATTTGGATTTCTTTAGCAGGCCCTTGGGCTTTCAAGTGTGCTAGGATGCATTGTAATGTAGATGCAGGGTGTCTGGCACTTCTTACTGAATAAGGCTTCAAAGGGAAGTTGGGAAATTGAAATTGGGGAAGTTGAAATCAGACTCTAATTACATTTGTACAGAGGCCAGAGGCACTTTGACAAAGAGCTTACCTGCTGTTCAGGGACAGATTTTGTCCAGAGCACGTGAAAATAGGCTGGTTCATGCTCCTGCTGGTATTGGCAGACATGGGATTGCCAGATGTTTTGAAACCGAGATAAAGGAAAACAGTATTTGTGAGTAGGCTTTGAGCACAACGCTGTTACTCAGGTAGACCTGACAGCTCAAACACATCTTCTGTGGAAGCTTTCCCAGTGGCAGGGCTCAGCTAACAGGGAGCACAGGTCACTGGCACAGCTGTGCCCGAACCCTTGCTTCCACAGCCAATATTGCTGTGGGCATGTGCTTCAAACAGCTAGCCAGGATCCCCTCCTGCCTTTCTCCTTCCCACAGCATGTACCTATGAAGCTCTAGTGTTTTTAAAAAGAGGTCAGAGTCCCTTCTTCATGCTTTATATGGGCGGGCATATAACTTTGCAAGACTCTTTTACCTCCTTGTATCTTTCCCAAGAGGACAGATTGTAAGGTACCAGGGCCCTGGAGCCCTGAAAACAGATGAATCTGAGTTTAGAGGCAGGGAAACAAACACCCTCAGCAGTGAGCAAAAATGATTTCAAAATGAAGACCAGTGGTTTGCTGTCTACAATGAATACTCGCCTCATCTCAGGCCTGGTGTAAAAGGCATCTGTCAGCAGACAATGGCGTTGGGACGCATGGACTGGAAGGACTCGGCGTCGGGGCTGCTGCCTGCACAGAGGTGCGTCTGCCTCCTGGTGCGACGCCACTGGGACAGGCTTTGGGAACAATAGAGCTTTGTGCCTAGCAGATGTTTGGGCAGAGGAGAAGCAGCTTTTGCTTTCTTTTCCTGCGGGCGGTTAAAGCATAGGGGGTGAGCTGACCCCATTTCCAGGGGGCTGGTGCTTCTGCAAGTCAGGCTACAAGTGGTTTGGCCAAGGTCGTGCAGTGAGTGGGTGATGCTGTCAGAGACGGATGGAAATCTCAGTGTGGGTGCTTTAGCTTGATGCTCCCAGCACAACATCTCCATTAGTGTGTGACATGCTAGTGATTTATCCGAGCAGTGAACTTTGCTGATTAGGTTTTATCTCGGTGGTGGCTGGAACAGTTTGTGCGTCTTCTACAAGTAAAGAGCAGGCAGCGTTCCTCACTGAGCAAAATATGGTCTTTGACCTCTAGGTCTTGGCGCTGATTCATACAAAAGGCAATGGTTGTATACGATCCTTCTCTTGAATTCATGTGGAGGGAAGAAAAGCCCACTTAATTGGTTGCTCAGCAGGAGGAGGTGCCTCTCACAAGTTCAGTATAAAATCAAAGATAGAAGTGGAGTGAAACGGCAGCAGTCACCACAGATTTTCACCATTCTGTGCCACTAAATATGTGGAGAGGAAATGGCATGGTGGTGAGGGCCACAAGCCTCTGGAAACTGGGCATGGCAACTGCTAGATTTGCCTGGGAGTTGCTTCTGAGGTGGCGTTCAAAGTCCATGTACCCTACCTCCCTGGGATGTCATTGCCACTTCTCCCCCAAGATCTGAACCCCTGAGAAGGCTGATTGAGGATGGGAAGGGAGGTTTGAAGCATGGGAGAGGAGGCTAACCCTGAAGAGGAGATGCCTCCTCAGCAGAGGGCTGAGCTTCATTTTGTGAGGCTTGGTTTGCAGCACAACAACCATGCAAAGGAGGACAGGCAACATATTTCCATCTTTGCCCATTGTCACAGTTTTGGCTGGATTGGCCACTGAACCATCAACCAGGCCAACGACCCATGTTGTAGGATAGGTTTTCTGATGGTAAACTGGGTGCATTCACCAAGGAGGCAGACAAGGCCACAGATATTTTTGTGAAGGAAGCAGCGGGAACGTAAAGCCTGGGAGGGAGGAAGGGAGGGAGAGAGATAGAGGAAGGTACAATTAGCTATTAAATCATTTCAGTTGCCTTGTGAAACCTCTCCCCCAAGGATCCTCTTGAAAGCAGATAAGAGTGGAATGTGTCTATATGTGTTTGCAATGCAAGGGCCCGTGTATGATGAATACATAAAATGAATAAAAGGCAGTGAGCTAAAGCAGGGAATTAGAGATTTTAAACCTTTAAATTTTAAATCATAGAAGTTTCACATATCATTCACAGATATGGCAGAAACGTGGAAAAGAAGTCATCTTTACTTTGTTATCTATAATTCTGCTGTATGAATAATAATTCCACAATGTGTCAGAGGAAAAGCCGTATGCTTTTATTCAAGCTTAATCTTTATAGATATGAGGCCAGTACAGAAGATGAGCTACTTGCTTTAATGGTATTATAATTTGATTTAATATTAGAATGTGTGCCTGCAGTATCTGCTTTCTAAGCAATGATGAAAAGTGCCAGAGGAGATGCTTCTTGCTTTATGTCTTACGGCTAGTGATCTGGTTTATTTGGTTTAAAACAGCCAATACCTTTTCAATGCTTTCAGTAGTCTTCTTGCATAAACTCAGAATAATCTTCTCTGCTTTGTGCCAGAATTATTTCAGTTTCGGTCTTACAGTCCGTCCTTACCCCATTCCTTTCAGCTGACTATTCACACTAAGTTTCCTGTGAAGGGGCTCACAGCACTGTGAACTGCTCAATGGAAGGAAAGCCCAAAGCAGATAACTGTTCTTCTGAGCGTTGCAAACACTTATATTGCATCTTAGTTGTTTTCTCTCTCTTCCACCCTGCAGAGTCTCATGACTCCATAGATACCAGAGCAAAACAGGAGAGGCTTTCGATGGCAAATCAATGTGGCTTGGTAGCTGGTGAAAGATCTTCTACAGAGAACCGCAGCGCTGTGTGAAGGAGCTGAGTAATCCAGCAGCAGCAGCATGATTTTTTAATTCATTGAAGATGCTGAAGAAAATAAAAAGTGAAGCAAGAGCATCACAGCAAGGAGAAGGGATATAACCTTTAAATGGCAGGCCTTTCCCACCTCTCTGAAGCATCAGGCGTTGGCCCTACATTGCAGAAGTAGGACAAAGAGCTTGATGGGCCTGTAGTCTGATCTTTTATGGCAGATCCTAAGGGCAGTGGGAGCTGACATGCTTGCTAGCATTTGACCCAGTTTAATCTAACAAGTTCTGAGAAACAAAGATTTGCTGAGAGGTTAAGGAAAGGGAAAGTTGAACCAACTTGATATTGAATGTTCACTGCAACTGAAGAGACAAGTACCTAAGGAAGAAGAACAAACCCACCAAGCCAAAAGCCTTCCGTTGCTGTGTTACACCACTGGCAATCCAGCTGGTGATGGGACAAAGCTGCTGCCCCAGGAGAATTGATCAGAGTGAAAGGTCCCAGGCAGATCTGGTCTATGCCAGTAACTGGGGGTTTTAGAATGGTTTGGGCCTTTTTTGTGCTCATCCTAGTCAGAAATTCTCTATCCTACCTTATCCCTGTTCCTTTGAGGAACATGTTAAGAAGCTCCTAGTGCTCTGACACTGCTTTGTGCTTTGCTGTGCCAGGAACAAGCCTTATCTCCCCAGGATTACTGTTAATAGGGGACATCCAGCCCATCCATGCCCCCTGTGGAGCTTTAACACCTTTTGTTGGTGACAGGAAAAAAATACTCATAATACCACCCAGATACCCCTGATCATCACAGAAGTGCCTCACAGTACAATCCTATCAGTCACTGCCTCTTCCTGGGCTGTACAAATGCTTTTCCATGGTATTTGGCTGATTAGTGAGTATGTGAAGCAATTCATGATGCTTTTGGGGCCTCATCTTCATTATCCTCTCACTCTTGCAAGAAGCTTCACAACCCCTTTGTGGACCTGCTTGCAATGGCTGTGAAATGTAAGCAATTGATGTTGCAAGTAGAGTAGAAGTGTTTGGTCTATCTCTGAAGCAGGGCAGCCCCTCTAGAGAGGCACTGCTGACCGGTGCAGGGTGGGTTTGGATGGGTAAAAGACAATCAAAGTGGCTAGATACCGGAAAATATGTAGTGCAAAACAATCTCAGTACAGAGAAAAGGTAATTCTGGACATGGAGGGAACACCTCGGTGCTTTCCTGTGCAGCACATCCTAAGACAACATGCATCAGGCGATATGTGATACGGAGAGGTGCCATTGCACTTTGCTTCCATGCCTGAGGTGGGAAGACATCATGGCACAGCAGAGTATGGGGTGGGAACAAAGTGCTCCTGGGTGGTGGAAACCAACACAACTCAGCTGACTGCCCTGCTGTGCAGGCTTGCTCCAGCCAAAGGCAAAGGCCTCTGCCATCTTTTCCTGGGAGCCGTAGTTTATACCCAGATAGAAGAAGGAAGTGGCTTACAATGGACTTGTTTGCATTCCTATCCATTTTGTGCTGGTGTAAATGTAGCTGAAGAGTGAAAGAAGATAAATGAAAAATTAACTAAACAGGTATCCAGTCCACCTCCGGGAGCTGAGGAAAGTATTGCCATTGACCAAGAAGAAAAGGGTCTTGATGTAACAAAAATCCCTCAGTTGGGCTCTGAATTTTTTCATTATAATTGATGTTGTTCTCCAGTGAGCTATCTTTCAAGCCTAATTTGACTGTTAAAAATCTCCTAAAAGTTACAGATTGCTTTGGGTGAAAACCAAGATGTAGGAAAAAAAACATCAGAGTGAAGAAGAGCTGCCCAAAGGCAGCATGTAGTGTCTAAGGCTAGACCAGCTTGGAGGGAAAGAGTGGAACAACTTAGGTGGAAGGATTTACATAAAAAAACTCCGGGCCTAGGGATACAACATGACTTACCAGAGCCCAGAAACACTTGGTACAGCCAGATTGGCTGACATTGCAAAGGGTCTGAATGGCCTCATTGGGAAGATGTTCGTGCCCAGGAGACCTTAGAAGAAGAAATCACTGCCCCCATGAAACTCCAACAACAATGTCTGTGGGAGCTGTATGTATGGGAGTGGGAGCTCAACCTCACAGCTATTCCAGAAAGAGGAGTGAGTTTGATTTTTATATCTGCAATGGCATGTGTTGCTATTTATCCCCTTGTTTAACACTGTATGTACTACTGATTTTACTGAGATTGAAGTGTTTGTGCACTGAATTCTAGACAAGCAAAATGTACTGTCCTGTATAGAAGACAGCTAAACCAGAGCAGTCTAGAACCAGCTGGTGCCCAAGGAAATAAGGTCAGGACTGTTGTGTGAAATTTTGGATTAATTCTAGAACAAGTCCTAAGTGATAAATTCTTTAGAGAGGCTGGTGAAGCCCTGATCTTGGACTCTCTAGAGACACCCATGCTATCAGGTCTCCAAAAGAGAAGGTACCTCTCCACAGTGAGAGCAATTGGTGTTGAATGAAGCTTGGAGGCTGACTTAACCCTTATCATCTGACCTAGAGCTGAACAAGCAAATACATACAAGTTAATAAACAAACCAAACTAAATAAAACAACCCAGCTCTCAGTGCAAAGTCGAGAAAATAACTGCTCTCCTGGCGAATCCTTACATGGATCTAGCAAGGTTCACCTTGTTAGACTGAGTTCTGCAACCGCCAGAATTAGTGATCATGACAGAGGACTCATCTTTTTTTTTTTTTTTTTTTCCTGGGATATTGGGGAAGTGGGGAAATCGGTTTAGCTCGTCTGCTTTCCATACAGAACTACAGGAAGCTGAGAAGGGATAAAACTTGTTGATTCAAAGGCAAGAAGAGAGAGAGAGATAAGCTGATCTGGGTTGTCTCCAGGTAGGAAGGAACAGGTGTTTTACATATCTCCACAAAATGACCCATGCTGGATGAACTAGCAAGTTCCTTGCAGGCCTTTCCTTATCAAAGGCAGTTGTTGAATAAGGACAAAAACAAATCATATAATGTAAATCATAAAAGGAAAACACGTGGTTCATACTGCTGAGAGATAACGGAAAGAGGTCAGAACAGTCCACGGTAAGCAAAGGATGAGACTAATGTTTACATGCTGCATGGACCAAGACTAGTAAACAGATAAACACAGGATGAATTCTGCAGTGTTCTAAAGTATACAGGTAGCAGAATCGTCCCACATAAGCAGGGATCTCATGGGTTTGGAGAGGAAAATCTCAAAACTCCAACGGAGTCGTCCCTGTCTCTTTAAAAGCCGGTGCCACTCCCCAACGGATCTACGAGTACTTCGGCGCCGGGTAATACTAATGGGTGGGTTTATAGAAGCGGGGATAAAACAATACGGCTTTCTTCGTGGAGGCGGTAGAACGGTTATCAAAGCTTAAATAAACTGGGAACGAAGCCACCTTTTTCGATTTTTGCTTCGAAACGGAGCGCACGTAGCAAATAGTTCTCCCTCCTGGAAGTTAAGGGTGGGCCGGTTAACATCCGTGGCGGGGCGGGGATGGAGACCGCACAAAAGGCATCCCTCAGGCCCCCTCCCCTCTGGCAGGGGTGGGCAGGGGGGTTCTTCTTGGGTCGCTGTTCGGCTCGGGTGAAGAAAAAGCTACTCCTTACCCCCAGCAGGATGCCCGCAGAAAACGCTCAGCGCTGGCCGATGCTCGGCCCGTTCAGGCGCTCCCTCCGAGCCGCCAAACGGCAACATCCCCTTTTTGTTCAAATTTCATTTCAATAAAAGCCAGCATCTCCCGCTCGCACCTCGGCGGTGCTGATGGGGGGAGGAAGCCTTAGTCACCTCTTGCGGCAAAACCAAGGCCTCCCGGGGCTCTCCCTCACACCCAAAACCCCGATAAGGGCCGGAGATATCCCCTCCAAGGCCCCCAGGGAGGGGAGCGGGGTGGGGGGAGTCACCTCCGCGGCCGCCCAGTGTTTAAATGCCCCGCGGGGGCGGGCCGGCAGCGCAGCGCCGCCTTCTCCGCCCCGCTCAGCTGACAGCGGGGCGGCTCGCTGCACGACCGAGAGACCGACCGACCGACCGACCGCCGGAGC
>VZTM01015582.1:173936-192209 GCA_013400555.1 Jacana jacana | reverse complement strand
GAACCGGGAAGGAGCAACTTTGAAGGATAAAGAATCCGCCGGGGAGCTGGTGGAGCATCCCCCGAAGGGCGGCGGCGGAGGGGGGGGGGGGGCGTTTGTCCGCCGGGATGCGCGCTCTCCCGCCGCTGGCCCCGGTCCCTGCTGGTGGAAGGGGAAAGGCAGCCCTCGCCCGCCCGGGGAGGCTGGGTGCAGCGGCTCGGCCGTGCGACTGACGGGAGAAGGGTACCGAGGGTTACGGGATCGAAGGCAGCCGGATGGAACGGGCTTTCTGTCGGGGCAGAGGCGTTTTCGTCCCTATTNGGGGGGGGAGCTGGGAAGGAGCGAATAAATTAATGGAATCGCATCTTTAATTACGCTGCTTTATTCATCTCTTATGTCCAGGGAGAAATAGGCTTCCTGCATCTTCCTTTCCCTTTCCACCCTCAAAAATGTTGCAGAACCAAAGAACAAAATTATTACTATGGGATCTAATACAATTTTGTAAAATATTTATATTTGGAGTGTTCCAGACTGGGCTTGAGCTGGTCCTGTTGGGCAAAGGCAGTATTCCTTCCTAAATGTCACTTGTGTTTAAGTAAAAGGAATTGTTTAAGTCAGTCTTTACACATGCAGTTAATAACTGAGCTTAATTGCACGGAAGCCAAGCGTTTCCTCACTGAATTATGAGTTTGAAAGCGCATAGGTTTGGCTGTTCCTATGTGATCCCTCTGCAGGGAAATGAGCTGTGTGTGACTGAAGTTGAAGGCAGCCGTAGGTCTCATGGTGGGCACCTCTGCCTGGCAAGGGGATCCTGGCGAGGTCTCCGCTGCTACTGCATCAGGAAGTACAGCGCCTTCTGGTTGTGTAAGAGAGAGACTTTTGATGATCTACATCACTGTAGATCAATGTACCTTGGTTGAAGTTCATGTTTTTGTCACCTGTAAAAGGGATGGGTACACGCATGTGACGTTCCGTGGAGCTTTATCTTAAAACAGGGCACGTAAATCTTTTCCTTTCGCCATGAGCAAGCACTGGAGGTAGCCCCAGGATCTCTGAATCGAAGCGTTAGCGTGAGCCAAATGTGCTTTAATCTCAATTTGCTTTTTTTTTTTTCACGTGTGCCAGTGACCGCAATCACACATTTTCGGTTTTGCTGCTTTTAGTAGAAATCTCCTGGCTCATGAGCCATCTCCCAGCTGATGGCATGCAGCGTTTGATTTGCATAGTATGACCTATTGGGGTTTCAGCTGCTTAAACTTTGAGTCATCTAAGTCTTCTATCTGAAAACAAACTATTTTTAAAGCAGTGTTGGCTGGCAAGCTGTGCCTTCCCCGATGAGCACCCAGACTTTTAAACTTACGTTTGCTGCTTTCTGCTCCGTTTCCCAGCGAGATGCGCAGGCGTGTTCTTGGGGAGAACTGCTCAAGGACAGGCTGAGCGCGGTGGCTTCGTGCAGTGTAGTGGCTTGGCGACAGGGTTCATCTTTTACGGTCATACAGTAGGTTTAGCTGAACTCCTTAAGCAACACTAAGCAGATTTCAAAGCTAAAGGAAGTCTCCATCTTCATTTTTTTCTGTAAAAGAAAGATGTTTTGGCGCATCTGGGATATGCCTGCTTGTAAAATGTAATGAAACGGAATAATTTCAAAGAGAAATCATGACTAGTAGCTGGTTTTATAGCAAGTATGGCTTCTTTTTTATTATTTTCTCCTTCCCCTCAATCGGAAAGAACAATTAGAAATACCACTGTAACTGGTTTAAACTTGGCAAGGTCCAGTAGTACGGTTTGAACATACAGAGAATTATGGCAATGCCAATTTGGGAAACATTCTCGGTAGCAAGGAGGGGTGGGATATGGTAGAGGAAGAAGTGGAGTAACAAATGTGATGGGACTTAATATTGTCACTGAGCAATGTTATATTTTTAGGGACTCGTGACAAGAGCTTTCTGCTATCAGCTGGGAGCTCAGCAGTTGAAAACGATAGGGAGGAACCGGGACTTGCTGCGAGCCACAGATACAACGCAGCCGCTCTGGTTTTAGATGTCGCTGGAAAATACAACTCTGGTTTTAGATGTGGCTGAAAAAAAACATTTCTGTTAAAGACTGGGGAGTATTAATGCCACTGAAGGCAGTCAGTAGTGAAATCCCATCTAGAAATCTGTGTTACAGGCTTCAATACCCGAACTACTAGGGTTGAATTCCTTACTGGAATAGGTGGGGAGAAAGATGCTCAGGGGAACAGAAAATCCATTGTATCACAGGAAACCCACAGATGAAGGCTATTTCTTTCTGAAAACGTTCTTACAACATTTTGTAGAAAGAAACGATCCTGTTCTTTCAGTATTGAATTATGTAGCTGGGACACCTTTCCGAGATTGCTAGCCTCGTGCTTGGGGAGGTTGTTGAGGTAAGTCACGGCGTCAATGAAAAGTTGTTGTAACTTAAGCCGCCACATGGATCATCCCCAATTTAGCAAAAAAGTAATTAAGAACCTGCTTATCTCCAAACCCGTGAGTCCCTTAGCAGCTAGCATACACAAAGCCCCTTGCTCAGGCGAGGTCAGGCCAAAGGGAGCCACGCTAAGGCTGAGCACACGAGGAGCGTGAGGAGGTGAGGAGTTTCAAGGCGCTCCAAGAAAACTGCTCTGCTGACCTGCAGGCCCCAGGGCCTCTCCTTTGAATGGAGCAGCAGAAGTTACAAATCCTTGAGGGATTTTCAGCTTCCAGATGGACTTGCTGGTGATCAGCTGAGGCACAGATACTTCGCAGAGGCACGTGGCGTGCTGAGGGGCTGCTGGTGAGTCAGATTTGGCATCATCTGGGTGCTCCTTGACCTGTACCCTCCCATCGCTGGGGACAGCCTGCGACTTGCCCCGCTGCAAAGGCTTTCCTTGCCTGATGATGTAAGCCCAAAATGTCTTGCTGCACAAACTCTCTGCAGTAATAAAAACACAAACAAACACCAAAACAAAACACACACCCCCCAAACCAATGAGAAAAAAACCCAACCCTTACCTAATGCATCAGGCATGAAGTGAAATGTTTGGATGATGCACTTAGAGGCGAGGGAGAAGAATGACTTTTAAAATTGTTGGGGGGGGAGGGTTGTTAGGTCTGTTTACAAAATGAAATCTAATCAAGATTTTAAAGTTGTCTACAGCCCTGTCATGCTTCTAGGGAAGACTGAGTTGAGTGACTTGCTTTGTAGTTCTTGTTCCTGTGGATGCTCAGTGCTTAAAACAAATTTGGTACATGAAAGTTTTGCACCATGCAAATGTATCACTTTGCTTTTTGGGTGGGTTTTTGTTGTTTTTGTTGTTTGTTACTTTTCTTTTGCATGTTTGCTATTTTCTGGTATAGATTTTCCCTTCTTTTTTTTTTTTTTCTTTTCATTAGGAAATTGCTCCACAGCTGGCTTTTCAAATTGATTCTTTTTGGGCTTTTTAAGTGAATTAATTATGAAAAATAAAAAGCTGTTTACTTATTGCTTAACTTGGTAGCATATCCAGGCATGCAGCAAAGTAGTGTATGGATTATAGTGCTGTCAAAACACTGGTGACACCATCACAGAGCTCTCAGTAAGGATGGGAGGGAAAAAAAATAATCTGTCTAGGGATTTGAGGGAGGAAACTATCTAAGGATTTCTTGGGACTTCATAGTTGGGGAGGTCAGAAAAGAAAAGCAGTGTATTTGATGTGAAATACTTTGAAAAGCATGAAAATTTCAGTATTGGTTTCTGTGCCCTGTTAAATTCCACTAAAAATAGGATGACGGGAGCTTTTCTCTCCTGTTTGGGTCTAATGGAAAATGCATTTCAGTTCACTTTCATCTTCATCCCCACTTTTTTCAGGTAAAGCCATTCTGAGTCTATCAGTCTCGGAATTGCATGTGCTTAAATGAAGTCTTTACAGGAACTATTTAACGTTACGTTAAACAAAACACCCTAATTGTTCATTAAATTTCTTCTATTGCATATTTTGTCATACTATATGAACTTTACAAGTGTGTGTGCAAGGCACAAGATTTTTATGTCTGTAGTGGGTCTTACATTTTGCTTTGAGAGCGTGTTCGGTTTTGTACTATCTTTTTACAGTGTTACAAACTACAATTTAGAAAAATGCATGATACATACGACTCAATTAAAAAGAAAACGAAATATTTTTCATTGGGGAAGTAATTTAGTGCTCTGGAGGAAAGCAGAGAGAGAATTAGGAATGGATCTTTTGTTCCCAAGTAGAAGGACTCGTCTGTGCTTCATTGAGGATGCTGTTGCTGGAGCTGTTTGGAGGGAGAGAAGAGCCAGTACAGGAACTGGGGCCTGAGAGATCATGTTGGATAATGCCTTCTGCATCTCAGATTGTGATTATTGGTGGAGTTGTAGTAGCCCTCTTGCTGTGTGAAATGAAAAGTTTTACATCTTTTTTTCCATACATGTAACATATTTTGCACTGTATAGTTTTGGCCATTGTGTAAAGATTCCTTATCTTACCAACCTGGCTCAGTCTATACTCTAAAGCTGTAGAAAGCTTAATTACTCTATTTTAAAGACTTATTTTTTTATTTTTGTTTTTATTTCTTCAGACCAGAAAAGCTGAGAGTGCTTACTGGTCATGCTCATTGGAAATGTTGAGTGTCTTGGGGAAAATAAATATACTTCTACTTCATGCTGTTTCCCTACAAATACAATAGAATCATAGAATGGTTGGAAGCAACCTTAAAGATTATCAAGTTCCAACCCCCTGCCATGGGCAGAGACACTTCCCACTAGAGCAGGCTGTTCAAAGCCCCATCCAGCCTAGTCTTGAACATCTCCAGGGATGGGGCATCCACAGCCTCTCAGGGTAAGCTGTTCCAGTGCCTCACCACCCTCACAGTAAAGAATTTCTTCCTGATATTTAATCTAAATCTGCCCTCTTCCAGTTTGAAGCCATTACCCCTCATCCTATCACTCCACTCCCTGATAAAGAGTCTCTCCCCATCTTTCCTATAGGCCACCTTTAGGTACTGGAAGGCTGCTCTAAGATCTCCCCAGAGCCTTCTCTTCTCTAGGTTGAACAACCCCAACTCTCTCAGCCTGTCTTCATAGCATAGGTGCTTCAGCCCTCTGATCATCTTTGTGTTGTGGCCCTCCCTTAGACTCACTCCAACAGGTCTGTGTCCTTTATGCTGGATATTAAGATACTGGATAATATAATCCAGATATTGGTAATTAATTTCTCCCCAGTGGAATGTTGCTCCAGTTTATAACATTGAAAGCCAAACAGGGCATGTTGCAGTCTGGTTAACTGTGCTTATCTAGTAGGCTCTCATTTTTTTAGAAAGCTAAAAGACTTTTTCATTGCTGTGTGAGATTAGCATCTTCCTGCTCACATCTTGCAGAGTCTCCTCGCAGCTTTCATGGTTCTCCATCACTTTTCCTTCATGCCAAGTCACCCTGCAGTGCCAGAGAATTTGGTGGCATTACTACAGTGATACAACTTCTCATGTACATGGCTTTTCTGAAAATAAGTAATCGTGTTTTTTCCTATTTTACTGGAAATACACTGCAAAATTTCCTCAGACCAAGAATATCTAAAGAGTTGCAGTTCCTCTTCATGACTTAGTTGCCACAAATGAAAAGTGGGCTACAGGAACTTTGGTTTTCATTTTTAAGTAGAGTCCAGAGTTCCACAGTGCATTGTTGGAGGGATTATAGAGGTTAAGTAACCTGGATGTGGAAGAGAGTCATACAGGTAGAAGAGAAGATGGTTTATGCCATACAACTTAACACAACTTAACTTGTTTCTCAGAAGCAGTTGTAGGCGGTTGCTTAGGATTTCTGATTGATATGGGGCTTGTGGAAGGGATGGGACTCAAGCATTTGTCCTGTCCCCCTTAAGAGGTGATGCTCAAATGCAGCACTAAATCTTATTACTTTATGGCTGGAATAGGCAAGTCACATGGATGAGGGACTGGATGGAGTAGCTGGTTTATTGCAGTAACTGTTGTTTTTTGTAACTTGTCATAATAAAGAAGGAAACACTGGGTATACATTTATAAAATCTGCTTGATAAAAATCTAAGATGGGTTAATATTGTCTTCATGTGAAAACCAATCTTTGGATCTTTGTGTAAGTGGTGCATTGCTAGTGAAGGGATAATCCCTGCTTCCGTGCAACCTCAACTCAATGATGAAATAGAAAGAATGTTTCTGCTCTCTTCTACCTCTTTAAAGGTGGTGGCATGGATGGTTGCTGTAATGGCGCATTCTTAAATGTGGTTTGTTTGGGTTTTTTTTGCTAGTGAGGAAAAAAAAAACCATAATTCCATTGTAACACTACACAGATTTTTATTTTTTAAAATAGATTTCTGAATTATACATTAAAGACTTAGCTCCTGTAGGAGGATTTCTGCAGCCAAAGGAAACAGTGCTTTTTATAAAGAATCGTCAATATTATTGACAAGTTTAATCTCCAGTTAAAATAACCTTTAATAAGGAGTAACTCTCTTGCTTATTTGGATAACAGACCATTTGTGGAATTGCTAATGACTGTGAGGTATTATTATGCTTAGTAATAGTGCTTTCATTCTCTATCTTTATGTATGCCAGAGAGACACTGGATTTAAGTGCTCCCCCAACCCCAGCGTGACTATTCTGTTATACATTTGCCTTGATCTAAGATTTTTATACTGTATTCCTTTGAAAATGAAGTATTGATTGGGTCGTAAAAACATCATTATTCCTATGAATAGCACAGACTCACTAATGCTAAACCAAAGAGAATTTCTTGTACTTTCATGCCAGATAAGCTGCTGTTTTAATTTCCACTTAGAAAGACTAAACCCCCTTGCACCCTCAGAGGCTGTTTCGCTGTCGGTGGCTGTTGCAGTAGCACAGAAGAAGATGGTGTGAGTGTGTATGTGAGGGATTTTTTTTTTTTCAGTGAAAATCCTAGTAACCTGTCTGTTAGTGTTGCAGTAGGTAGCCTTCTTCCTTTACGTAGTGTCAGCTGCAGTAGTAATCACGGTGCTGGCAGGCAGAGTGGCTGAGCTGCGGTCCTTTATAAGAATGACCTAAATCCAACCCTAATCTTGTTCCTGCTCATCGGGCTTGAAGTCACCACCGGCCCCATCCTAACGGTGTTGTGGCCAGGGAGAGCTGGGGTCCCCAGGACGGCAGCTGCCTTCCTTGGGGGCTGGTGGAGCCCAGGACCTCTCTTGGGTGAGGAGCACTGAAAGGCAAATGTGTGAATGTCCTGCAGAGTGTGGTGGTGCTGGATCAGGCCTCGTCGTGCTGGGTCTTGGTGCAGAGCATGAGGAGAGATGGTCTTTTTGAGCCTAGAGCAAAGGTGAAGGTCCCCATTGCTGGTGGAGAGGCCCCTGTGTTGATGCCCATGTCCACGGGGCTCCTGAGAGTGCTAGAGGATGGCAGCATCTGGGGGAAAGCGATACCTGCCATTCTGCAACCGGGAGAGCAGAAACCGTAAATATGTCAGAAGTGCTCAAGGCGGTGCGTGACTGTAGTATTGATTTCTCTGCTCAGCTGTTTGCCCATGAAGCCTTTCTGTCCTCGCCAGAGCGATTTCCCAGGGCTGCAGGAGCTGTGCCAGAGCCCTGATGCCCTGCCCACCGCTCTCCTGTGCCAGCGCGGAGCTCCCCTGACAAATACCTCCAAAATGAGCTGCTTCTGGAGAGGCTGAGATGCATGCAAGCCAGCAGTACGAGGGTGTCAGGGCTCTCTTGCCCTCCTTTCACCTGCTTGTCACCGGCTAATCAAGTTGTCCTTAATGCCAGCTCGTCCCTGAAACCTGCTGGCAAACATACAGCCCTGCAAAGCCCCTGCGTGGGCTGATGCGGGATACGTGGCTGGCATGCTGCTCCCTGCTGCAGCTGCTCGGCTGCTGCATGAGGGCTGGACTCAACAAGAAGTATGAATGAAACGGGGCAAAAAACAACCAACCAACCAAGCAACCACATCAAGGTGTGTGCTTTGATCCAATTAATGCTGTGGCGTTGGCCTGGTGCTACTTGAGACCATGTAGGAACCACTTACATCCCCGGGCAGAAGATTACAAGTAGCTTGTTCAGCCATATCTTGTGTATACAGAGAGGAACTGTGGCAGCCAAAATACATGAATCTTCATAAAGTTTGTGAGTGCAAATAACCTACAATTTTTTAAATTTCTTTTTTTTTTTTTTTTTCATTATCTACCCCTTGACCAGAAAATAGTAAAAAAGATGACTGGTAAGAAAAGTTACATTGAGGAAAAATGAATTTGGTCAGGAAACAGTAGCCTTCACTGTGATATTTTGGTCACATTAGCCATATAGATAATCTCAAAAGAAATTAGGGAAGAAATGATGATGGATCATCACAATAAAAGACACATACTGGGGAGATAACTAATGAGTGACAGACTGCCGAGGTGTCAGATACTGGCATGGCTGGAAGAAGCTTCTGTTACATTATCAGTATGAAAATATAAACAACTTAATTTGTGCTCATTGTTTGGAGTTAAAGATAGTTTTACTCAGCAGTCTGATCACTAGATCTCTTAACTGAGAGTTTTCCTGGGAGTGGCTTAGGCTTGATGAAGGTGCCTGGCTGAAAAAATGAAGACGTGTCCCTTCAAGGTGTGGGATTTTGTTTCTTCCACTTTCTTCCACCCACCAACCTAACCCATGAAAAATATTGTTAAAACATCTAAACAGATGCCTAAACAGTGAAATGGAAAGAGTATTCTCTTGCTAATACATGCTCCGTGTAGTCTTGAAGGACTTTGATAGATCTCAGTGACCTGCTTTGAGTGATAGTACAAAAATTAACTCTTAGTAGAATATAATGTTGGGGGTGTGTGTCTAGTTTTGGTGGATTTATAAAGAAAACTTGTTCTCACCTTGGAGGCCAATCTTTACAATTTCATACAAAAATGTCGGCAGTTCTCAGTTTGTGTTTAGAAGCAGTGTTTAAATATGTCAGTCTTGGAGAGTGAAATTCCCCATTACCTCCTTGGAGCATGAACTTGATTTTGCTTTACAGGCATTTTATTAATCAAATAATAATTCTGGTGCCTAGTACCAATTTTTATTTCTTTTTTTTTAAACAAGCCATATGGCAAATGGAGTCAAATCATGGTTTGAAACTGTGTGAGTGGTAGGTTATGCAGCATAAAAGCTAGAAGACTCCTCTGTCCGCCGCCTTCTTGGTAGGTATTCTCTTGTCATGTTAAAGACTTGACATGTGGAAGGGTAAGGGGGCTTAATCTGAAACACCATTCTGTGTAAACAATGACAGGATTAAAAAAAAAGAAAAAAAGCAAAGCTCAATTGTCATGGGTGTGTAGTGGCTGCTGCTTTTCATGGATGACTGAAATTGTTTGTAAAAATTTGCATTTCCCCCTTAGCATCTCTCTAAACCTATGCTCATTTCCATGCATAGCTATTTTCACCCCAAACTGCTTGGCGTGCAGAGGGGTGCGGCGTAAGGCAACGTTAACCTTCACTGGCAGCACCGGTGCTTACAAGGAGAGGGTGAGTGTCACCACAGGGGTAAGAGGTGCTTTGAGTCTCTTGTGTCTGAAAGACAAGAGAGCTGAGCTCTTCGTAATGAAACGGTGGGGCAAAGCGCTCGCTTAACTGGTAATTTCTCGATGAAATATTGATCAAATGGGCCAAGCCGGTCTGCCTTGCACTGGCTGATGTTCAGGATGAGGCTGGAGCCTGCTGGGAGAGGAGGATGATGCTACAGTCCAAATAGGTATTGCTTACCCTGACTATTGCTGGCTCACAGGTTCTGGATCTTCATGTTCTCACTGGCCTGAGGACTGTCTGGAGGGTCCACATCCCTCATTTAGGAGCGCACCTCTCCTGCTTTTTGTCCAGGTTGCTGCTGAGATGAATCCAGTTAGATGGTGTAAATACCTTCTGGTGAGCCCTCTGGTCTCCCATGAGATGCTCAGGAGAGAGAATTGAGATTTATTTTTTTCAAGTGCAAACTATGAAGTATTTGAGCAAAGAATGCAATAAACAATTGAGTAAATATTTGGCTTTCCATTGGTGAGGGAGGGGAGGATTGGCTGCCTAGTTAGTTATTCACACCATACTATTTTTCTATCAGTATTCCCACTTGGTATTCTTGTTTGCTTTACGCTGTGCGATACTCTGACGTGAATTTAAAATTAAGAACAACTTTATGCTTAAATGCAAAACAACAACTCTGTTAACATAGATTTTCTCCCAGCTGTGATGCTGGCTGATGTGGGGGAAATGAAGGGCTGTTACACAGTTTCTAGGATGGGTCTTTTTGTAATGTGGATGTTGTGATTTCTCATTTTGTTTATTCTTACAGTGTAATAATTTGTAAATACACAGTGCCAAGTATTTGGGGCAAAATGCTCACATTTTGTTAAAAAAACTCACCCTAATACAACCACCACCACCCCCCATTCCCATCCCCTTCCCCAAAACACTAAAAAAAGCCTTCATGTGTTGTCACATGAAGGTGAAATAGCTGTTCATGACACACAAGGCTTAAAACCAGCCAGGTGCTTTGTAAAACAGTTGACGGTGAATGTGTGCTCTGTCACAGGGCTTTGAGGGTGGGTTCTGCTGTTTGTTTTTTCTTGTAAATGCTTGAAGAAGGTCAAGGCCAGGAGGAATGGTACCGTGGTGTCTCTAATACACCCCTTTTTGGGCCATCATCTTTTGTCTCCAGAATGATATTGTTAGGTAACTATTAAGGGAGAATGTTTATCTCTGGAATTCAGGATAGCAGCTATTGGGCACAAATGAATTAGCTGTTCAGCCTTTTCCCAAGATGATGCTATTCAAGATAGGTTTGTCTGACTAGCATTTGCAAATATGTTGGCTCCTTCTGACTTCACCGAATGTGAAAGCAGAGTCCCTTAAATCAAGCAGGGATGTGTAGTGTAGTGTTTCTGTCTCTAAATTGAGGAATGACTAAGAACTAAGGAATCCCAGTGTATGGAATGCTATTAAGTAATCATTTTTTCCCATATAAATATGAACATCTGCATAGGGCGAGGAAGCTGTAGCAGTGGTCTGCTGTCATACTTAGCAAAAGGGGAGTGGTGATGGGAGATGTTAAGTTGCACAATAGCAGTTCTGGTTAATAACTTACTATTGGTTTTATGCCTATGTCTTTGTTTTGTTTCTTCATGGAGCTGTCTGCAGGGTGGTGAGTTGGGAAGGGAAAGAAAGAGCCCTGTTGAAAATTGCTCAGTCTAACACACTTTAAAAAAAACACAACACCCCCCCTTAATGTGGGTTGAACTTCCCATGAAAACTCTGCCTTTAATGAGCTTGGACCCCTCAGCCCTGCTTTGTCCTGGTCAGCAGGTGAGAAAGAGCTGTGGTCCCCGGCGCGGGTGCCCTGGCTGTGACCCAGGGGCTTGGGGCCCTGATTAGTTCAGCTCTTGTGCTTTCGGCAGGAGTTAGAATGAGAAAAACATCTTGTCTTGGGGCCTGGATGTATTCATGCTCCTTGCCTGCAGGTCTGTGCTAGCGCTGGGAGAGGCATTTGTCCAGGAGCTGGGGAGAAAAGGCACAGATTTAAGTCTCTCCTAGAGCTGGGGATGAATCGCTCAGAGCAACTCTCACAGTGGAGTGTCCAAGAAGTATCATATTTGATAGTGGTGAAGAGCTGAAAACTAATTGCAATTCAAAATCTGTCTTGGGTTTCAGTTAGTAGTTAATATTTTGTCGGCACTTTGTGGCAGTGACTTCTCACTGTGTCCCAGCGTCACTCGTGGTGCACTGAACAGCTCAAAAGGGAAGCTGACGCTCAGCAGGAGACCATCTGTGTTGTTAATAGTGTAGTGTTATCTCACACTCAAAACTCAGGCTTGCGTGATTGATAATGTGATCACACTAGACCTGTTTCCATTTTTTATAAAAGAAGTAAAAAGAAAAAACTACCCCCAAAACAATCTGTACCCTTATCTACCAACTTCTGAGCCCATAGGTCAATTTAATTTTGTCAGAGGTGAAATTGAAAAGATATGGGACCCTTTTTTGTATGAAGTCCCTGCAGCAACAGCAGAGATCTTAATTAACCTTCCAATAATACAAAGGCTACATCAGGGAAAGCAACAACACTTTGTAAAGCAAGTGAGGCCCCTCCACGTGGGTATCCTGGCAGGCTAATTGGCAGCCACATAGCTGGGATCTGAGCAGAATGTGCATTGCCTCCTGCCCATCTGGTGGGTCAGAGAACGACGGGTAACTGATGGTACTAAGGGGCAAGGAGGGAGATCAGAGCTAACAGGTTTGTGTGAGCAAAAGGAGCTCCAGATGAGGGGACTGTGATTTCTGTCCCTGCCTCCCGTCACGTAACTCCTAGTGCTCTTCACCCATACCTGTGAAACCATAGAGCTGTGTTAATGCCATCTGCCTGAGTCTTTCCTTCTCAGTCTCAAATGAAGAGTACTTGTTAAGGGAGCAATTCTGCCACAGTTCCTACAATAGGATAACAGACGGTGGGAGCAAAGATACGTTTGGTAATAAATAACAGTGAAAGGATTGTTGTTTGCTGGTCCAAGACCTCCCTCAAGCTAAATGAAAGGATGTAGGAGGTTGGCTGTGTTGGTGCTCTTGCATCCAAGAGATAGGTGTATGGAAAATGCACTGAATGGGAGATACAGGAGCATGTTGTGCTGGGGAAGGGGGTTCTCTGCTTTCTTTTTCTTTCTTAATCGTCACCCTTCCCACATTAAAAAACAAACCAGCTCATCTTTAAACATTATTGTTTTTAAAAGCTATTCTGACCTTTATGATAATGTTGTTAAGAACCAAGAACTATATTCTGATTTATTAAAGTGCTAATGACGTGTAAGGAGGCATAAAACTGTATTAAGTGCATTACATTTTGAGTAACTCCAGTAAAAGGCACTGCAAGGGGTGGCTAGTCACTCTGCATTTGAGTTGTCTTGGCAGTCAAGGCAATATTCACCTGGATCTGTCCACTGAAATGGTTTAGAAGGAGATGGCATTGCGTTGCAGTGCGGTGGGAGGTTGGCAATCCACGTTTGATTAATCTGCTCATACCAAAGTGGCATGGCTCCATGCTTCCAGCAGCCTTGTAATAGATGAGTGCATTAATGAGCCCCTGGGTAACAGAGACCACTCTCAGGGGCCAGGGGGGGAAATCAGAAAGGATAATCTCTTTCTTATATTACTTCTACGTATTTTTTTCCAAGCAGTGTTTAAATGATTCCATGTTAAAGCAAGCATTTTAAAATGCCTCTCTGCATCATTAACAGTAGCAGAGCTTTTTTGTCTGGGTTTCACTGGCTGGGCTATTTCAGCCTTTTTGTTTCCCTGGACTTTGTCCAGCTGAAAAATGTTGCCATCTTCAGGTGTGAAAGCGTGACTCTTGGTTAGTTGCTGTGAGACTATGCTGAGTCTTAGTACGTTAGAGAGACGTTGGGGCCAAACCTCCCTCAGGGCCAGCCAAGTGCTCTGCAGAGTCATCTTCTTCTTTTGAGCCAATTCAATTAACTGGTTGGTAAAAGTGTGTAGAGGTCTCTCAGGGCTGACCATAATTTGCGCTCCAAAAGTCTGGAAAACATTCTAACTTGAAGAGAAGCTGTTTCAGGTGGCTACTTAGCTTTTGCACGGTTTATTGTCTTATTTTTTCTCTTTCTGAATATGTTTAATAAAAAAGGGATTGAAGCTAAACTTCAGCAAATTCTTGCACTCAGGGCTTAAATTTCTGTTTTCCTCTCTTGCTGTGGCTTACTGATAATTGTCTTGCTAATGCATTTAAATGCCACTCCTTAAAAATGTATTATCTGGTTTATTTTGTGGAAGGTCATCGGTTTCACAATGCTGTATAAAACTGAAACGAAATCCTCCTGTCTGCAGCTGCAGTGTTAAATAGAGCATCATTGTCATGTGGTGAGCATGGCTGTCAAAACACTTCGGGCAAAGTCGGTAACATGAACAGTTCTTCTACGTTAAATATTTATAGAAGAAAATGCAAACTCAGAAGGTTGCCAGCAGACAGCCCTACCGCTGAAATACATTGTTGTGTTGGCGAGAGCGTGAATCTTGGCGCTGCAGCTGTAGGAACAAGACAGCGCGATGTTTCCTCTTGCTCCTGGGCTCAGTGGTGCACTTTTTTTTTTTCTTTTTTTTTTTTTTTTTTTTATGCCCAGAAGGATATATTCAAAGGAACTGGAAGTTTAAAATACCTGGTGAAAAACAATAGCTATACGTAAGAGATTTGCCAGCCAGCAGCCCGCAAAACTGTCTGTTTCCTTTATCCACTGGTCTTCTGCTACAAAACTCATGGCAAAATCTCTACACAAGCCCCCTCTTGCATGCTTAGCCTCAAGGGCTGGCCTGTCTTTATTTCAGGTCCTCTGGTGCAAACAGGTGGTGAACTACAAGCCACGAGATACTGGGGAGAAAACCATGTAATTAAATCTGGCACTGTAGTATAATAAATCTCCATTGTATTCTTTAGCTTTCTAGACGCCTTTTGAGCAATACACAATGGCTGTGATTAATGACTATTGTATTGTTTTAAAGAATAAGCCTGAGCCTTCAGATAGGTGACATAATTTAGCCTTAATGACCGTCAGCTTTGTGTGTTTGATCTCAAGGCTTTGAATTTCAGCGTCGTTGTTGCCATGTCCTTGAGAGATTGTTTCATGCTGAAGAAAACCAGTAAAGGGGGATGGGGGGCAATTTCTATGAGAGTGTGAATAATCCAACCAATCTGTTGCTGTGAGGACGATGACTTTTTTTGTTGTATCTCATTCTGAGATATACAAGATGAAAGCAGTTGGACTATTCATAAGCTGGACCCACCATTATTGAGAGAGATTTTCTCTTTGGCAAAAGTCTTCCTTGCTGGGAGGTGTCTGCCGACAGTACCAGTCATGGGTGTTTCCTTTTGTATGTCAGGATGCACCGAATACCCATAGTGGGGGGAAAGGCTTTTCAAGCCTTTCCACACCATCACCCCATCCGTCATCACCTCAGCAGGTTTCTCTGTTGTTTCCTCCCTTGACTGAAGGCAGCAGCTCTTTGATACGAGCGCCTGCCTCTTCACATTTCTCTTTCTGTTGCCTGGGTTCAGTCAGCACGGGAGATAAAACCAACACATTCCATTCTCTTCCCTGCAGCTACCTGTGAAGAGCTTTCCCCATCTCTGTGCCTTGTATCTGCACAGCGCTTCGGCAGAGCTGGGGAGGGAGGGCTGAGAAACTACAAAGCGCATCAGCCCTAATTATTCAGCTAGCATAAGGGCCTTTCTTTCCTGCTTGGGATATTCACTCTTGACTGTGGGGGTAGTTTGACTGACATGGTGTGCTGACTTCAAAGCCGTTGCACAGTGCTGCATAAATGCTGCAAACCCAAATCCATCCTCCTCCGGGCAGCCTGGCTCGAACGGGCTGCCCTAACGGCAGGGTTTGGCAGGGCTCCGAAGTGAAGGGTCAACGCAGACTCTCCCCCGCCCAGTCATTATTTTTGTGGGGATGGAGGGGAAAGGGATTTAAAATCCCTCACCCTTTGCTATTAAGTCTGACTCATTTTGTCCGGTTTAGCGTTGTGGTAGAAAGAAACATAATGGATTTGTGAGGGTCAGTGCTTCACAATGTGATGGTTGACTTTGATGGGCAATAGGGCCTAGTTTGCCACTCCAGACAAAGGATTTGTAGGTCTTGCAGGCTGCCATCTGTTTCTAAAAGCAAGTTTTTGTGGGGAAAGGGATGCAGTTTGCATGCTGAAAAAGTTGGGTTTTTTTCTTGAGAACTGCTGAGCCTTTGTGTTGGAGCTTTTAATTTAAAAACTAAGCACAGTTTATTAATAGCAGGACTCCCCTTTTGCCCTCCCCCAGGCAAGCTGGACATCCCAATCTCATTAGTGATGGGCTGACGTCTTCTAAAATATTAGTATTTTAGAATGCATGTACTCATCCCCCAAGTGCTTTATTCTTCTATCCAGCCCCCACCCAAGCTCTCTGAAATACAACCTCTGGCTGCATTTCAGTTGTTTGCATTTATTCTGATACACGTGGCACAGACCGGAGAAGTAGCCTTCACCCATCATTTGAATTTTCACTTGTGCTGAAGGTTTGTCTTGTGCTCCCTTAAAAACACTGGAAAGAACAGTTGATTATACACTGCCCTATAATCCAGACTGGAAAGTCCTACTTTCCTGCAGTGATTCCAGTGTAGAGTCTCTTAAATAAAATGGCCAGCTGACCTGTAGGGCTTAGACATGCTGACAAGTACGACTGATTTACACTCTACGTGTTAACCTGACTGTTAATGGATTGTTTCTATGTATAACTACTGCAGGTAGCACAGGAAAACATTCTGCTGCAGGACAGGACTTAGCAAAACTGATGAGCAAAGCTTTGGCAATTTTCTTCTTTCCAGCTGGAGATGAACTGCCAGCACTGACAGAGAGATACTGGCTCAGAATCCTGCCCTGCCCGTCTATTTAGCCAGTTGACTTTCTCATGCGGTACTGGGGGCAGTTGATCCAGTCCTTCCTAACGCTCTTATGGTGCAATTTTTTTCCCTTTTTTATTAAGGGGAGTGACTAGTGTGGCTGCTGTAGCTGTGCAGGTACACGTATGCATGACTGAAGATGGGACTGGAGGTGCAACACTCCCCTCGTTGTGGCAAGTGAGCTAATGTTCTGCCGATGACCGCTACATTAAAGCTGTGGCGGCAGCCAAAAGAAACTGGCACCTTCCACTCCCTCCCCACAACACAAAAGCCCATCTACTGTGCCAGAAGCGCCTGCCTCCATAGCCATCCCGGCTGCTGCAGCACCCTTCTGCCAACCAGTCTTTGCCACCAACACTTTCTCTTTGTTTCTGCCAGTTGCCAGCCACTAGCAGAAAGCTGGCAAGGCACGTGGGGACTTGTTCTCTCATTGTTGGAGTGCTGCATTTCTCTCTGTTCCTGGAATTAACCTCTTTGCAAACCCGCTCCCACCCCCTGGCAAGCGGTGTGGTGCTGGGGGCTGGCATGGGAGGGCCACCCTGCCTGCCCTGGCCACCATTGAATGGAGATATGGCCAACAGCTGGTGAGCAGCACGACCAACTCTGATGTCCTGCCATGGCTTTCCTCACAGCTCTGTGCCTGAGCTGGGGCTGGTTGAGTTTCCCTGCTGGCAGCTGTAAGCAGAGGAGGAAAATTTATTTATTTTTACTTTTTTTAAAAAAAGGAATTAAATTAATTAAATTACTGCCTTTGATGTGGTCTTCTGGTTGTGTACCAAGCTCTCTGCTGTGGGAGGTGATAGCTTGCCTCTCTGCCATGTTTTCCTCCTCAGCCCCTGATTGCCTATGGAAACCATGCCAGTTGTGTAGCCTTGCCTATGTCAGTTCTTCCACCTTTTCCCATTCTCCACGTTTATTCCCTAAGGGTGGGACTTTTCAAGCTTCACCTTTAGAGGTGAAGACAGCATCTGCACTCCTTGGAGATCCCATCCTTACACACAGCAGGAAATTTTTTGTCAGAGGTTGATCTGCAGTTGGTGTGGAGCACCCATGTGGAAGGAAGGCTGCTTGTAGAGGAAGTCCCTGTCTTACTTCTGAGCATCTGAAGTCTTCAAGGTCCGAAAGGACATAACAAGTCTGGAAACACTCAAGATCAATACCTGAGGCCTAGAAAAGCAGCATTCCTGGTCAATGGGCTCAACTTAAATGAGAGTGTACCCAACTCTTACAAAAAGACCAGAACTCATAAGTAGTAAGCAGTCTGATTGCAGGCTGTTTCTACTGATACAGGCTCCTAGGTGCTTTATCTAGATGTTTGGTGGCATTTAAATATCTTGCCAAGTAAGCCTTGTTAAGATCTGCCATTTAAAGTCCTTGCACCTATTTTGGACCCTGGGAAATGTGTTTGAGGAAGTCTACCATCTTCATGCAGTTAACTTTAAATTACAACAGCTGAGGACCTTTTGGTTCCCTTACACTAAATTACAGGGTGACACAACAAGCTTCACCAAAGTGTCTTCATTAGCTTAAGAGGAACAGACTAAAATTGAAAGGGTTTAAGAAAAAATTTCATAATGGGATGCAGTAGTCAATGCATCAAGTGCTTCCAGGTGGTTTGCTGTCACTATATTTTAAATGAATGTTGAGTGTAAGGAGACAACATGCTCTTTATGGACCATTTGTAGTCTCGGAGCTTTGGTAACGTGTATATACTGCTCATTGACAGCTATTGAACTTGCTGCAATCGTAGCTGTATGATTCTCTGTGTCTTTTCTTTTTGTGTGGTCTTTGTATCTGCTACACCTTTAAAACAAAAACAAACAACCAAAA
>VZTM01015582.1:49740-173916 GCA_013400555.1 Jacana jacana | reverse complement strand
AAAAAAAAAAAAAAAAAAAAAAAAAAGGAGGGAAGGGAGGGGGAGAGAGATACTTGAGAGAGGTGGAAACATCATCCATAGAAACAAAGGGCAGTTGATTTAGTCAGGTGTGCCAAAGAAGCTTTGGCTCTATCAGAGAACAACTTTTCTGCTGTACTTAATTCAATTTGCCAAGTTGGAACAAGCTGTGGCATAGCAGTTTCAGCCCTTGCTTTTGCTAGTCAGCAGCATTCAAAGCTGCAGAGAAGTGAGGAAAAGCACTGAGCAAATGCTGTATGAACTGGAACGTCAGCACTGAAATTCCTCCTTGACCTGGTGGTGATGGTGGGTCATTTCCTTCTTCTGAGTCAGTTTGGGACATATGGGCACGTGTCCAATGCGCAAAAATGAATTGCTTACCACAAGCAGCATGGATCACCACCACAGGGATTTTCTTCCTTGCAGAGGTCTCTGTGTGTGTGTGTGTACTCAGAGCCATCCGGGCTGCACAAGCTGTGCTCCAGAGAAGACATCTGATCGGATCAAGCCTTTACAGGGAAGGAAAACTAAAATTACTCGGGAGCCGCAAGAGGAAGCCAAGACTTTTCACATCCTATTACATAGGAACGTTGTGTCTGAAAGAATAAGGGTATAGTAGCCCCCTATATCCTGAATTTTAATCCTGACATGGCATTGACTGTAGGTCCTGAGGAGCTTTGTGTTCTGTTTTTCCTGCAGTCTACTGGGAAAGAAGAAAAAAAAAAAGCTTTATTTGTACAGGGCAATCAAAGCATTGGCTATGAAAACCGCAGTTATTTACATGGAAGGTGGATGATTCTGAAGGAGTTCAGCACTGAGTGGTTTCAGCCTGCCCAGTGGGATGGCAGGGGACTAACGTCCTACCACATTAGTTGGTGCTTTAATTAGGGAGGGGAGGAGCATTGTGCAAATGAATGCCTTACATTTGAGTTACATTTGGAGACATGGAGGTAGGAGCTGCTGTTTTTGTTTGATAAACTTGATAAACCTCTTCTGCTGTAACAGTGATTTCAATTGGAGGAAGGTAAATTGAGGTGGAGAAGGAAATTGGAGGGCACAGGCTCAAGCCTGAGCAGGAAGGTTGTTTTAATAACTTTGTAAAACGTGTGTTGCTTTGTTTCGGGTTGAGCTCTAATTCTTCAAATTTTTTAAGGTAAAAAGTTAGAGACCTCGGGTTTTTCAGGTATATTTGAACATGATGTTTGAATGTATGAGGTACCTCTGAGAAGCAAGCCAAATTTCAACCAACAGAGCAAGACAGAAGGGTACATAAGTCCCTGGTGGAAACAGGCAGTCTCCATGCTGGGTTTGTATTCTCAGTCCTGTAATGAAAGCTCTCTGTTTGTGCTATCCGAAATACTGATTAGTAAGACATGCTGACAAAAAGGAGGAATTTAATGCACTTGGGAAAGAGTGACATAGTTTATCTGTGGGCATGGGTGTGCCTCTGTGGGCGTGTGAGATTCCTGCCTTGGATTTGGAAGATGGTGTGTGCTTCTGTTTGGACACAGAGGAAATGACTTTAAGTGCAGTGTATAGCGTTTCGGGGGGTGAAGAATAGGAGGCAAGTCTCTTTCTAACTTAAGGTTATCTTTTAGATTTGTGTTTTGTTTGGTGCACCACATTACAATAGCCTGAATACAAAGTTTGAGGTTAAAAAGCACACAAAAATTGTATTATAGACTGCTGTTTGGAAAAGTGAACTTGCAGAAATCTGTGGAGGAAAAGTCTGTAGCCTAAGAAATAGGAAAAACCAATCAGAGACATGATAGTTTTTCCAAGTTTTAAGGAAAAAAAGATTATTAAAGAGAAGAGTGATGAGTTGCTGCTGATGAAAGTCAAATAGTTTTACAACACTATCAAAAATCCTTAAAGATGCATAGTGCTTGTAAGGCTGAGGGTGGTGGTAGCTGTTCTTCCTCCGGATCAGTGGGGAAGTGTACGTGTACACAGAATGCATGGGCAGATCAAGTTTCTCTCTTCCATCACAGCTGAAGGGACCCCAAATAACCCAGGTAATTAGAAAAATAGTTTCTACAGGCTCATAGCTCCCTTCCCCCTCATTAGATGAGAATTCAGAGTTTTCTGATAGTCCTAAATGACAGACGATGACCTTGATGGCCCACAGGTACAGCTTCAAGAAGAATCATGGAAACTTAACAGCTTGTTTTGTGGGGTTTTTTTCTGCACCAGATCTGAGAATTAAATAACTATAGTACTCTTTTGCATGGGGTGTCTAGTCAGTGATCTGTGCAAAGAAACCCACTTCCTTTGGTGCCAGGGCCTTTGCAGATGAAGAATGTACAGTGACTTTTTTTTATGGTACAGGACACCTGATTCTAATGTTGGTTCAAGAGCATCGTTATTCCACAAGTCTTATTATTCCACCAGGAGTGATCCTCTAAGTCTCTCCAAACTTTTAATTTATGTTAATGGTAGAATTTTGACACCTGCTTCCTTCTCTCTGTCCCTCAGTTCAATAACAGAAGGTTGTGGAAACGTGAGACAAAAAATCAGTCTTTTGGGTTTTGGTTTTTTGGTTTTCTTTTGTGTGTGAATGTTCATGATAAATCAAGATAATGGCCTTAATTTCCTTAAGACTCTGAATATAAATTCCATATTTCAGAATCTATGCACTAAGAAGTAAAAAGGCATATGTGGGAGTGCTTTTGATAAGTGTTTCTAAGAGGATTTGTTGAGATAGGTGACGTATAGGGATTAGTCTCTCTATATATATTTATACTACAAGAAAAACTACTGTTAGACCTCTGGCAGACAAATTCACAGTATTTTTTAAATGGGTGCAGCATTTGCATTTTCTTGAGGTATGGCTCTGATGCAGTCATTTACCACAAGTTTATCCAGAAGGCTGGGGTTTATTTTGCTGTGAAAGCACAAGCTCAGTTGCATCCATGTTCAAAATATTCCACAGTCTTAGAAGTGACTAGTGACTGACAGCTGTCTTTTTTTTTTGTTTTTTTTCCTTTCATTTTGAAGCCAGCAGGCAACATATCACCAGACAAGGGAGTGCTTTCCACGGCTGTGTGGTCTTTGTCACTGCAGTGCTGGTACCACATGGTTCTGCAAAGTGATGGGTGGCTTATCAAATGGGCTGCAAATATTGTCACGCTCTTGAAGCAGCGAATTAGGGCCAAGTGAGCTTTTTCGGTGTGATGATGACTGTTACTGCAGCACTGGCAAAGCAAGGAGCTGTAATTGTTTATGAGGAATTTTAGTGAGACATTTGACTTGATAGGGACTGGCCTGTCTGGTGACACTTAACGGCACAAAAAGACCATTTTAGCTGAATTATCATGCTAAAAATCTCATGGGTGGGAACATGGAACAGAGTTTTACAGTTTTCAAAGACTTTGAAAGACTTTGAAGAGTTTGACAGTTTTCAAAGACTTAAGTCCATTCACTGATACCTGAAATTCTTTCCTTCAAAAGCCATTTTCAAAATTTTTTTTCTTATTCTTCAATCTTTGACTCCTGTATTTGTAGTATTAACAAATAGAAGTGTATCTGAGGGCTTGTAAACTTTTTTTTGAAGAGTATGGTGGAAGATGCCTCGGAAGACTTGCTTTGGCAGAAGTAGGTACCCTTCAGAAGTGTCCTCTGCTCTGCAAGCTTCGTCTTTTTCCACAATATTTAACCTGTCTAGCAGGAAAAGGTCTTACAACTCTCTTTGGCTTCTGTCTTACCTTGCTAAGTGGTTTCCTTTTTGAAATGTAACAATTTAGTGTAAGGCAACTAGTCGTAGTTGTTGCCATATGTTGTATTACTGGGTTATATTTAGTTGGAAGGCTGAATTAAAACCTAGGTTGTCTCATTCAGGCAATCCCACGCATTGATTAAGTAGCTTGAGCTGCAAACGTTTTTCTGAGCTGCATGTCAAGGTCTGCCTAGATCCCCAAAGGCTCAGCCTAATGCCAAAGAGGATTCAGCGTGCATTCTATTACCCAGTAACAGTGGCAACTCACATATGGCAATTCCTGTCCTGCTCAGATGTGCTGTCCATCTTGTCTAATGGTTGGTATCTGCTGTTGCTAAGATTCCCAGGCAAAGTTATTTTATAACTCTCCCTAAGGGGACACATCTTCATGGTTACCCTTTGGAATGGTTGATTCACATACTCAAATAGTAGGGAACTTGTGTGTGGGCGCACATGCTTTCTCCTGCTGAGCCCAGTGTGCTGTGATGGGTGGACATAGGCCATGGCCAGTCAGCTTTTCATCCTGTATTGATACCAGTTTTTGTTTGCCTGTCTTCTCTGTACCCAGGGTTCTTCTCTTCATGAGCATCCCCAGCCTGTGAAACAGTTCAAGTGAGGCCTGTATAACTTTGTTCAGTTTGTTTGATGGGTGGAATTTATCCCCATCACAGTGTTACGTTTCTATTGGGATTTTTAACCTTATTTTGGAAAGTGGCTTAGTTGGAGCCATAGCTTGTTGAGATGTGATAATACTTATGGAAGTGAGGGGGAGGAGGATGCAGTTATTTGGATTGCTTCCTTAAGGCTGCCAGACTGACTTTCTGAAGACTGTACAAGTGCAGGCAGAACTGGCATTTTTGAATATGCTTGTGGCTCTTTTACACAATCCTAGGAAACTCTTTCCAGTTCAGAAAGCTGCTGTGCCCCTCTGGTAGGTCGAGAAGCTGCGGTAGCAGTGCTTGTATTGCTCTGGAAAGACACCATCGCTCCCTGCCTGTTTGGAAACCTGTCTCAAGTAGTACAGCAGCCTCTCAGTGTGTGGTTACTTGTGCTCAACAAGCCACAATCCTTCAAACAGAGGCAAGAATGTGAAGAAATAAAATATTAAGCAAATTGAAGTTCAACATAAACACTGATTTAATCAAAACTGCCCTGATACTTAGTGCAAAAGTCGTTGAAATAAAGTCATGGATTTACCAGTATGGATTTCATTCATTTGCAAGTGATTCCATCAATACTTTGGTCTTTGATACATCCATTTGATCCAGTTCATTTATTATGTAGCTATTATTTCTCACCACAGAGTCTCAGCCCTCCACAGGGGGCAACTTGCTATGGCAAGACTCAGTTTATCAGTATGTTTGCTCTCTGCAGGTCTGCCAATGAAGCATACAGGGAATCGTTTGTAGGCCTCAAGTTTGGGCTTGCCTTTAGAATATTCCTGGGAGAGCCACCAGAATCCTTCTAGGAAATGTAAAAGAGTTTCTAAGTCCATTTTATTTTGTTTTGGTTTTTATGTTGTGGTTGGCTGAGGGTTCAGCAGCTCTGCTCCTCGGAGCACCTGGAACCTGTGGCACGGGCTGACATAAGAGGTTTAGGGGTGCTCCCCTCCTGAGTCCTTCACTCAGGCTGCACACTCTTGCCTGCCATTCCCTTCTCCCCGCTCCTTTCTACATAGTATCCCTGAGGTGCCCATCAAGAGGAGTAGTGATACTAAAACTTGGCTTCTGAAGAGAATTGCTGCCTGTGCATCTGTGAGGTTGAGGAAAAAGAAAGTTATCTTGCTAGAACTCTTCTCGCAAAGGGGTTGTTAAGTATTTTGGCTGCTTAAAGAAAGGTTAAAGTCCCACTATTTATTGTGGTTACCTACAACAAATTTCATGTTTTTAAAAAAAAAAAAAAAGGAGGGAGGAGGGAATCTCTTTGTGATTACCTGGCGTGGTTAAGGCTGGGCGCTGTGTGAACTCTGAGTAGCTGCTCCTGGTCTAGTGGTTGATGAGAAGGTTAAATATCCTTAGAATATAAAATATAGGTTGAAATATCTTTTAAACGTGATCCTGTGGTTAATATGCCAGGGTCCTATCACAGCTTTGGTTTACAAGGAGAGACCTTTTGATTGTATTGCAAGGCGGGCAGCAGCTCTAAGAGGCTGTGTGAAGGAGCCACGGCTTTGCTGAGTTCTGGAGAACCGCAGCGCCTGGCTAAATCAAAAGCTATTGCGTGTTACATAAACTATTTGGTACAGCACGGCAGAAAGTAATGCAGCACACTGAAATATTGATGTACAGCTTAAAATCTTGCCTTAAATGCTTGTTAAACTTTAATTGCAACTAGCGTGGTTTAGGTACCTCAAAAGGTTAGAACTTGATGTTCGATGTGTGAGTTCATGCGGGAGATTATCCTGAAATATGTATGCGGACAGGATTTCCCCTGCCCTTCCCCACCTTCACAATCACAGGGAGGAAGCATCAGGAAGTCAAGTCTGACATTAGCGGTGCCAGTTACAGGAATCTGCATGGACTGAAGTCACTAGGTTCATGTCCATAAACCAGCTTGCCCCAGGAAGGAAAAAGCAATTGCTCATCACCTTCTGCTTAATGGGGCCCGTAAATCTCTCTGACTCAATGAAAGCTGCAGAGCACAAGAGGAACTTTGATTCCACAACGCAGTTACAAGATTCAGCATGAAAGTGAAGCCCCTGTCCCCACTTGCAAGATTTGTCTCAGTGTTCTATCCAACTGCAGATGGGTCAGGCATTTCACCTTCTAACTAGAGCTCATCCCTGTCTGATGAGTGGTGTTATCAGGGAACTACAGTTACAGTCACCTTATGGGTCTTCTCTCTGCTCATCTTAGAAGCTTTATGGCTTGTAACCAGGCATGATGTTTTTCCTTAACTAAAGTGTCTTTGATGGCATGGCACCATTTGAAGCAATGCATACTCCTTAATGTTGTCACTGAAGGACTGTAAGTAGTGATTGACTTGGCAATGCTTCGGAGCACCCCATTTGCAGCGAGGTGGTCCATGTCTCTGATATGGAGAACTTGGGCACTGTTGCATGCATCTCTAAGAGGGCCTTTTTTCCTTGGTTGCAGGAATTACGGTTCAGTGGTTCTGTAGATCTGGTAGTTCTCTTCATTTGATCCTTTATTTAAAAATAGCAAATACATTAAACATTTTATATATATATATATATATATATATCCCTAGTTCAGTGCAGGGATGACTGACTATTCCAAAGCAGTGAAGAGCCTCAGGCTCTTCAGGTGCAGGCTTCTCTCACTGCAGTAGTTGCCTGGGTGTAAATTATAAATGCAGTCATGTCAAACAGCAGCGTGTTATTGGACTGCCTTGCAGTAGCGTGTGTGTGGGAGAGAGTGAGAGAGAGAACAGAAATGAGTAGTATCCTCCTAAGAGGGAAGTCTCTGACTACACGTTTGGAAAACCCCGCGATTACCCCTTCGTAAGTCACCTTTTGGTAAGGTGGCTATGGGAACCTTCTTTCAAAAGAGGTAGTTAAATGTTTTTCATAGTCTTACATTTCAGGTTGGTTTTCACATATTTCATTCTTCTCTTTCTTTCTTCTGGGTCCTAACAGTTTTCTTTTGCAAGTTTGGGGTCTCAAATGCTAGAGAGAATGTCTGTCTTTTATTGTCATATTGTGAATCAGTGCACGCTAAAATCTTTCTTCATCTAAATAAAAATTTCTACTATTTAAAAATTTCAAACTTCTTTTGTCTATGAAACCAGAGACGGTTTCCGTGAACTGTTAAGGCTGGTGTTGCTTGTTTCCTTTACCCCATGTCCTCTTCATCCTCTGGGCCTCTTTTTAACAGAAGAGACTGAGACCATCTCCAAGACATTGCTAGCCTACCATGCAATGCACTGAAGCTCGTGGATATTTGTAATTAACTTGCAGATGTTTAACATGAAAATTTTATATGTGGATCTGCATATAGCATCATTTACCATCTGTAAATAAAACAAGGACAGGGCTTTGCAATAATAATGAGACTTGTTAGTCGAAAGCAATGTGAAAAATCTGAAACAGAGCTGTCAGAGATCCTTTTGTGGCACTACTAGGAAAGTAAATCGGCTTGGCTGCACAGGTATTTAGAACAACAGGGACATGGGAAATAGAAAACTATAGAAAACTTTGGTTTCTCGCTTAAAATAAACCAAAATTAATGACAAGCACAATTTCTGGTTCCTACTTCTAGCCAGTATAATCCTTGACAGCTCACCTGTAGTCTCCTCCCAACAACAGTCCAGCAGTAAAGGCGGCTGGCTCTGGATTAGATGTGAAGAGCTTGGAGTGACACAAGCCTGTGTTTTATTTTATTTCTCTAGTACTACAAAGATTATACTGCTGAAGCTCTGATGCCACTTCTAAGGCAAATAGAGGTGACCAACACATCATGAGTATTGTGTCCAGTTCTGGGCACCTCAGCACAAGAGAGATATCGAGGTGCTGGAGCGAGTACAGAGGAGGGCAACAAAGCTGGTGAGAGGTTTGGAGAATAAGGCTTATGAGGATCGATTGAGGGAGTCGGGATTGTTTAGTTTGAGGAAGAGGAGGCTGAGGGGAGACCTCATCACTCTCTACAACTGCTTGAAAGGACATTGTAGGGAGGTTGGTGCTGGTCTCTTCTCACGGGCAATGAGCGACAGAACAAGAGGGAATGGCTGCAAGCTGCAGCAGGGTAGGATTAGGCTGGACATTAGGAAAAAATTTTTCACAGAGAGAGCGGTCACTCACTGGAATGGGCTGCCCAGGGAGGTGGTGGAGTCACCATCCCTGACTGTGTTTAAGAGTAGATTGGATGTGGTGTTGAGGGATCTGGTGTAGGGGAGAACTTGTAGAGTAGGGCTGATGATTGGACTTGATGATCTCAAGGGTCTCTTCCAACCTAAACAATTCTATGATTCTATGATTCTATGATCATACAGACCATAAAAAAACTTGTGGTTTTTTTTTCCACATTACTTGCCACATCAGCTGTACTTTTGCTGGGAACTGTGGGGTCCCAAGCACTCCTGAAAATCTGATTACTATGGACAAAGCAGATGGTGACCTGTGGGGACAAAGCCTCAGTGTCAGTTAAAAAAGTGATCATGTGTAAAACAGGCTGGAGAGCATGTTTGACCAGTAGTGATAGAACGAAAATCGTAAATGGGCCAGCAAAATGGTAATGATTAAAGTTATAAGAAAAAGAATATGGATGGGTGTGATCCTTGCTAAATACTTGACAAGTGATGCTAAGGCAGCTCAGAGTATTCATCTCTTCCTGCCTCCTCCCCAGCTGGAGTCTTTGGAGCAGGGACATGGAGGAGAAATTAAGCAGAAGATTGCAGCCACTTTAAGGACAGCAAATCCTGTTCCATAAAGTGTATGTAGATGGTTACTTAAGCTTCATTTTATATTCTGCTTCATCTCTGATGTGGCCTTGCAGAGATCCTGTAATTTTTGTAACTGCTTGAAATCTTCCAACACTCCTTTGGAATTAAGGCAGCAAATTGTACAGATAAGTACCAAGAGATTATTTACTTTTTTCTCTAGACTGTGGACTTAATAATTGCTTATAAGTTATTGTATTCTCTAATTTATAAAAAAAGTGTTTTGTTTTCCTGTTATGTACAGGCCTGTCCCTCGTAACAAATTCAACATGAACATGTTCCCATCTTTTTTTGTTCAGTTGTTTATAGTAGTACAGTGTTTTAAACAGCTATTAATGAATAATTTAAAGTATCTCCAAATATGTTTTCAGATAAGTCTTATTGCTAATGCGTGAAAAGTAACAGATGCTTCAGGTTACCAGCTCTCTTAATGTTCTTTAGAAGAAAGGTGCAGGGTGAAAGGTCTGTAGGTACAGGGCACCAAGGTACACCTTTTTGATCCATAGTTCTTTATTTTGCTTGCTCCTGAGTGCTCCCTTTAACATCTCTATTCTACTTGGTCTATGTATTTTGTTGGCTTTGTTCTGGTGACTGGATTTCTTTTAGGATATCTGACGTGTTTGTTCATATCTCTTCAAAGAATGATGATGAGCCAGAACTGAGCCATATTATACTTTGAAGGATTAAGTAAAATTTGGGGTACTAGACTTACTGGTTTAGGTGAGTGTTGCAGTGAAGTCCTATTACTGAGGACCATCGCTGTTCAGCCAGTTGTCTTGCTACGGCCCGTTAAACAAAATGACAGCTACAGGAAACATATGGCTTCAGTTTTAGTGGCACAGTGTGTAAAGAAATTCACAATTTGTGTTCTTAACCTGTTTATGGGGCCCGATTTTTAGTAACCTCCATCAGTAGGATTTGTTTGTTCTAGGGCAGCTTGTGTCAGGCTTCCCCTTGCCAATTTATTGGCAGGGCACTGTGTCTGTTTATAACACAGATGTCTGTCTCCTACAATACAATCATACAGTTCCCATTCAAATTGAGCTTTTTTTAGAGCCATTTGAATGTTTTTAATATTCAAGCCCATTGCAGTCTCATAACTTAACCTACCAGCTGAAGTGAAGGCTGTTAAATGAGACTCTTCTCTGCCGTTCCTATGGTTACACTCATACAGAAACCTGCTAGATAGAAGCCAGAAGGGCACAGAAAATCTACTAGTAACAGTTGCTATCATTATTGCAACTTTACAATTTCCAATTTATTCTTTCATTTCCTTTGCAATATTTTCTCTTTAAGCGGAAGCGTATATTTCTGAGGATTAGTGGCTGCTACCATTAGAAAACAGTAGCTATGAGAAGATGTTGGAGACAGACCCCCTGGAAAGAGGGGTTTATTTTGCTTACAAGTGGATTTATTATTTCCTCCCTTCTATCAGAGTTAACTTAAATTGCAAAGCCCTCTTTATCTGAGATTCTAAGAGGGAGTTCCTGGGTTAGTTGTAGGCGACTTGCATACAAACCACGAACCAGCATTTCTACACATTCCTATCAGATGGTAGGAGCAATAAGCGGTGCGTTAACTGCTATTGTGGGGAAATAATACATATTTAAAGCAAACAACCAGCAGTTCCTTGAGCACTGGAACAAATGGAGCCCTGGGTCTCCTGGGGATTTGCCTTGTGCGTGATTGATTTTTACCATCTGAGAATGAGCATGAGCATTTCCTTGCAGCTGGGGTATTTTGTGGTGTTTCCCTCGTGTCACGTCTCCAGGGGGAAAGAAGCCCACATGGCAGCACTGGTGGGAGTTCTGGTCTCCTCTTTCTGCTTTCATCCCCTCTATACCCTCCTATGGCAGAGGGCTCTCCCCATTTACCCAATTTCACCATTTACTTTCACTAGCATAATAGCGTATCAGGTCACTACTACAATCCCTGGGTGCTCAGCCCTGGAGAGGTGGAGAGAGGGGATGTGTATCAAGGCAACCATCTGCACTTCTCTGGAGGCTGGAGATGACTTGGCAGGGCATGGGTGGCCACTGGAGGGGTGCAAAGGAGAAGGAACTTGGCAGACAGTAATGGGACTCCCTCTTGACCCTCCGTGCCTCAGCGAGAGGCTGGGACAGAACCTCTCCATCTTGCCAGGGTGATGCCAAACTCCTGTGAGACCTGCCTGCTCTAGAGCCTGCCTTGAGCTGCCTTTCCCGGAGAGCCCCTTCCTCTGCTGAACTTCCTTTGGGAGGCAGATTGTGACACCATTATCTCTCTAACGCTGGTGAATGCAGACAGTTTCCACTGGAGAGCAGGGTGAATGGTAGTCGCGGGAAGGCATGTTAGCTGCTTGGGAACTGCCCTCTTGGGACTACTTCTGGTTCCTGTTTAAAAGCATTGCCCTTGCAAAAACATCCTCGAGCCTTGTGGCATGACAGCGGGCTGAAGTCATGTTTTGTACTGCAAAAAGGCCAGGATAATTAGGCATCTCTCTAAATAACACTTGAGGACACATTAAACCAGAAGAACGTTTGTTTTGGCTGCTCTCTGGATACTTGGGTTTGCCTTGCTTTTCAGATTATTGTAAGGGACGGGTAGAAGATCATCATAAAAGAGGAGCAAATATAATCTGACCATAATCACAAAATGCCAGCTTTCTTTCTCTTTTATAATACTGGTTGTGACTCTAGTCATGTGCAATTTATAAGAGTTGTCAAACCAAAGAAATCAAAAAAAAAAGAAAAACCAAAGAAAGTCAGTGTAAGGAAATACGGAGCTTTTAGATCTTTTAGGAGGGACTGAAGGGAAAGCGGCAGGACTTCAAATTGTGAATTAGCGGTCCGCTTCCTGCTCTGAATAATTTCAAGCTACTACATAACATGGTGCCTACCGGAGCAGTCCTTGCTTGAATCTCAGTGGTTAAGTGTCAAGAATACATGGGGCCAGTGGGACCATAAATTGTTGGGGCACTGGGAGGGAAAACAGCAAAACAACAAGCTGAAAAAACATAGAATTTTCCAATGATAGTGTGTGATGAATTACTTGCTTTTGGTGGTGGACTCTGCCCTTTGAATCAGGGGCTCAGCTCTGACCCATGGCTGTCACCTGGCACCTGGGTTGGGGCTCTCTGGGGGTTGGGGTGCTCTCACCCCCTTTCAGGTGAGATACAGGGAGCCAGCCTGGCTGTGTCCAGCCACAAACAGCCTGAGAGCAGCCACCTCCTCAGTGCCACTCTCTTGTCTCCAGGATATTTCAGAGGACAGAGGGTTTGGCACAGTGATGGTGCTCCAGTGCCCTCGTTTCTGAAATAGCCACCCCGCAGAAAAGGAATGTCTTTTCTCTATTAAGGAGCAGGTTGAGGTAAGCAATTATTAATATCTATTTTTTTAAATAAATCACAAGATTGAAATGCTGACAACACAGTTGCAAAGTTGAGAGGGAAAGAAAGATGAACAGAGATGAAATGAAAATGAGAGCTATCAGTTTTGGACTACTTTCTGCCAGCCAAACAACTGGCTGTCCCTCCCTGCTTTGGAGATCCTCTTGCCCTTCTAACAGCCCTGATCTCCCCAAGAGCCAGCCAGATGTGTGCTGGTCTGGTGCCTGGCTAAGACTTACGTGCCAGAGGACTGATGGCAAATCACTAGAGTTTTCCATATGAGTATTATAAATTTATCTGGGGTGGTGTAAACATGGTCAAGCACCTTGTGTTCTGTGAAGTTTCACCTGAGACCAGCAATGACAGCAGTCAAGTCACTTGGGGTGATGGTCACTCTGAAGGTGACTTGTGCAACTTAGTCATAGGGAATAGTGTACTGAAGTGATTAACAGAAACTCATTTGGTCGTTTGTTCTCTGAGGGATGATGGAATGATGAACATGCTGCTTGCCCTGTCCTGGACCTCAGATTTCTGCTAAGCTTCATCTGTAATAATGTCTTAGCGGAGGTGAATTTCCAGCACTGGTGCAGTAAATAATTCTGCCATGGTAAATTTACTGAACCATTTACTGATGTTTGCTGACTGCTAAGAGAATGGCCTTTCTCCCCAGTCTGCTACTTTCAGGGGAATTAAATTGTTGTTCCAGAAGCTAGTGGTTTATTGCTGTTCATCTTGACGTCCCTAAAATCTCCTTCAGTCTCTGATACTGTTATCTTTATGTAAACACAGTAAGTCTTGGAGACAAAATGGGGAACTTCAGAGAAGCTGTTAACTGCATGAATAAATTCTGAATTTAAAATTAGTAACACTTCTGTCTTGACAACATATAGACATATAAAGTTCACGTTGTACTTCCCCCTCGCCTTCTGTGTCCATTTTTGTCTTTTAACAAAGTTTCTTTTTTTCTGCTTGGCATCATCAGTACAACTAGTTTTTTTCTTTTCCCTGTGTGTAAAAGCTGTGTATTGCATGGCTGACGATGGAAACGTGTTTAGATTGTGACCTGAGGCTGGTTTCTGCAGGCCCGGGTCCTTCTGCACAGCTCCCCACGTGGCTTTAAATGGAAAGGTCCTTTGGTTTACTTCTAGACATTGTGAACTACTGAGAAATATCAATTCCTTCTAGTCTCCTGCTGGGCAAGATCTAAGTCTAAGATGAGCCAGCAAAGCGGTTAGTGAAATTCCTTCTTTTGGTGGGATTTTGATGGGAGTTGCCTGTGGGGATGATAAAGCAGCAGCTAGTAGCTCTGGAAACCTAGTTGTGATATTCAGAGCCCTACTCTGCCCTGTAAAGGGTGACAGGCCCTTTTCCTCTGCAGGTACCCAGATAATTGGAAGATACTGTTTATTCCCAAAGATAGCTGCCACAGTCCTTCAGGCATGTGCTTTATTTGTTCGTAATAAAGTAAAGAAAGGCACTGCCTTGGGTGCCATACCTGAGTGGAGAGAAGGGATGTGGTTTGTGGAATTAGTAGGATACAAGAAAATAGATTGACTAAGCTTCATGTTTGACTGGTTAAGTTTGGTTAGCTTACGTGAAATAGAAATTCTGTAGCCTCTAATAAACTAAGAAATGTTAATTGATGCATTTTCTTTTACTCTTTCAAAGATGCAAATTCCTTTCCCCTACTCCAGCCCTCCTTCTGGTGGTCTTGAACAGAACAAACTGAAGAGATGTGTTTTTTTCTTCCCTGGTTCTTTCTGATGTTCAAGAACATATGGGACCCAAATCCTCTTAAAAGGAAAAAAGATTTTTAAATAGACTTTATAATTAAGGTGGCATATTGCTCTGTTGTAGGTGACATGTGAAGTAAGCCAAAAATAAGGAGTATCTTTCTTTTGTTGCCTTTAGTTGTTGGGATCTCCTTTATTAGCTAGACACATCACTTGAGGGATACTACCTAGAGCCTTCTCCACAGCTGTCTGGGGGCTGGTCTCTGCTCATACATTGTTATTTAAAAGCTGGTTAAGAGGATGCCTATGCACATGAAGCTGGGCAGGGAGCAGGCCACATCTCAGAAGTGTTCCTGCATTGACTGAAAATCCAGGCCACTGGGTTATGTTTGAGATCTTTCTTGGATGTCTCCTCCCAGTGTACACATGGTGCACTTTGTTTTTGTGGAGTAAGCCATTTTTGGTTGATAGCACCTTTTCTGGGAGGTGGTAGAAGGAGTTCTAGATTCAGTCTCTCCCCACTCCAGCATGCAAAAAAAACCCCACCATATTGAACAAAACTTTCATGCCTGAAGGCAAGTGTTCTACTTCTTATGTCATGCTAAACCAGACCTTTGCTATTTCCCTTAGAAAGAAGCTATAGCTGTATATTTGTGAGGATGCTGTGCTTCTAAAACCCTTGACGCTTGCTGTATTAAGCCATGCAGGGGCTGGAAACCAGGTAAAGTGGTACCTGAACTGTAACTGACCTGGGCAGGAGGTGTGTCTCTGGCAGCTAAGGGGGGGAAACATGATGGGAAAGTAGCATCCTGCAGAGATGGAGGTGCCCAAGGAATTTTCAAGCCAAAGGAGAAGTAACTTAACAAATTCATAAACCCCCATTGGTGAACTGCCAACCCTGCAAGTGTCATAAGCCAGACTTCTCATGAATATAGAAGGAAAAATCCTGTGGTGCTGTATCCACTTTTGGATATGGATTTAAAATTTTTCAAAGACCGGAGAGCTCAGCAGTGTTACTTTTCCATTAAATCAATTTTGTTAGAGCCTGAGTAATAGCAGCCTTGCTGACGATAAATTTGTGAAAGCAGTTCACGTGCAGGTGCTGCCTCTGTGCACGTGCTGCCTCTGGGAAGATGATGGATTCTGCAGTTCATGTCAAGAGATCTGTGTGTCATTCTGCAAGCAGAGGTGATGCTTCAGATCAAATCAATAGATCACTCCTGAGGAGGAAACATTCCAAACAAGATACTCTCTGCATGTTAAAAACAAGCATCATAGCTAACGCCGGTAGATGGGCACTTACTGACAACATGCTGATAAGGGCATCTTATTTTAGAAACTTCTGTAGCTTTGTAGGTGCTCATTAGAGCATCTCTGAGGTCAGTGAGTCTCTTTTACATGTGGAGAGGCAGGCTGTAGTAGCCCAAGGTGCTCTCCAAGGAGGGGAACAAGGAAGTGCATGCTAAGTGATGGTAGAAATCTCTCTTCAGACTACACCAGCAAACAAATGGCCTTCCCTTAACCTCTTGCTGTTCATGCAGCTTCTGCAGCTATGCATAATGCAATTTTAATGAAAACAGAGAATGGGTGAATGAGGAAGATATAAGCACCTTGTCAAAAAATAACTTGGGTTTTTAATCTTCAGATTTAATCTTTTTCAACTCTTCCTTCTTTTCCTTTTCCCCCATCTCTAAACCAAGAGCAGCAATCATCTGAACGAGGCTTCACTTATACTGCTTCTTTCGATCTTGATGCATCTTAATTTTAATTATGTTCTGTGGACTAAACAATATGTTGTCAATCTTAATGGTTTTGCACCTAATGACCGTCTGTCCTTGAACACATACCAGAATGACTTTAGAAAGCGCGTTGAGTTTTCCTTTGGCAGCAGTCTGAAAGTGCTTGATAAGCTTTATAGCACTGCCTGATGCCATACTACAAACACTTTAAGGTAGCTGGATAAATGCAGGTTGATTGTAGTCTTTCAGAATAGGAGGAAATCACACCAGGAGGAAAAATGTAGTAGTGAGAACAGGACCTGCCGCTGCCTTAAGGGCATTGAGGGGATGGGAAGCTTGTGGAGGGTAGAGGCTTCTCTTTCCCTAGAGCTGGAGGAAAAAAGGGATGGGGAAAAATATGTTCCAAATAAAGCATGAACTGACTGTTTCTCTGGCTCTGGAAAAAAACCCAAACAAACAACTGAGGGAATTCTAGTTGTAATCTTCTTCACTCCCCAGATCCTTTCTTTTTAAAATTCTAGCTCTTACCTGGCCTGGGACGGCGTGTGTGTGGTTCATTTTACCCAAACCTTAGGTTTCGCCTGTGGCTTATCTAAGCCCAAGGGATGGAGCCTGACCAAGTTGCATCTCGCGCCTTCAGAGCCAGGCTGGCATCGCTGGCTTTTAGAATTTGCTCTGTCCTTCTGTCTCACGCTGGGCTAATTTAGCCTCAACTTGGTAAACAAGAAAAGGGTCCTTATTCAACAGATTTGAGCTGGAGTGACTGCAGCTGTCGTCTGGCCTGTGCGCAAACCAATTTTGTTCATTCCCTTGGCTGGCAGGAAGCCTGCACCAGAATTGTGTCGGGACTAATCAGCATTAAACCGATGTCAGGAGGGCTGCAGCAGCCTGCCCTGTAGCAAGGCAAGAGCAATGAGGCTCTTCAGGAGGGATTAGTGTAAGTCCTGCCCGGGATACAGCTATGCAATGGAAGGCACTGATATCATACAGAGTAATTTTTTTGGACCTTCTTTCTGTGAAAGTCCCTAGCCAGCTGCTAAAAAAAGTGAGAAATCAGCATGACTTGCAGTATGTGTCCAAAAAAAGTCAGGAGAAGGTGTAGTGTCCATTGAGCTGTAATATCCAGGAGATAGAGGTGGTGCCTTTGGGCACGCTAGCCTTTCTTCTGGAACAGCAAGGCAGGGGGCGATGAGTAAGTTCAGTGTGTGGTCTCCAGCCAGAAGATGATGTTAGCAATGATGCTGCTAGACTGATGTTACACTGTAATAGATGCCTTAGCACTAAATACCATGAAGGCTGGGAGGAAGAAGAAGACCTGAGGCTTGGCAACGGATGATTCATAGCTCTAATGCCTCACACTCTCTGTTTTCCTGCCTGGTATTTACACTTCACTTTCAAGAGTGCCTCCTGGTTTGCACTGAAAGCATTAAATCAGAGATCCCAAGTTATGCTTTTTTGCTTCAAAGATGCTGAAATGTTGACATCATACTTTGCTCTCCCCTCCCTACATCTATTGAATTGTCTTTGCAGTTTTCAGTCTCAAAAATTATTTCTCTCTTGATTCTGAGCAGCTGTGAAGTCAGCCCTGCTTTGAATGGGGGCTTGGACCTCCAGAGATGCTTTCCAGCCTGATTATTCTGATTCCTCTGCTTTCACAGGTACATGTTTTGGATGATCCTATGCCTAAAATTCTCCAGCTCTTTCTCTGACCCTGTTAGGGGTCCCTCTGTCTGTCTGTGTATCTGCTCAGCATTAGTCATCCCTTCTCAGACTGTAGCTGTAATGGTTCATTGTATAACCACATCACATCGGTATGCTCCTGTATTATCCACAGAGGGCACAGCCATGCTCTAAATGCCTTTTATGCTTCCTAAACCTCTAGGTAAATCTTCATCTGCCTAAATTCACACATCAAAACTGTTTTCTAGTGCAAAGCTGAGCCCAGATGAACTTTTGAACTGTGGCCCTGCCACGTTAAGCATGTTGTCGTTGTTTTGGGAGCTCATTTAGGGGAAGCAAGCAGACCTTCTGGTCTAAGATGTCCCAATTAATTATAAGCTACACAGCGTAAGAAATCCTCCTTCTTAGGGAAAAATCATTAGCAACAGACCTGTCTGCAATGAGTGAACAGAGACCAGGAACAGAGCAGCTTTCTGAGTGCTCTCATCACTAGCAAAATCCATCAGGTCATGGTGAAGAAGGGACCAAAGTCCCCAGACCTGCCTTGTGCCTACTCATACATGAGACAACTTCAGCAGGGGACCTTGGTGAGACTCCAGCTTCTTTGGGTATGAGGGTGTGACAAGATACAGCAATGTGTTGCCAAAGCTTCTGTAAAGCCCAAATGCCCTCTCAGCCAAGGTCTCCTTGGACAGTGTCTGGTGGCATGGAGCATTTGGTGACTATTAATTAGGCAGAAGAATATCAGCTACCAGCAGTGCTTTCTGAAACACAGCTTTGTCAAAGGGAGGTGGAGGGGTTTGGGGATACTCTGAAGTGGGAGTAAAATACTGAAAAAACCCAACCAAACAAAAGAAACTGTAATTTTTTGAAAACTTGCTTTCCAGCTAGGTGCTAACAAAAATGGATAGGCTTTCAATGAAGTATCCAATGCACATCCTTGAATAATCACTGAAATTGTTGGTCCCCCAAGTATGTGTAGAAAATATATATAAGCTTTTACAGCTCTCGTATCTCTGACTTTTTGGGGGTTTCTTTTGTGGTGTTGAGTGTGGTTTTTTTGCTAGTCCTGGGTGAGAGAAACCTGGCTGGTGTGTGCACTCTGTCCCCACTGCAGGTGGGAAGGGTTGGGAGGATCTTGTCCCTCATCGATCCTGCCTCCTGCACTGCAGGGCAAGCGGGACCGTGTTGTGCAGAGCATGTTTCCTCTCGTTTCTCCTTTTCCTTTTTCCTAGTCATCTTCTAGCAACATCTTATCTGCCATGTTCACACTAACAATTTGTCTCATTCTTTCTCTGAAAGAAATGTTTGAAAATAGCTGTTTAAAAGAGGGAGAACCAGTAACAAAACCTAGATTTGCTGTAACCCAATCACCCTTTTATATTCTATGCTAAAAACCTGGTATTTTTTCCTAAATAAGCTACTGCTTTTTCAGAGTCTATTAGCCTCCGGATATCCAAAAGTGACTTTCCCACATGCAGTGTTACTGGGGGTCTATTATGCATGCTTAATTATATGCAGTGTGTTCTGCTTATGGCCAGTGGCTTCAGGCTGTTACCCTGAAATTGCCATCTCTTGCCATTTCCAATGCAAGAGGATATTCTTTTTGATTCAAGGTATTTGACAAGTTTGAGCCCCCTCCCTGTGGGAGTGCAGATGGTAACTAAAGGGATGCTGGAACGGTTTCACTTCTACCATGGTGATGACAAACCAGGTTTCAGGAGAGCAGTGCGACTGACTCTGCAAGTCTTTTTGAACAGATCCTGTGCCCCTGACAAACATGGAAGGGATTTGATGCTCCCTTTGATGGTAGTGTTACAGTCTGAAGTTCTACCTGCTTACCAGTGCTCTCCTGTTTGATTGTTATGTCATGTCCAGTGCTCCCTTCCTGTCTAGTCTCTTGATTTCTAATGCTCTTGCTGAGCTTGCACATGTAACATTAAACCAATCTCTTCTTAGTTCTGTGGGGTTTGGGTTTCCTCTCTTTCCCCCCTGCCCCTTGTACAAAACTTCAAATGTCATGGTTGTCTACTAGAAGGGGATTTTTGCAGGGGATTTTGGGTGACCTCTTTGAAACTGTGAGAAGATGGGAGAGGAAACATAGGTAGCATTTTTAAGACAGGACAAGGTCTACCTTTAGACCAGAGAGAACCTTGATGTTCTAGATGGAGTTGAGGCTGTAAAGGGAGTGCTAGATAAAACAAGGCTGAAATCCTGTTAGTCTGGTTTGCACAATATCCTAGCAGGAAACCCCCTTTTTCACGGTGCAGGTTACCCTGCAGCCACTCCTGAGCTGGTCCTGAAGGAGCTGAAGCAGCCTTCAATGCATTGCAGCCTTTTCTTCCTCCTGTGAGAAGCACAGAGCTGCTCTGGTTGTCAGGGAATTAATTATTCATCTTCAAGGGGCAGAGCTCTTTAGGAAAATTCAACCTGCTGCAGCTTCTTTCCCCATCCTGTGGAACATGGGTGGTTTCAATTTTCACGTGTGTACGGCTCACATAGACCAGGGGTTCAAAGAAAGGGACAGCTTGGACTTGAAATGTCCAAAGATGCGGCCACTTCCAAATTTATGATCTGTCTTGGGAGCTTCACTTTCTCCATGATTCTGGGGGAAAAAGCTGTGGTCAAAAACTTTTCTTCTGCTTAAAATTATATTACATAAAAGCAAAAGATGCACCTGCAGATTTACGCTTCTTGCTGTCCTACATGACTATTGTATTACTCAGCTTTTCTGTACTCTTTGTGAGCTAGATGGGATGGTGCTTATAAGTTCAACTTGTAGATGTGCAGCTTGTTTTTTGAGGTTTTTTGTTGTTGTTAAGAAATAAATCATTGCAGCTTTTTCCTATTGTAGCCACTGAGGTTAAAGCTGCAGAGGAATTGGCGTTATTTTCTCCTCCCTTTTTTCTGCTAATTGCAAGTGTAGATTGTTCTTACGAACAGTTTGCTGTTGAGTTTCTGCAAAGCTTTGTGTGGTTTTGTGATTGGAGTACACTCCTCCTGTAACTTGCTTATTGAAGTACAATCGCATAGGATAGGACATGATCTTTTGAGAAAGAGCACAATTTCTAAACTATTATAAAAGATAGCTTCGGGAAAGGGAAAAGGTGACCTTCTGTCAGGACAGAACATGTACTGAAATGAGTGCTTTAGCCTCTACAGTTGACACAAGATTGTGATTAAATGCATTTTCAAAGCAAAAGCTGAAAAAGCTTAGGAAATAGAAGTTTAAACAATGTTGATTGCATGACTTCTTTGACATGCCCTGACAGTTCAGGGAGATGAAGCAGTGTTGTCATTAGCCTAAGAAAGTGCAAACCTCTGTCAGAGAGTCTGCTTGGGTGACAATTGCAGGGTTATGCCAGTCTGTGTATTGTCTTTTGGGTAGGGCGACCACACTTTGATCTAAACTGGAGAAGAAGCTGTACCTACATGGGGCTCAGGTTTTGTTGCCATTAAGTCAGCTGCTTGAGATCTACCCCTGTGGGCTGCATCAAAATCCATTAACTCCTTGGACATGGAAGAAGTGATGGAGAGGTGGGAAGGTGGTGTGATATTGAGGCATTGCAGGGTTGTTACAAGTGCATCCTCCTCCCTTACTTTTGTCTGAGCGAAGTGGACAAGTGCTACTGACCTGAATGAAATGGGGCTCAGCACTAACCTGCAGTCTGAGCCAGCTGTGTTAGAAAGCACCACTATAAGAAAGGGAGCAGAAACAGTGAGGGAGATACCTAGATAAATACACCGAAGAGTTCAGAACTCTGGGACAGGTGGCTAAAGGACGTTTCTTTGGGGAAGGGCTAAACAGAGGAACCATCAAAACTGGTGCTGCACTAGTTTTACAGATTGTTTAAAATACCTGTTTTCTCAGACTGGGCATAAATTGATGCTCTGATGCCACAAAATACAGATTCAGGTTGAAGTTTCCTACTTCTGTATTAAAATAAGTCCCATTCTGACTGTCATGTTGGTATAAACAGAGAATAAACCTTGCTGAATTCACAGCCTGGGATGGGATTCCTACTGTAACAAGCAGCCTTTTTCAGAGGCAGGAGGAGTGTATTTTTTAAGCTTTGTTGTTTTGCCTTATAAATAAGCTTCACTAGAAGGTTGAAAATTTTGCAATTCTCTCATGACGCTTAAGTCAGCAGCTGTAGGATGTACGTGTGTGCTCAGAACCCCTTTAATCTGGTGTACACAGGTGCTCTTTTAGATTTCAAAGGGGAATTCTGTTTCCCTGCACGCACTGCCTGTTCTTGTGATGACTCGGAGACCAGCCCCGTTAGACTGATTCTCTCCATGTGTGTGGAGCCCTTGAAATATTCATTACAGTCTGTGGTAATCTAATATTAGTGAATCATTTTACCATTCTTTACAAGAAGGGGGAGGTGGGGGGATGGTTCAGTCTGATAATAAAACTGCAGGCTTTATTTAAGCAAATATCCAGTAATACTCTTGCTCAACTACCCTTTGCTTAGCTTATTGCTCAGTAAACTGACATCTATGTAACTCCTGATACTTGCTACATTTGTTGTCACAAATATTTATAGTTTGGGTCTTTCCTCTTACATGTGCTTCCTATGTAAGTATCCAAAACAAGTTGCTTCCTTAATGTAAATATTTAATGCAATGCACACAGACCTGTTAACCTTTGCGTGGAGGAGGTACCCATCGGGGATCCTCTCAGTGGATTTGCGTGTTTCTGGTAGAATGAATAAATCACCAGAAACCTGCCAAACCCTGAAGAGATATGCAAATGCGTCTCTTTAATCTGGCACGTGTGTATCCTGTCTGAATCGAGATGGGAATTCTAATCCCGTGGGAGCAATGCGGGAACTCCTGATGCTACCGCAGTGCTGCGAGGAATTACGAGCCAGCTGGTGCCCAGGTTTGGGGACCGTTTCTATTGTTGCTTGGGCCATTTTGTGGCGCTGGGAAGAGCCGCAGGTGCGGGGGGCAGCTTTTAAACCCGTAATGGAGTGTTCCTGCCAGTCTGCTCTCTTTGGGAGAGAGGAAGCAAACGCATCTATGTGGTTGTGAACACATTAGGCGTGTGCTCTCTGTCAGAGAACAATGCTCTTCAGTTGGTAGGCTACTGTACTGTAGGTAACGTGAGTGGGGCCTGTTGAAACCCATCTTTACACACCATAACTACCTCCCTCCTGTCTTGATTTGAAGTAATTACAATATTTTCTCCATGGAAAATGGCTATGCTCCGGTTTGCTCCGTCACATCAAGACACTGTCATTTCCATGGTTGTGTTGCTATACCCATACATGTTGTTAATTCTGTTTTCTTTTGAATGCACTTCCCCATATTTATTAGACCTCCCAGACATAAGTACACTCAGAGAGACTGTAGGTACTAAAGCACATCCAGCTATGGTGTGGTCTGTGCCTAATCCAGCCTTCATCTGCTTAGTGTGAAATACTCTGTTTCTAATGGATGCTTTAACAGTTACTGAGGTCTCCAAAGCAGTGTGGTGCGGTTTGCTCCATCGCATGAAGCATTCTGTTTAACTCCACAGAATTCCCCTCCGTGTGAAAGGGAAATGTAAATATCATAATATAACTCTGGTTATAGATGTGTGCAATGGCCAGAAGCATCTTGCATGAGACTCTCATGGAAGGACTCTCATAGCTTTTTGGGATGGCTCTAAACAAAGCTGGTGAGAGGCCTGGAGAACAAGGCTTATGAGGATCGATTGAGGGAGTTGGGGTTGTTCAGTCTGAGGAAGAGGAGGCTGAGGGGAGACCTCATCACTCTCTACAACTGCTTGAAAGGGCACTGTAGAGATATTGGTGCTGGTCTCTTCTCACAGGCAATGAGCGACAGGACAAGAGGGAATGGCTGCAAGCTGCAGCAGGGTAGGGTTAGGCTAGACATTAGGAAAAAATTTTTCACGGAGAGAGTGGTCAGTCAGTGGAATGGGCTGCCCAGGGAGGTGGTGGAGTCACCCTCCCTGACTGTGTTTAAGAGCAGATTAGATGTGGTGTTGAGGGATCTAGTTTAGGGGAGAACTTTGCAGAGTAGGGCTGATGGTTGGACTTGATGATCCCAGGGGTCTCTTCCAACCTAAATGATTCTATGATTCTATGATTCTAAACCATTTGGAATTAGCCTCTCCATAGGCAGTGTCAACTCATGCTTATTTAAAAATGAGAGCTGCAATTTTTACTATGCCAATCGACTTGGGATCAAGGCACTAGAAGATCAGGGTATTAGTGGCAAAGAGGAAACATTTGCTTAAATGCCAGGTCATTTTAGGTTTGTTTAGATCTCTGTTCTCTGCTGTTTCCATCTCTACTAGCAGACCACTAAAATAGCAGGTAAAATACGTGCTTGGGGTGAAAGTGAGCCTCAATTTCTTACTCTCCTTTTTGTGCATCTCTCCAGTTTGTCTTTCAGAGTCCCACTGGCTCTTTTCAACCCATTTTCTGGCAAGGAAATGTGCCTTGTTCCCTTTTGTTGTTCTTCATGGTTTTTCTACCCTTAGGTTCTAAAAACATCCCAGAAACATGTACTGTTTTTCTATGGGTATCTACTGCTCCACAGAGGGATTCTTACTTGAGTGGCAGAGGAAATTTGAGGGGAGAGAGGGCAAGGCACTGGTTTTCATTCTTGGGCTTTGGCAAAGGACAGACTTCTAAGACAAAAGCCTCTGCCCTCATCCCTTTTGCCCTTTTGTGGGACTTAAACAGCTCTTGTTGATGACAGTAGAAGGTGTATCCTGGGGTCTAAAGCTGGGTTGTTGGAAGAGTGGGCAGGCCCAAAATAAACTGGAGATGAAATCTGGTAGAAGCCTTGAAGTGTTATTTCTGGGGTGTGCAAAGGTAAGGATCACACCTGCAGAATCACCTCCACTTCCAGACATCCCTGGGGATGAGTGGGACAAGGGAAAAGAGGGTCTGAGGCGCAGGGGCCTTTCCAAGATGAACGTAGAGGCAATTATTTTTCTGGCCTTCTCAGTGGAGATCCAGCTTTACAGAGATGCTTTGGTACCTGATGCTCCCCAAGGTATTAAGGGAAGCCAAATGATTTTGTTTCTGGGCTCCCCTTTGCAGAGATCTGAACTAAATCTAGACACGCGTGGAAACACTGCTGTGCTTCAAGTTTTCCATCTGGAGACTAGTTTGGATCCAGAAATGAGTATTGGTCCATGCTGTTGGGTTTGAATCCTGACACTTTACTGTGGCATGGTGATTGAGTCCTGGTTTCAGCTTTCTGTATTTTCAGTAGACTTGGAAATTGGTCACAAAATGGTAAGCAGTGCTAAAACATGAATATGGTTGGTTATGCTCTGTCTGAAATACAGAGCTCAGCTGCAGTGTAAAAACCTAAATCTGTATCTAAGTAACCATGGCTTACTTAAGGTTTACTTAAGCATAGAGAGTATTTTTCATGTAGCTTAGATGTTACATTACTGTGCGCGGAGAGCTTCTTAATGATCCCTTGTGTAAATTCACTGGCAACAGCCTGATCTTGAAACAGGTTCTAAATGCAGGTGGTGTTGACCAAGGCATGTAAGTTCTTGCAAAGATGTGTGTGGCAGAAGACATATTTCAACTGAGCAGTTACAGGAACTGATCTTTCTTTCAATATGATGATACTTTTGCATCTTAACAATGTTCTAGCATTTTTGAGTTGCTGTTTTTTTGAGAGCTAGTAAGAGCTACATCATCCAGCATGTTGTATAAACCTCTTGTTCCTTCGGTGGCAGTTCTGCCCAGAGTGGAAGCATTTGCTGATATGCTGATCTCCAATTATTGTAGTACAGCTGGGTTCAAGCAACTGAGAGCATTCTCCAAACTGAAATGGTTTCTTGGGTAGCTCTTAAATATCGCCTCTAAGGACTGATACCACTCTGTGGCAGTGGATCCTTATCTGCTTGCATCTTCATTCCTTCTCCATCTGGGAGCTCTGGTAACTTCAAGCCTTGCCTACGGGTACTTTTGACTTTTCAGTATGTGGAAAGTTTCTGCCTTTTCTTTTTCTAAAAGGACTCAGTTGTTGAAAACTGGCAGAAGACTGGCTCTTGGAGACTGTCGTAAGGACAATTATTTGTTGGCAACAGCTTAAACAGCAGTTTCTCAAAATCCTCTAAACAGAATCCATTTGTGCTACTCAAGGGAGTGTTTCTACTTTATTGGTGATGAAAGAGCTTTCTTAATTACAAGAAGCGAAGTTCTTTCTTTGCTGAACTCTCTTCCCATCAAAACCACGTATAACTAAGTTTTCATAAAGCTTAGCAGCTGCAGCCTTTGACAGATGAGTATTGCCTTGCTTTAAGCCTTTGCTTTTAAAGGACATGCATAAAAATTAACTCAATGTAGTGAGAAGCTAATTCTGGGTCCACCCTCTCTAAATCTACCTCTTGGATAAAACCAGTTGTCTGAAGCTTGCAGGCGTGTGCTGGTTCTGCAAGGAGCATCAAGAGGCTGTTTCTGTCCAGTGTTTTAAGAAGTCGGCTTCAGTGACAGTGACAGTGTTTGGTTATGGCTTGTGCTGTTTGAAAAAAAAAAAAAAAATTGTTAACTGGGAAACAGCTTCCTTCTGGAGAGTACTAATAGATGTAGAACACAGGGTTTCAGAGGCCAGGTTCTGTGTGGCCAATAAAAAACCAACCATGAGTCCTTTGGATCCTCTTTGTGGCTCAGCACATAAAGGGACAAGTCTTTGGGACATCAGAAACCAAGAACTTCCTTTAAACCAGGAAAGCCTATTGCCCACTCTAATGGTGCTGAGTCCAGGGAGCTGAGGCTCCGAGCTTGGGCAAGATGGGTAAAAAGAAGTTGCTAAAAATCAAAACCCCAAATTGGGCATAGCTGATTATCCAAGTTGCTGGACAGGCATCTTTGTGCTCTGTTTATGTCAAAGTTGATTAGTGCTGAAAAAGGTCCAGGCCAAATTAAGCTTCTTTCTTTTCTTGTACTGATTCGCAAGCTGAGCTTAATTAGGGTGGCAGAAGGTGTTATCAGTGAATTTATTCACACTCTGCTGTGGTGTAAACGCATCTTTGGTGAAACTGGGTGTAACTTCAAGTAACAAAACACCTGAAACCTGCCACCATGATAGGCCAAGGGGGACTAATAGATTGGTGTGTGATATTATGTGCATTGCAGAGTGATTTTAAAAAAAATCTATCTTAATACAGCCAGGTTTAAAAGATAACTGAATGCTCTGTAATTATAAAAATATAGAATAAAAATAAAGCTCAAATAGTTTTCTCTATTAGTACTTGTCCTGGTTTGATATCAAGTCTTCAAAGTGGAGAGCAGTTTTGAATACAAAAATGCAGTTAAAAAAGAAAATATGTCACTCGCTGTATATAAACAGGGTAGACCAAGGGTCTCTGGGACGTGCCCTCCTCATACAGCCCAGCAGTGGATCAGGAGCCCGCTCTCAGAAGGGCAGTGTGGCAGCACCAACAGCCCATGTGAATTCCACACACCTTCATTTCTAAAGCAAATAAAGACCCGAGGTGTAAATAATTCCCTACATTTGTAAGTATAGGTCCAGTTTTATGCCTGCTCCAATGTTCCCTCCTAATCCATTCCAGCCTTTAGGGACAGACCCAAGGTAATCATCTAGGAGCACCACCTCTTCGGTACCTGTTTATTAAACTCACACCCCCACCCTGCAAAAAATCACCCAAACTGACATAATTTAAGAGATGACAAGATTATGATACAATTTTATGTGAAAGGCATGGTGCAATTCATACTTGCTTGGCAGCGTAGTCTGTGATCTGTTGGCAGCTGGGACTGGGGCTATTTTAAGCAGCTGACAGTGTTGGTGCTGTATAATGTTACCCTGTAGGCAGAGAATAAGTATTTTAATCGAGGTCAGAAGGAAGGGATGATGGTGAACTGCTTGTTGTTTTTTAGCTTTTTTATTTAGATTTGCACAGAAACTCTTAGGTGAACAAATCTTTTTAGAAGGACTTTTGAAATACCGAGCCTTTTCTACACGTAATTAGTTTGCGGCAACAGTCGTATTCCATTCCGTCCTGTTTGTCTAAAGGATCAGGCTGTACAACAGTGTTCGTAGGTCTGTATTTACATCGCTGTTGTCAATGGTCTTCTGTCACGGTTACTTCTGCAGGAGTTTGTGTAACTTCTGTGATAGTTAAGCTGTGTCATCGATGATGAAGATAAATGGTCAAAGTACTGAAGAGGGTAGCAAAACCAGAACCTGTCCTGGTGCATCTGGCGAGGCATCCCTTCGCCAGTTGTTCTGGTTTTCCTTTCCATTCTTCCTATTGCAGAGGTGATGGCTAATTCCGTGGAAGTTCGGTGCCAACTTCCCTTTGAATGGAACATAGGAGGTTCCACTTAAATATGAGGAAAAACTTCTTCACAGTGAAGGTGACGGAACACTGGAAGGGGCTGCCCAGGGAAGTTGTGGAGTCTCCTCTGGAGATATTCAAAACTTGCCTGGAAGCATTCTTGTGTGACCTGATCTAGGTGTTCCTGCTCCGGCAGGGGGATTGGACTAGATCATCTTTCAGGGTCCCTTCCAATCCCTGATATTCTGTGATTCTGTGAATGGTAACATTTTAAAAGACTTTTGGGGAGAGTTGTGAGGGCAGCCTGGCAGAAAGGCTTGTAAAGGCACTGTGGGTACGGGCCATTAGCAAAGGGAGTCTCTAGCTTTGGTGATCATTTGTTTTGTTTCATTTACTTTAAACATTTATGCAACTTTGTAGTCCAAACAGCTCAAAAATAGAATGAAATAGTTTAATATATCTGGAGTGGAAAGTCATCGTCCTGCACATTTCAATATGGGTTATCTTCACGTGCCTCCTAAAAAAACATGAAAATTATCCTAAAATACAAATTCACATGTAAAAATCTTTTTTGAAAGGACCCCTATGCCCTCTACTGAGGGCTGCCTTTCCAGAAAATACAGCCTTGGCAGAATTATCTGGGTCCTCTGAGTTGATACCTGGATTAACAGCTCAAGTAGGAGTTCGTGGCGGAAATGCCCTGAATTTACACCTAGAAACCAGAGAGGTCAATGGTATTGCAGCTTGAATATACACCCTGGGTTTACAAAAATAGATCTAACTACAGGAGGATTGCATAATGCCTTTGTGTAGCATACAAATGGGACTTTCTTGATGAAGGAATGCCGTGACACCCGTGAAAACATTTTGGTTTTCTGCAGATGAGCAGTTGGAAGGAATGTCAGTCAGACATGCTAGCAGGAAGCTCTTCCATTGCAAGTACCTATTGGGCTAACCGTTACTAGAAGAAATTAAAATTGTTCATCCAAGCTTCTTTATTCAAATCTTTGTCTAAAAACACTCTGAGACAGAAATGATGAACAGAACTATTGAGTAACTTTAGAAAGTCTTGAAAATGGCATACAGTACAGCATTGGAGGTGTAATAAAACATCTATACTAAAGTAAACCTCTCTGGTTTAGTTCAACACCAGTTAAAGAACTGGTGTTTTTTCCTCCAGAGTTTGGCTCAATATATGAACAAAGCTGTCTTTCATAATAAGGAAGCTGAACAGCAGCATGCTGTTTGAGGTACTGAGAATTTAATCTTGTTACTAATTTTGACAAGCATTTCTACAATGTCTGTCAATGCATTCAACACCTTTATAATAATATACAGTCATAGAGGGGTTTAATTATCACATGGGTTTACCCTTTGGCTGTGGCGGTGGGAAAAGTGGTTGCAGGGGGAAGTGTTTAATGTCTGCTTCGTTTTTCCATTCCCCGGTACATTTGTATGTCTTTTAATTTTGTTCATATTTGTTCTTTTTCTTTTTTTTTTTTTTAAATTATTTTATTTCTGTTTGTTATGTTGTGTAGTCTTGTACAAATGGCTAGAAGCAGAACTCCATGGCAAGAGCTCAGATACTGCAGACAAAACCTCAGGTAAAGAGGCGTTAAGGTCGAAACAATCACTAGGCCCTCTCTCTTTATTTTCTGTCTTCCAACTCCCCTTGAATCAAATTAAGGATCAGAGTTTAAAAACTAAACTGGAAATCCTCATTTTTTTTTTTTCATTCTTTACCTAACTTAAATCAATATCTGATAAATTTAGGTCTTTTTCTTGAAGATCTCTTGGCAGATGTGCTTCCCCTCTCCAACGAAATGCCACTAGTGCCAAATATATATTGGTGAACATACAAATTGCTAGCTCCTAGTGTGCTTGGTAAAGGCCAAAGAGTATCTTACATGAGACAGTGTTAGAGGATACTTATCAAGAAATAGGGCTTAGTTATGTAGATTGGTGGACAGAGGGTACCAGAAGACTAAGCTCCACCAATTTCTGCTATAGAGACACAAAGGTTCCTGACACCTCAAGGAAGCATATTTTGCAGTCTAGATTTAAATAGCAACATGAGTGAGGTCCACATAGACACACACCCTGCAAAGAAAAAAAAAAAAACAAAAACCAAAAAAGCCAAAACCTGTAGGAGTATTGGTAGGGCACACAACCCACCATGCCTTGATACTTACGTATGATCCATTAATTCATTAACACGTTGACATCCAAGAGGTGGGTTAGACACTCCTCGCCCCTCCTGCCTGGCCCCCAAAAGTCACCACCATCTTACAAGCAACTCAGATTTTAAAATTTTGGAATGCTAACTGTTTTGTCTGTCTTGTCCCAGTCCTCCCTTTCATATAAATGCCATGCCTTTGAGTTAATGTCCTTGAACACTGACCAGCCTACCACTGATGTTTGGGTGGCGTGGTGAGGCACAGAGGAAAAGCAACAGAGCACAATTTCTGCACGGCTTAAACTAACTGTCTCCTGAACCTGACAATTAACAGCTTAGTTGCTCCCTAGCCAAGCACTAGTATTCCTGTCCTCATGTTGTTTTCTCACTCGCACGTTGTACGTTAGTTGCTTCTCGTGCGGGGTCAACCAGCAATCCAACGCTTAACAAAGTTCTGTCTGCAGGGAAAGACCAGAGCTGGATGTGCTGAGCACTTGTAATTAGAAATAGCTATCAGAGAGGTTGTCACCATAAGATGCAGCACTGTGTATAGTCGTGCTCCCAGTATGGTCCTCTAAAGGAATAAAAGATATTTTTATTTCTGTGGTCACAAGCATTCCTGTCTACATTCCAGGGCTTGGAAGGAGTGACAGATAGCTCACATTCTCTGGACCAGAGGGTGTGGGTAGAGGATGCCTCTGCCTATTTGGTACATGTTTTTGTATGCCTCTGTAGCTGTGATAATTAATTAAAACAGGTCTGCTTAAGATCACTAAATTTTTAAATATGGTCACTCATATGAAACCCATTGTGACTGACAGCCTCACAACCGTGGCTGCATTTCCCTAGCAGTTCTATCCTTCATCCAAAACACAGAAGATGCTTATTTTCTAGCCTTGAGAAATCTTTTCATTTTGAAATGAAATTAGCATGGCTTTTCTTGATCAGTTCACCCTTTGCTTTTAATTTGAAACTAAAGATCGCTTTAAGAATGAGTGCCTTTAAGGGGTGGTGCAAGTTGTTTAAAAGGACCATTCAATTGGATACTGCATCCTATGTAAATGGAACTTAATTCTGACACATTTTACATGATTTTGAAAAATACTTGAATGATTTTTTGAAAATATGCTGAAAGAAAAAAGGAGTCCATTCAAAATTATTTTTTTAATTTGCCTCTGCAAGGCAGCTTATGCTGAGATGTGCTGTTTGCATGAATGGGTGCCACGCATCAAATAGGAACTTTCCGTCTGCATTCGTCCTACTGTTATCTGGCAATTAATATTTTAGAATATGGATTCAATTCACGTTTGACACTTGGTGCATTTTTAATGTGCCTTGCGAATCCTGTTTTGGAAGCTAGCAAGCAGGCACCTAAATAAGCACACGGTAGATTTAATGACAATTCACTGCTTGCCTAAAATAACAGTTAAATATATTTTATTTATTTGGCACGTGCGACTCAATAGTTCAGAACTACTAAGGTGGAGAGTTGATAATATCAGGCACTCCTGTGGGTCAGATTGCTTCCTTCATGCTTGCCAAGAAGGTTTTGCTCCCTGTGGTTCTTTTCCAGCTGCTTGTCAGTGTGAAGCTGGGTGTCAGGCTCCCTGTTTCTCGTCTCATTGTGGTGAGAGTTGGGATGTTTCCTATTAATTTGGTCAAATGATGACATTCCACCCTGACGTGCAGGCTGCTTTTTGGCATATCCCTGTACTGCTTCTTTGCTAAATCATGTAAATCTAAAAGCTTACCCCGCCTGGCTTCCTAGGGCAGCTTTGTATGGAGGGTGAAATGTTGTGTCCCTTCGAGCTAATGGCCAACTGATTCACTCCAGTGTGGTTTTCTGACTCTTCTCATTTTGTCTTGTGATCACTGATTGAAAAAGCTGTATTGTGTGTGTGTGTTTTACCTTTGATTTATTATTTTTTAAAACCACCATAGTAGTAAAACGCAAACCCTCCAGAGACTTTGCAAAGGTAAGTTATTTGTGCCATTTATTTTCCTGGACTAAATGAATTCATGTTGTCAGCCTACTAGAACGTTGTTACTGCTGGTTTTGGAAAGCTGGATTTCTTAAAGCAATGCTTGAGTTTCATAAACAAACATTATAGACATCTCTGATGTCTAAGTGACTGCACAAGTATTTGCAGTCGTATACAAGTTATTGGTCATTTCCAGAAACTGGTTGAAACCCTAATTTTTTCATGATTGCTGTGGTTTATTGGCAAATATGCCTTGTTCTTCTCCAGTTGTTCCAGACACTGCCAGAATATTGCCCATCAAGACTGGGAGGGGGTTTATAGGGAAAATGAGGCAAAGGATGCTCAGTAACAAGAACAGCCAAAATCAAGGGTTTCTCTGCTCTTATATCTCTGGTGATGTAATTTTTGGTCTAACCAGGGGTAGACCTGGTAAGACCAAAGTGGGACTTTAACTGGTGGGGTTAGTAATTGAGCCACTAGACTAAGAGAGGATGATATTTTCCTGTGGTAAAGCTTTCCACAATAAAACCCTGTGAGCAGTCTGACATTTCTGGAGCCATGTGGAAGTTAGATGAAAGCTGGGCTGCCTGCTGTCCCACTCAATCTAAGCACACAGAGTCACATCCCCTGAGATGCCACATGTCATAGGTCTGCTGCAAGCGAGAGTCTCCCAAACATGTCCAGTATGCAGGGCAAAGCCTGCCCCAATTTCTTTGGTGCCTTTGGAGCACAGGTATTAGAAACAGTCAATGACATGATTAATGTGCATTTCTGGTGGATTCACATGTCCATTTATGTGCTAATACCAGATGATTAATCAATTTAATTGTTGGCTGTCATCCTGTGGGCTATTTTTCAGGCAAAAGGTGTTTTTACAACACCCATATAATGTAGATTGGAAAATTGGCCCCCAAAGAAGGTGCAAAGGGCTCCACCGGTGAACTGCAGAAGCAATGAGTGCCTCTGAACCACACAAATTACCCAATTAGCATCCATCAGGTTACAGTAATGCTTTTTGTCATGAGCAAAGAAACCTTTAAAGAAATCTAGATTCCAGCAATCACTTGCAGTTAGTGATGGGTAACTCAATGAAGTTACCCAGATACATTTTGAACTTTTAGTAGAAGCAACCAAACAAATTTAGCATCAAATATCTTCCTCTCTGCTAATTCACAGTTATAAGGTAACTCTGTCAGATGTGAGAAAGATCGAAGATCTAATTTGGAAATAGCCTTGTAAATATAAAAAATATTTATTTGATTGTGCAAGCATGTTATTTACTGTTTGATACTACAAATTAAAAATATTGCCAAGTATGTTTCAGTGCATACCTGGAGAGAATTTTCACTGGCTTTGCTTGTTGGGATTTTTATTTTGTGAAACTCGAGGAATCAGTGTATAACATTGTATCTTTATCTGTAATGCCTCTGCAAAGAACTTCTGGACCAAAATAAGACATTATTCTACTGCCAAGTTCAGTAATAGAGTAATGGTCCCTATTTTTCTGAAGTTAAATCTTTGTATCTGAGCATGGAAAGGATCTTCATAAAGCTTGTGCTCTGGACTGCTATAGCAGCTAGTGGCAAGTCTGGTCCAACTTGGCAGAAGTGATGAGCTACTCAGCTAAATCCTGACATGTCTTCTAATTTGATCCAGTTTAGCTGATACCTTCAGTTTTTATTTCTATGATGCATACCCTTACGCTGAATTTCTGGTTTGCCTAGAGCAATTCCACAAACAGGCTGGATTCCCCTGCCAGAGCTCCTCACATCTTACCATTTCCATTGATTCCTGCCCCGGGAAGTATAGCTGTAGTGTAGCATCATCTTGGACTTTTTCTCCTCTCAAGTACAAAATATTCTTGTAGAAGCTTATTTGCTTTTCTCCCCCAGGGGTGTCCACCAAAATCAAGTGAGACAATGCTAGAAAAAAATAATGCTGCATTGTATCTAAATCCTGTGTTAAAAATGAGCCATTGTATAAAAATATCTGTATCCTTAAAATCTCAGAGATCTCTTGGGAAGGAAAAGATTTTTAAATTCATTCTCTGACTGCATTTGAAAGCAAATGCTTTCAGAGGAACTGATTAGCTCTCCCCCACCTGGCTCCCAGCTCACTCAGTGCATCAGCTCTTGCAGCAGCTCTTACAGCAGGGCAGGGTACACTCCCAGCACAGCTGATTCTCTGTGAGGGCTTGAAGAACCCATAATGATTTGTTATTTAGATAATTACTCTGTCACCCAATGAACCGTCCTGACCCATGAAGGGGAATCAAGGAGAAAAACAAGGAAACTCGAGGGCTGAAACATGAACAGATTTAATAGAATAAAACTAAATAATTAACATTAGTAATACTAAAGAAACAATATAAAATATACGAGGATTATACACAGACCATTATATCAGTAAGAAGATGTGCACTTCCAGCAGGGGACAGCAAGTGTCGGACACTGTGAGTGCTACGGCTTCAGGAGGAAGGGAAGGCAAGCTTGAAAACACTGAGACCTTGAAACCTACATGGCATAGTTGTCTATAAAGTAAATATTTTCACAACTTCAGACACTAGAGTCTTCTAAAAATGCAGTTTTCCCAAGCATTAGAAGAGACCTTACTGAAAAGTTAAATTACTGAAAGAAATTAATTCTGTGCCACTGAAATCAGGACACTCACATGCCTTGAGGAATCTCCACCTGCCTACGTGCATCCTCGTGGAGGTGTAAGAAATGTCTGACCTCCAGCTCCTCTTCTTCCACCTGCCTGTCTCATGTGGTAGCTGCTGCAACAGCCCTGGCCCTACAGCCCCTGAGAGACAGCGAAGGTTCTGCCCCCTGCATTGAAAATTTATCAAGGGTTTCATGCAGCAAATGGTTTTAAACTCCCCTAAAACTTTGCTTGGATAATTTTTAGCTTGTGACTTGCCACTGTGCTTTTTTCCCATTATCTCATGTTCCCCACAATTGCTTGCAGACCCTAAGCTGTACCAGGCGAAGGCTGAGAATTTCTACCTTCTAGTATCAGTTTGTACAGAAATCTCCTGGATTAATTCCCTCTGAGCCAAAGGACTGTGTAGGCTGTGCTTCTCAAAGAGCAAAGGGCATGTGCCAAATGTCTGGGGCCTCAGAAAACTTTGGATAACTACTGACCTATGAATTTTGGAACATCGCTTGGAGGCTGCTGGCTACACCGAGGTTGAATTGTCATACGTAACTCAGCAAGCACAAGTTACACTCCCACAGCCCACGTTGCCTTCAGAGAGGGGTTAGTGAGGACAGTGACTTGTAGTTTAGCTTTTCTACAGGAACAGTAGATTGCCTTTAGAGCTTGCCAAATGATTGAGTATTTTCTCATCCAAAATAACCCCTCATTAAAAACATTAATGGAATATTGGTTCTGTCTTTAAGAATAAAGAAATATTTTTTTCGAAGAAGAAATCCAATTCTATTTTAGTGACATATTTTTACAAGTATCTAGGTGACACTAAGAAGTCCAAAAGGGTGCTTTTTAGTGCAAATTAAGGTTTGGTGGAAAACATTTAATATTGCAAACTTAAGGTTTTCATCCCATTCATCTCTCTCAGGTGAGGAAGGAGCTGAATGGGAAAGGCCCCAAAAAGCCTGAAATTAGTAAATTGATATTTGAGAAAAGTGTAGTAAATAGTAATGTGATTAATAGATTTTAAGGATTTCTTATTTTGATCACTGTGTTGCATACTGTAGACTATCCAGTGGTGGAAATGCCATTAACAATATCACTGTGAAACAGACTTTGTATGCTGATAACAGGATGCATTTCTGCTTGAAGTCTAATTTCAATCTTCCTCTTTGCACTTGTGTGGAAAAAATCAGTCCTTGAAATTTGATGTAGAAAAAAAATATTTAATCTTCACACAGGATTTCTAATATAAAAACCATCTATAATGAATCTTTGAATAATTTATAATAGCTGGAGGTGCTTGTACTTTTCATTGACTGTAAGACAATTTCTAACAAACTTGATGGAGAAATGCTCCTTCAGTGTCTGAGTAAAGTCATTCCTAGATCTCCAAACTGTAGGGGAAGATGGAGAATTCAGCTGATTGCAGGGTCTTTTTCTTTAAAACTCCAGCAGTAATTTTTCTCTTATTGATAAATTTCTGTGCAGCAAATACTGAGCTGGAAACTGTCTTGCGACTGTAGTAAGACTTTTGTGAGAAGGACGGTAAGATCAGACTGAGTGTGCATCTTTTCTGTTTCTATTTTTTAAAGCAGCACATCTGTTGAGAGTGAAAATGCCCTTCAGATTTCACAAAAAACCAACCCTAAATTGAAGGAAAGCTGCCCAAGCCAGCTCTGCTGAAGACTTACTGCTGTGATAAATCATTATTTCTCTGTTTGCTGCAGGAGAGAATTTCGACCAGAGTCCCCTAAGAAGAACGTTCAAATCCAAAGTTTTGGCCCATTATCCTCAGAATATTGAGTGGAACCCCTTCGACCAGGATGCCGTCAACATGGTAGGTAGAGAAACTCTCTTCTCCACCTTTTTTTCTAACAGCTTCCGCTCTCATGTGGCTCTAGGGTTGCTCACAACCATCCCTTGTGACATGATGGACAGGCATTTCTGCTGGGACTAAGAGCACCCGCTAGGCGTGCTGGTTGAAAAGCTGTAGAGGAAGAGGCAACATGAAAATGCAGAATACTTTCAGGTGCCACAAGAGTATAACCCTGCGTTTCCCTCATTAGTTCTAGTTAAATCTACTGCATGATGGAACAAGCCTAACCACCAGCTCAGTGACTGGGTGAGAAGGGGGGTAGTCACCCAGCATGTACATCTGCAGTTTGGGAGGAGGAATTTTTAAGATGGTAATATCCACATGAAATATTTGAGTACAAAAAACCTTGATGCTGCCTATTGCAAGGGAGAGGAATTTTTACAGAGAAGCTAGGACTTACCTAAACCACAGTTTTTGTGGGACAGTCGCTGCGAATGGCAGTTCTGCACCAGTGCATCTTCTGTACATCTCTTTCCTCTCAGCTAAGTTTGATGTGAATTTGTCTGTGTGGTTAAATCCCATGAACAAGGGAGGGAGGAGAAAACAGTTTCTGGAGTTTTATAGGGGGGCAGTGACAACTAAAAGGCTGATAATCCAGTAGAAATTTTCCCAAAGAGTTAATATTCAAAGGATGTTTCCAAAATCACCAAAGCACTTGTTAAGAACGAGTCCTGACAAAGATAACACATTACTGGTACTTGAGGTAAGCTTCCCAGTAGAGAATATGCAATTAATTTTGTAATTTAAAAGTAAGCAGTTGTTGTAATAATATTAAACAATATTACTGGTTCCATCTGTTTTCAAAATTGTGTATTGGGTCCAACTCAAAATAGGAAAATTAGTAACCACCTTCCCACCAATCTAGTTTAGACGTGCTTTGCATTTGAGGAGGGTAGGACTACATACTAACTACTTCAAAACAGAACCAGCCTCATTCTGTGGTGCAGGTATGATTCAGCTCACCCAGGTGATGTTGGAGCAATGGGGAACACATAAAAACCACAGCAAAATGGCTTTTACAAATGTAAAAATGCATCTGGAACTTCTCTGCAGTCACGAAGATGTAGATATCACAGAATCACAGAATAATATGGGTTTGGAAGGGACCTCTGGAGACCATCTAGTCCAACCCCTCTGCTAAAGCAGGTCCTCCTAGAGCAGGTTGCACAGGAACTTATCCAGGCAGGTTTTGAATGTCTCCAGAGATGGAGATTCAACCACCTCTCAATCCAAATTTCGTCTCAATTTCTACTGAATTTTATTTTTTAGCATTGTGCCAAATATTTGACACAGAAGCAGGAAATAGCAGTAACAGAGAGACCTGATACTGTGGCCCTACAAAACACATAGAAGGGCAGAGATCAGCCTGATCACTCCTTCTGCCCGCTGGCAGCTGAGGATTTCTCTCCTCTGCTTCCAAATGCACACTGGTGGAGATGGTGCGGTATTTGGGCAGATCTCCACATCCCCTTTGCTTATACAGAAGGCATGGAGGACTCAAAATGGTGCTTCCTTGGCACAGTTAAGATGGTAATAATTCAACTACCAAGGCTACTTAAGTGGTTTAGTTCTGCCTTTGAATTGGGGGTGTGCAGCAGGAATACGGAGGGAAGAAGTAATCTCTGGAATTGCTGCATTATTTGTTTCTCACATTACAGATGAAAATGTCTAGTATTCATGAGGTGTGATCATATTAATGGACAAAAATGGATTACTAAAACCAGCAAGATACCCATTAAAATAAAATAATTGAACTGAGCCACATTCAGCTGAAATCAAACAGCTGAAGAACACATCTTTCATTTGCAGTGTGTCTTGGAGGAGAAAACCCACATTTACTAACAGCAGCAGTACTTAATGGTCTTTTAAATCATCCTTTGGAAAACTTCTTTATTGTTTTGATCTGAAACATCATTTAAAGTAATATCCACCTCCACGGAATCCCTTGAGGCAATTATTGGCCTTTCTGATCTTGCCTTGCTGTATTAGTTCTGCCTATATGTTTGCTTTATGTGAGCTTCCAGAAGCAATTTTCCTCAGAGAAGAAAATGCATAAATCCTTGAAGGTTAACTTGTGAGAACTCTGGCTTTGCTGAATGCCTAAGGAATTTCAATTGCCTCTGAAACCATCCTGCTGCTTTAAAAATAACCCCCTGAAGTCCCATGCAATCATTCTGCCTACGAGTCATGTTTTCTCTGCCTTTCAAAGGATATATCAAAGTCCCAGATTCTCTTTAATAGGGAAGTGTTTCTTTTCCCCACACCGCTTTTTGTGATTATCCCTGCCTAATGTCACAGACTGTCTTCTTCTGTGGTCAATCTGCAAGTAATATGTTGTACCAAACCGAAGCTCTCAGTAGAGAGGAAGGTGAAATTTTTAGGAAATAAACCTCCTCTTTCAGCCCTCTGATTCATCAAGGTATATAAATCTTTGCCTGTGTTTCTGAAGTCTAAGGGAGCATTGTCCATTTAACATATCATATACAGGGTGGGGGTGAGGGTGGGGAAGAATTAAAGGTTCCCCAGTGTAATTTGAAGGAGCAAGCTTTAGTTCAAACAAAAGCATCTTTCTCTCCACCCCTTACCCACAGCACAATCTGAGTATGGAGTTTGCTGCCACAGCATGTTTTGGACTTGAAAAATAAGCAAGGGCTGAAAAAGTGAAACAGAGGATCTAATGGAGAAGAGGTGAACTGCTGCTGATGGGCAGTCATCTAGAGAGGACCTCTGGCTCAGAAATATCTGCAGCTGATGATGGCTGGAAGGAGAGTGTGTCCTGCTTCGGTGTTTAGGAAAAGGGTATCACTCGCTCGTCGCTTGTAGAGATGCAGTATGGGTTAGTCGGTGTACAAGTGCTCTGAAAACCAAAATCCTGTCCTTTGATCATCATTAATCTTGGGTAGTTTTCTGTGGTTTTATAGACAGATGCAATAAAAGTGACTGCCTGCCTTCTCACCATCTTTTCACTTCTTCACCAGCAGGCAAAGCTTCCCTCTCCAGCATGTCCCTAGCTGCAGTTCCCCAGCTCTGCCCTGTGGTGTTTGTGACAAACACAGATGAGATGGGAAGTGATTGATGTCCAAGGCACTGAGATGAAAGGTTTTTATGCCTTAACTGCAAATGTGAAGCTTTCTGTATTGCTGGAAAATGAGCACAGGCCCTTCCTTTTGATCTTAGCTTCTTAAGTGACTCTTGATTTTTCTTCCCTGCCTCGGTGCTTTCCCATTTTTTTTATTTCTCTGCCTTTTCCTATATCCTCTTGTAGATCTAATGGCAGTGGCAGTCTCTGTGTCAGGTTTTGCAGCCAGGGTCTTAAAATGTCCGTAGTCTGCCTATGCTGTGCTTTTGTGCTAATTTTGGATGGGGTAGAGTTAATTTTCTTCATAGTCACTAGTATGGGGCTGTGGTTTGGATTTGTGCTGGAAACAGTGTTGGTAATACAGAGATGTTTCAGTTACTGCTGAGCAGTGCTTACACAGGGTCAAGGGCTTTTCTGCTCCTCACATCACACCACCAGCGAGTAGGCTGGGGGTGCGCAAGAAGTTGGGAGGGGAAACAGCCAGGACAGCTGACCCCAACTGACCAAAGGAATGCTCCATACCGTATGGCATCATCCTCAGAATATAAAGTTGGGGGAAGCAGAAGGAAGCAGAGGGGGTGTTCGAAGTTATGGCATTTGTCTTCCCAAGTAACCATCACACGTGATGGAGCCCCGCTTTCCTGGAGATGGCTGAACACCTGCCTGCCCGTGGGAAGCAGAGAATGAATCCCATGTTCTGCTTTGCTTCTGTACGTGCCTTTTGCTTTACCTATTAAACAGTCTTAATCCCAACTCACAAATTTTTTCATGCTTTCACTCTTCTGATTCTCTCCCCTATCCTGCCATGGGGGAAGTGAGCGAGAGGCTGCGTGGCTGCTGGTGTTAAACCATGATAGGCTGAAACTTAATAGATGGGTGTCCCTTTGTGTGTGTATATTCAGTATATAAGGGACAAGGAGAATAATAATTAAAACCTGGAGGAAATTTATTTAATACAGTCTTCTGAAACTCTCTCAGCTGGTCTGAATTTCCTTGGTGCTTATCTGTTCTTGAATGTATCAGTACACATAGTTTGCTTATCCAAGGATTCTCTAAAGTGAAGAAAATGTAATCTTTGATAGTGCTGAGATTAAACCCTATAATTTTAGCCTGACTTGATTTGATAAGGCTGTAGCCGCCATTGAATGCCCACATTCTAGAACTATTTTTTATTAAGCAAGCTTCCAAATAATTGTTAGAGATATTTATTGTACAGAATAAATTCAAATAAAGTGTGAAACAAGGGTTTTTTACAACTTCTTTACTGGAGAAGCCCTAACATGGTACTGCTGTTAATGTCTCAATAAAAACTATAAACCTTTTCAATGAAAATGAGGTTGCTGTTAAAAAGTTATTCAAGCTGCAATTTCATGGTTTATGCTAGCAAAGCCCATCAATTAAATTCTCCAAACTCCAGGCTACTTATTTCCCCGTACATTTTCTTTAAGAGGAATACATAGAAGCTGCCCCATGTAATTTAGGGGCTTACTAGCATCTTATGAAGTGTGTCCGGACCACTTGTTTAAATCCCATCTGGGCTGGTAGCAGCTTTAGCAGGGTGTCAAATGGCCTCTGCAAGGTGCTACCAGTGAAGGTGAGGGTAGGATTTGCCTGAAAACATACAATTATTTCTCATGACCTCTTCCACTGTCAGAAGAATTTATTTCCAGTCAAGGTGAGGCATTAGGGGATGCCCTCGGTCGTGTATAAGTTCACATCCCTTGGGAAAGTTGGCTTCTAGTGTTGCCTTTTGGAACAGGAGGAGCACTTTGAAGGATCTCCCTTTCTTCTTTCCTTTTATTTCTTTGGATGGAAGGTACAAAGGAAGCTTTAGTTCTTCATTTATAAACATACTGATTTAGCAAGAACATAAGGAGTTTCATGCTGATGCGGATTCAAACAAGTTTTGCTGGATGTTTGTTATTTTGTATTCAATGGCTGGTAGAATTCCTGGGAAAAAAATGCCTCAAGTTATCACTAGGGCTGTGTTTCAGAGAAACACCCAGTGTAGCCCAATCACCACAAAAGATTTTGCTGACTGGTAAATAAAAAATGAGGCTTTCGTAGATTTTGGGTGGTTCCTCCCCCTTCCCCTCCTTCCTTCTTCCAGTGTAAGCTATTTTGTAGCACTTAAGGAAGAAAGTAAATGTAATAGCTGTCAGTCAATTGTTTTGCTCTCTTTTAAGAAAATTAGGGAAGATCAAAGAACTTGAAGAAATCTATAATTTTAATTCAGTCTTATAAGATGCTCCCTTGGCTCTCTGATTTTAAAGTGCTCTGGGAACTATATGTACAAGAACAAAAATGATGTCTTTATATGATGCTTAAGTAAATGAGACAAAGGCTGTTCAGTAGTGAAAATAATTTTAGAAAGTAATTAATATAATTCATAACAACTTAATAGATGGGTGATTTTAGAGGGTGTTTTCTTCAGTCATGCCTATCTCTTCTTTTAAGTAGCATCAGTTTTAGACTCTTTGTTCTCAGGCTACTTTTGAGGGGGATTATGTTTAATGATAAATGGCTCGTTATGATGCAGTGGGGAAAAAAAGAATTTGCCTGTACAGCAAAAGTAACAAAATAAAATTGTAGCTTAGATAACTATATCTATTTCTTTTCTCTTTTTTTTTTTTAGCTGTGTATGCCCAAAGGGCTATCTTTCAGGACACAGGCAGATAACAGAGATCCACAGCTCCACTCGTTCATCATCACCAGAGAAGATGGCTCTCGTACGTACGGGTTTGTGCTCACGTTCTATGAGGAGGTCACAAGCAAGCAGATCTGCACAGCCATGCAAACACTCTACCAGATGCACAACGCAGAGCAATACAGCAGCGTCTGCGCCTCCTCCTCGTGCAGCATGGACTCCCTGGCCAGCAGCATTGATGAGGGCGATGCCACTTCCCTCGCCAAACTCCAGCGGTACAACTCCTACGACATCAGCAGAGACACGCTGTATGTCTCCAAATGCATATGCCTCATCACCCCTCTGCCCTTCATGCAAGCCTGCAAGAAGTTCCTGATCCAGCTCTACAAGGCGGTGACCTCCCAGCAGCCGCCGCCTCTGCCCCTGGAGAGCTACATCCACAACATCCTCTACGAGGTGCCCCTGCCACCTCCCGGGAGGTCCCTGAAGTTTTATGGGGTTTATGAGCCCATCATTTGCCAGAGACCTGGGCCCAACGAGTTGCCACTCTCTGATTACCCTCTGCGGGAGGTCTTCGAGCTGCTGGGCCTGGAGAACCTGGTCCAGGTTTTCACCTGTGTTCTTCTGGAGATGCAGATCCTTCTGTACTCACAAGGTGGGCACTCGTATGGTGATGCACATTGGGTCTGTTCCCAGCTGGCAGTTGCTGGGCAGCTGCAGCCACAGAAGCTAATATACAGCTGTGGATTTTCAGTGGATTTGTGAAACGTGAGAATGTAATGAAAAAATGTGAGAGAAAGGAGTCTGTCCTAATGAAGGCACTAAATAATTGTTTTCTCCAGGCAGTCTAGGTGCTGCTTGTTTGATTATGCATTGTATTTGTCACTTGTGACAGCTAGCAGTAGAATTCACTTATTATCCTTACATTGCCCTTGATCAAGCCGCAAGACAGCATGAAACTAATCCTGTCTTCTGCAAAAATACCAGCAGAAAGTAACACATCTTGCAGAAAACACTCCTGCTACTTTTTTTTTATCTTCAAATTTCAGCAGCATATTGAATATGGTGAGGTTTCCTCTGTTCTGTATGATAGATGTGTCCTGGTTAAAGCACTGAGAGTCTTTTGGCACTTAGAGGCTGACGCTGGGTTGGAACTGAGTGGAGTTACATGGCATCCCTTAGTAGTCTTACCAGAGAGATTTGGGAACTGGGGCAAGGATGCTGTTACTTCTTTTTGAGACACTTAAGATTGCAATTGGCAGAGGTTCATTTTGTTGGCAGAAGTTGCTTGCACAGAGCCTGTCCACACTGAAGTATGGCAGCAAGCTCTTGAAAATCTGACCTGTACTTTTTCTCTTCTGGTCGTGTCTTTCTGCAGTAGTGCAATACTCCACTACAGGCTTGGGGAATCTTGCCTTAGTGCTGGACGTACTCTGAGGTTTCACACCCCTATTACTGTTTCCTGTATGAGTATGGCCCTGGTGGTAGTCAGGTACCAAAAGCTACGTGCTGCAACTGTTGCGATGCACCAGAGTGCCAGCATAAGCCAAGTTCAAGTTTCCTGCTGACTTTCAAGGCATTGTGCAGACTTTTTGGAAGTTTCTCTTAGTCTCACTGGGTGCCTCTCCATATTATCTGTGTTCCCAAATAGTTTCTGTGATGTTGACCCTAAATTAGTTTAAAAAAAAAACCCAAAACAAGCTGGGGTGGTTTCATCAGTCTAGAATGAACACCATGAAGCCAGGAGGTACACTTACCTTTTAACCAAAAGGAGAAAAGATGCTGAATACCTAGATGTCTCAAGAGATGTGGTTCAGACAACAGAGAGCTTGAAATGGAGAGAGATGGTGGGAAGTTGTCTAAAATGAGCATGGGTAATGCACCTTCAGGCTTCAAAAGTGAACGCTTGGGTTTGTCAGATAAAAGAAAAGGTCAGTAAGTGTGTAATAGTAATACTAATGAATAAATGACTGGGACTGGGAAAAAATGTTCAGGGAGGTGGAAGGAGGGCAGTGCTTCTGCAGACAACTGAATTCAAAGGTTTGCTAGTTCTTTGCAGAGCACTTCTCCACACGAACTCCAGGGGTTTGCTTTCAAGAACTGAAAATGAAGGGCTTTAGATGCTCTCAGTTTGAAGTGTGAGCAGAAATCCTGCTGTTAGTTTTGATTAGGCTGCTTTCCCCTTCCCTCCTGCTTCTCTGTGTATGTGTGCCCTTATCCCTTTCTTCCTCAGTTCGAATCGTGTTGCTTTTGCCACTTGATACCGGGGTTCGACATTAAGCAGCAACACCACTGAAGCGCCTCCCCATCCCAGCTCCTCATTCCCACCCTGGTGCCTGCTTACGGACCCACTGAAAACTGAGATTGTTTTTAAATTATTTTTTTACTGTAAACCAGTAGCATAAGGAAAAATCTGCTTGTGAGATTACATGTTAGTAATACTTTGTGCAGATGGAGAACAACCTGCATATGCATTACTTTTGCGTACTTGAGACAGACATAAAATATCCCCTAAATAATTTTGTCTCAATTTTCAGTGCCACTATAGGTTAGATAAGTGGGGTTTGTTCAAGTACTGGCTATAATTTAAGAGTTTACTTGTTTTGTTTGTTTTCACTGTATGGGTTTTTTTTTAAAGAAAAGTGAGGCAGTGAGAATTAATCCTCTTCACCCTCCAAAATTCAGATTATTCCCCCTGCCCCTCCCAGTGAATCTAGGGATGTCCTTGACATGACCTTTACTTCCCTATCTAATATAGACACAACCTGATGGCTTGATGGCACACGGGGAAAAGCCTGCAGTTGTATTAGGGAAATTCAGTGATTATGTAAATAGCATCGTAAAGCTGGTTCCCAGAGGTGAAGAATGCAGAGTGGAGGTCAAGTGCAAAGCCTCAGTTTTGGCATACCCCCATAGCTGAGTGCTGTGCACTGTGGCTTCTTTAAAATGTCAGTCTAGCGACTCCTGAAAGAGAAGACAAAGAAGCTCTTTTCCCATTTGAGGTATATTTGGGCTACATACTACTGAAGTCTCCTCTCTAAGCTTTGAGATCCATCAGGGAGAAACACTGTCTTAACTCCTGCGTTCTTTCAAGGCAAAGGATGGAAAGTTTTTGGCTTGCCTATCTTGTTCCAAGGTAACAAATAGAGTGATTTTGCAAATTCGTCCTTCCTTCCCTTTCTGATTTTAGAGGATGGACTCACTGGGCTGTGTTTCCAGTGGCCTGGCCTTGCTGCAACCTTTGCATCCACAGTAGAAGGATAGTCTTGCATCAACAGGGTCTAACTTCAAGCAAGACAGCATTATTCACTCAAAGTCAGAATTCACTGAAATACTAGAATAATCAAGAAATCAGAGCACTGGACCAAAACCTACTTCAGCTCACCAAACTATTTCAGTGAGAGAGCTGCTAATAACATGTATGGGAAATGTAAGCAGACTTTTTTTGTGGTTCTCCTAACCTTATTGGAAGGAAATTTTTCATTCAAGTGACAAAAACTTTGTTCCTCCTTTCTTTTTAAAGAGTAGAGACTTCTTTTGGGAAGTTGATTGAAAATATAAATTGTTGCACAATTGTTGACAATACAATGAGCCTGCCAGTTGTCTGCTGAAAACCTTAAACTTCTCGCTAAACATCTGCTTTCTAGATTACCTTTTGGGGCCAAGAAAGAGCGGGAGAATTATGAAATCTGCAAACACTGGGAACAGCTGGTCAAAGGGCTGTAGTTCCCAGCTTTATAGGCAAGCACAGGCAGTGGGCTGCCCGTGGAAAGGATGGTGGTCAAGTGGTGTTACACTTAGTTGGTGATAGCAGCAGCAAAGGGCTGACAGGAAGGTTGTACAGACTGTATTGGCTTTTCTGGACTGTTTTTTCTCTGGTGAACTATGAGTTGATGATGAAAAAGTTTATTTTTAACCCTGTAGCTGAGGCATTATGTTTTCAGCAGCCAGAACAAAAGCATTCAACTAAATGAAGAGGTGTGGGTGTTGGGTGATGTTACACAGCCTGCACTGGACCTGTTCCCAGCATGATAAGAGTGTCTGGCACAGGTCTGTGGTGGGGACAGGACCAATTGGTAACTGTTTGTACCATGGCCGCTACTGTCACCTTTGGGTATCTAGTTGCTCCGGGTCATAGTGGTTTACAGATGAGTGGTATCCCATCACTTGGGAAAATGGAGGGATTGTAGTGGACTGTAACTTCACTTTGCAGCTGTGGTGCTCAAGCAGAGAGGTGGAGAAAATGATCTAAAAGACCAAATAACTTTTTTTTGAGCTCATTTTTTAAGCTCGTTCATTCTCAAACATTTTGGACTACAGACAACTACGTTAATTTTCAGTTTCTCTCAAGTTGAAACCCTAGGTTGAAACTTTAAAGCAGTCCAGTACTACAGAGCTTTCACTGTGGCTTTACAAACCACAGTTTGGGAACTGCTGGTGTGAGTAATTGTGTCCTTCTAGGGCAAAAGGCACTGTGACCAAAGCACTTTAGTCTGAAGACATAGAACATCTGTGCAGCCTGGGAGCAGCAAATGGTGCTGTGGCAGCGTTAGAGCAAAACGCAGAACAAGGTGAGGATAGCTGGGTAACTGGCAAAGACCTGCACTTGCACCCTTAGTGGCAAGACTGAAAAGACAAGCCCTTACTGTTAGTGGAGACAGCGCCGACTTCCAGGGAGTTAATGAAAATGCCTGTTAGTGGGTAGATGTAATAGACTGCTCTAAGTGCCAGCTTTGGCCTGCAAAGGAAATACAGAAAGCTGTACCTGAAAGCACTGGAAGCAGAACTCCTGTGTCTTTTCAGGTTAAATCTTCCTGCCCATAGAGAATACTTTTAAGTTCAAATAGGGCCAAATTTTAACAACGGGGCTTTGTAAGCCAAGGGCAGGGACTAGGTATTTTTTCCTCACAGTTCTTCAGGGTGCAGTTGTTGGTTTGTAGCCGAATAAACTTCATCCTCCAAAAATCAAAGCTCGGGTTGTGATGTGTTCCTGTGACTTTCACAGGAGGGGCAGAAAAGCTACAAGGCTCCAAATAAACAGAAAAAAATTATATAGAGTCAAATTTGTTATCACTAAAGGAGGCACACGGTGTAGCATATACATAACAGTGTGTAAGCTTGGGGCGTACACACTTGCTGTTGTAGTTTTATTATGGTTTATTCAATCATAGAAATTAATACTCTTGCAAGCGCCCTTTATTTTATTGGGAGCACAGCTTTCCCTTGTGACCATGAGAATGTAGTGTATTGTGAACATCCAGGCTTCCAGCAGTGTCCAAGTTAATAACGCTCAGCATTAGCTGCTACAATTTCCCAAGGATCGGTATCAAAATGCCACTGGCGTGAGGTGTCTGCTGGAGAGAGATGAATTAAACTGTGGGCTCTGAGGAAACCTCGGCAATCCATTTTGTATGTCTGCCTTTCTAGGGATTTAAACATGAGAGGGAACATGTGGATGAGACAAAGATAAACTTCTTAGAGCTTAGGCTGTTTCTTCTTGTTATAATTTTTAGCCTTTCCCAAATTATTTTTCAAATGACTTGAGAAATTGCTCCTTAAAGATTGAAATATTACTTGCATTTTTTTTTTTCAGTCTTGGACATTGTAATAGAAATGACTATGCATATATATTCATCACCTAGAAAAAGCTGGTGTCTGAAAGATCTTTCTTACAAAGTCTGTTTTGGGGGAGATTCTTTTAAATGAATATATCCATGATGTGTTCACCTTTTAAAGCATTTTTACACCAAACAGTTACAAAGAAAGCCTTTGCTCACCTCTGCTTGTTATTTAAATAGTTGCACTCTAAACTGATATTCATCAAAAAAGAGTGGGAAGCTATTGTAAAGCTAATGGTGAACAATTTAAATGGGACAAAATATATCTATGCTGTGAGAAAGATGGTTTAAGACCTTGGGCACTACAGTCAGAGAAGACTTGAGTGTGTGTTGCCCTGGAAAGGCAATAAGTAATTGGACAGAATAATCAAAGAATCAAATATCCTCTTGGTTTTTAATTTAGGTGGAAAGACAAAACTGTTTTTTAATTAAAAGTTGCTAAAGTTCATTATCTGAAGTCAACACTGCATGAAAAGTCAAGTTGTTAAAGCAGCTGGAAAAAAGAAGGAGCAGGTAGAGGTCTTGTTTCTCCAATCTTGTTTCTGCTCATAATGAAGTGTAGATGAAGACTGGCAACTGCTTTTAGCACTGTGTGCTCACAGACACATACTCCACCACATCTCCACCTCTTTTAATTGGCTGTTATGAGTTTCCATTATAAAAACACCTTTACCTTTTCAGAATGGGGGAAAAATATAAGTTAGGCCATTTCATAGAATCATAGGATCATAGAATTGTCTAGGCTGGAAGGGACCTTTGAGATCATCTAGTCCAACCACCGACCTAATTCTGATAAAAAACGACAACCCATCACTAAACCATGTCACTAAGCACTATGTCAACCCATCTTTTAAATATCTCCAGGGATGGTACCTCAACCACTTCCCTGGGCAGCCCATTCCAATGTTTAATAACAGTTTTAGTGTAAAAAATTTTCCTGAATTTTCCTGATATCCAATCTGAACCTCCCCTGGCACAACTTGAAACCATTTCCTCTTGTCCTATCACCTGTGACTTCGGAAAACAGACCAATCCCCACCTCTGTACAACCGCCTTTCAGGCATTTATAGAGAGCAATAAGGTCTTCCCTCGGCCTCCTTTTCTCCAGGCTGAACAACCCCTGCTCCCTCATCCTCTCCTCATAAGGCTTACTCTCCAGACCCCGCACCAGCTTCGTTGCCCTTCTCTAGACCCTCTCCAACACCTCAATGTCTTTTTTTGTGGCAAGGGGCCCAAAAACTATACACAATACTCGAGATGGGACCTCACCAGTACCGAGCAGAGGGGAACAATTGCCTCCCAAGTCATGCTGTTCCTGATACAAGCCAGGATGCTGTTGGCCTTGGCCACTTGGGCACACTGCTAGCTTATGTTGGCTGTGGACCAACACCCCCAGGTCCTTTTCTGCCAGGCAGCTCTCCAGCCACTCTTCCCCAAGCCTATAGTGCTGCATGAGGTTGTTGTAGCCCAAGTACATGACCAGGCACTTTCCCTTATTGAACCTCATCCCACTGGCCTCAACCCATCAATTCAGCCTGTTCAAATCTCTCCACAAAGGCTTTTTACCTTCAAGCAGGTCAACACTCCCACCTAGTTTAGTGTCATCTGCAATCTTATGAGTGTGCACTCAATCCCTTTATCCAGATCATTGATAAAGATGTTAAAGAGAACTGGCCCCAATACTGAGGCCTGGACATTCCAGCCATGGAACCCTGTTGCATTCCAACCATGGCAAATGCCAGGTCAATAAGTCAGCAGTCAAAAGTCTTGAGCAAAGTTGTTGCCTGCTGTAGTCTGCCCTCCCTACCACTCTGCTGCCCTCTCTCAGACCTGCTGCCTACCATGGAGGCTGCTGTGTCCCAGCAGCCACAGGGACAACTAAGGGGCTCCCTGTGTTGTCAGGGACATCTTCATGTGTCCTGGTGCCACCTTATCAGCTCATCACAGACTTTTGCCCTGCTCTCAGAGGTTTAACCATGCTGGTAATGGGAGCTAATTCAGGTTTTCCTGTGAATTAATTTTTAAGGTGGCTCTTAATCATAAACTAATTTATGCTGAACCACTGATGGCAGGCTGTGACATGGATAAATTGTATAAATGGAAATTTATTGAAGTGGAAGTGATTTTTTCCATTAAGCGTTTGCCAACAAGGGGAAATGGGAGGAATTGGCCTCCGTGAATATCAGCTTCAGGATGTTTCCCTTGGGGCAGAGCTGACCCCCAGGCTGAGAGGCTAATTCTTAGTTCAGGCAATTAGATACAGGCTTGTTTTGATCATCCTGTTAAAGAAAATATGTATTTTCAGCTTTGTATAAATTGCTGCTCTGCTTTTATTTGGTAACTCACGTCCTGTGTCACTCACTGGTAAATCCACTCTTCCGTTTGGGATAAAGGGCATTGGGATGCCATGGGTCATTTCCTCCAGTGGTCTGCTGGCTACAGTCCCATGTCACTGACCTGTCCAATTTCCCTGAAGGCAGCACTGATGTGAGGTGATTTTTATGGCAAGTAAACATTTCCTGAAGCTTTTTTTGTGTGTTTTATTGAACACCTCTTGAAAATCACCTGGGCTGACTTGTCAGTCATTGCAGCTGCCAGTATACAAACCAGGTGAAAGATGGAAGCTTCCAGGGGGCTTTGAAGTCTGGGAGACTTATATGCATTGCTTCTGTGGAGCTGTTGAGATGTGATTTGAAAGCCTTTGCTTTCATAAACAATTTTTGTCTCAGATGTGAATTTCAGATTTCCTTTTTCATCTGCAGGATGCTATATATAAACATTACAGATCTGAGGGTACCAAGCCACTAGACAGGTCTCATAACCATCACACACCATGCCTGACTCATGCTCAAAGCAAAATATTAATTTTTATTTTTATTTTCCTGTTTCTCCAATATGCCTGGCTCAGCTAATCCATATTGTGTTACAAAAAGTAGCTGTTGAACAGCAATTGCTTCTAATTCTTTGAGTGAAGAGGGAGCATACAGAAAAGCTATTAGTCACAGGAACGTTTTAAAGCCAGCACAGGTGTTTCCCACTGAAGAATTAGCTCTTATTAATTGTTTCATTGATTATTTGGTTTTTAGTACATTTTTTCTCTGTTGTTGGCTTAATTTTGTTTATTGCTTAGAATTTTTTTGTTCCTTTTGATAAGGTACTCTTTGAGAACATCGTGTGATTATCATCTTCCAGGATACATTTTTAAGTATGTGGCTTTGCAAAGCTGTGGTTACACTTTATACATGTTTAAAAAGCAGTAGAGGAAAGAAATGGTGTGCAGGCAACCCATCTTTTCAAATGCTTCCAAGTGCTTTCAAACTGTATGCAAAGTTGGACTTGACTTGAAAAGAAAGATGAAGCATGGCCTATATTTAAATCACTATACTGGCTTTAAGAGGATCCAGGCTGAGACTCCAGCTGTAGTGGGCTTTCTACCTTACCTTTGGTAGGTAACTGGAACAAAGAGTTGGAAAACTGCCAGATTTTTCTCTCCTCAGGCAGGCTGGGTGTGTTGAAACCAAAATAACACTGTACTGATGACTGCAAGAAGGTTGTTTCCGGTTTGAATGAGAGTGTATGTGCTCCTACACACGCCTTATGCTCGAAAATCCTGTGGCTGAGCATTTGCTGAGAGGGTCCCAGGTGAAATTCTCTGCTGTTTGATTACAACCAAAAATATGAACCTGTTTTGGAGGTAGCATCTGATCGAGGGAGGGAACGATGTTCCTTTCTCCTCAAAGTATCTTGATTTCGTTTTGCTTGCAGCATGATAAGGATTTTGATGTATCAGGCAGGAAAACAATTTTTGTGTTGAGCTTTGTGAATTCCCCACCATCTCAGAGCTTCTATACCCAATCTGTAAAATGAAACAAGAAGGTTTATTTTGTTTTGTTTTCTCAGTCACTGCCTGTGTTTAGACTTAAAGCTCTTTGGGATAGATACTTCTGCATGCACAATATCTGTTGTAATACCATGCTGATTGCTTGTCATCCTATTATTGTATTATGGAGAATCAACATCAAGACAAATATTTGTCAGATTTTGTCCTCTTTCAGAATAACAGTTATGGTAAATTGATGTCTAAATGCTGGATCCACTTCCATCTCCATCACAAAATAGTGATGGAATGTTACGCAGGAACCTCTCAGGGTTTGCATTTTAAGCATTACCATGTCTCTTCTGAGCCATGTGAATGTTAGCAGGCCTTTGTAAAGTGTGGCTGAAACACGCTTGCATAGCAGAGTTGCTGACCCACAGTGGAGTGCATCCCCAGAGGTGCAGCGCAGGGAAGTAACGGGACTTTGCCAAGGGCCCCCAGCAGATGCTCCCAGAAAAAGGAGTTGGATCCAGAGTCTTTGAACTCCATTCTGTTGCTCTCTTTCTCTCTTAGGGAGAAGGTTAAGTGTGAGAGACAGACCCATGCCAAATGCAGTTAAGCGGTTGTTAGGAGGCAGCAGTTGCAATAGAAGCCACAGGCACGACTTGGCTTTGGGATTATCCTCCTTGAGATAGTTTCTCTTGGAAAATGTCCTGTGTACAAATTAGAGATTTAACTCTGAACATTAAGAACTTGCTGTAGGGGCTGTGCTCGATGATGTTCCCAGTCCTGGAGAGGGCAGGATAGTTCCCTGTCCCAAGAAGACAGGGTGAGGAATGCAGGTATGGCGGTAGTATAAGCTGTCATCACTTTGGGAGTGGGGAGAAATGAAAACTGAAAGGAAGAGAGCTGAAGCAGTCAGAAGGAAAGGGGAAATTTAAAGTTAAGAGCCATTTGAGCCATTTGTCACTCCAAGTTTGTGACCTTCTGTGGATATCACTCAGACAGTGCTTTTAGTTTTTATATCTTTTCTGGATGTTTCTTGATGTCAGATGGATGGGAAACAAGCCTCTTTCTTGTGTCCTTGCTTCTGCTCAACAGGCCTGTCTCAAAAGACACTTCCTAAACTGGTGAATACTATCTAATCCCCTATTCTAACTCTAAAAGTTGGAGTAGGATCAGAGAATAGCTTTCCTACCTGGGCCTCTCATTCATAAAATAACAGGCAAAACTTGACTTGCAGTTGGAGATTGTTATCAAAGTCTAGTAGTTATGGTGGGGTAGGACCTGGAAACGCTGTCTGCCTTGATGCAAGCACACACAGTCTATATGAACCACGATTTTTCCATCTGCTCCCATTCTTTCTCTTCTTCCTTTTTTTTCTGTTCTACCTCCCTTTTTTCACTCTCTGGTTTGGGGAAATGGAGGAAACCCTTGTTTCCAGGTTATACTCAGTAACCACTTATGCTTCCCTCAAATGCTGCTATGTACAAGAATCTCTCCATCAAAAAAGACTTTATGCCTTACAGGATAAGTGTCTAACCTTGTACAGGCTTGAAAGTAAATAAAAAATTACTAGTTTCTTACTTCATTAAACAAATATAAAAAGAACCATTTCCAAGGTTTTATAATATTATTTTTCTGGAGGAACCTGGGAGCTTCCTTCCCTTCAGAGAAAACTCCTGGGCACACAAATGTTTTTTATCTCTGCTAATCACTAGCAAGCATTGCTAGATGCTAACAATTAGCTTAGTAATTTGGTCATCATTAGGTTTTTTTTTTTAAGAACAGCTTTCTGCATAGTAAATTGGTTACAAAACTTGTGCTCATGTCCATGTTATATACGATCAGTAGCATCAATGAAAAGAGGGCATACATTTCCAGAGTTGAATGCCCTTATCCAAAAAGACACTTGCAGTTTTGCAGTGAAGACCTGTTATTTCACATGACTACGTAGATCCAAACAGGCTGAAATTGTCTCACACATACTAAACCATGCTTCTCTCTGTACTTGACTTCCTTTTTTTTTTTTCAACCTTTAAAGCTTTTATGAAATGTTATGAGACACTTAAGCTTTACCACTAGGTGTTGTAAAGTTGAGTTTGTGCTCTTAGTGAGTGCTCATCAACAAGATGCGTACAATTATAGACCATTGCAAAGGGAGGGATTCATAAATGGCTGATCTACAGCTGGGAAGGTTTTTGAGGTGTAACCTTGAGACTGATTTGTGTGCCTGAAAAACATTCTGAAGATTGAATGACTAGCTATTAGCAAGACAAGATGAAAAATGTTTTTGCCCTGCCAGCTGACCTTCTGCAGATCGAGGCTGGCTTTCCACAGAGAGGTGCTAGCAAGAAAGAGAATGGGTTATGCAATTTGTTGTTGTAATTTGCATACTTATTCAAGTGCATCTTCCCAGTGACCTCCTAATAGCTGAGCTCTGTCAGATGACAGCACTTTTGCTGTCGCTGATGTCTGCCAGGGTATCAGGCTGGCTTGTTCAGCAAACAGAGAGGGCCAGGCTGGGTTCCTATCCAGGCAAAGCAGTCAGTGGGGCTATAGAGGAAAAAAGCCTTCTTACCTGACTCAGAACCAGAGTGTTCATACATATATCTTTAATTTCATGGAGTGGAGCAGAGAGGCTAGGAGAGGTTGGCAACAACACAAGTGTTACCAAGGATCTGGGCCCGGCCTTGGTGAGAGTGAAAATCTTTTGTTTGCTCAACCCAAAACTCGTGAGGCTTGTGTGGGACTGATGAAAACTGATTTGGATACAGTCGTAGAGGAGACATCTCTTCTGCCACTCTTGCTGACTACTGACAATGTACCTGTGCACTGAAGCTGGGGGGAATGACTCCTTCTGCAAAGAGCAAAGAGCAGCTTTCCAATTCCTCAGGATGGGAGTCAGCACTCACTCTCCTTCTTGTCCATGCTGTGTGCCTCCTGCAAGTTCAGAGTCATTTACAAACTTGCACTTTGGTGTTCCTGTCTTTAACCACTACCCATAAATGAGATGTGCCAGCTCTTTATCATAAGTTAAAATTCCTAAGGAATTAGGGTTTCTGTACTTTCATGTTCGTAGAATTTTGAGGAAGTTGTTATTAATGCAGAAGTTGTGGTAATATGGAGTAGAAGTAATCATTTGGTTTCATGTTCACCAGCAGGTTGCAAGATCCAGGGATCTTTACCTGTTTCCTGATGAATGGCTGCAGTAATATCTTTAATACCAACATGTGATTTTATTTTTATTTTTTTTAAAATCTGTTCTCACTATCCTTCTCAATTTGAGAGGAAAATATAAATTCCCTCATTCATATTAATAAATAGGTTGTGATATTGCATCACGCCAGCTGGATATTTGAGAAATAATTTGCTCTTATCCAAATATTCTTGCAGCTCAGCTGGATCAAATTGAATTTTAATTTAAAAAGTAATGCACTCTGTGTTTACTTGAACCAAAGCAATGAACTAGTGAATTAAATACAAATTGGGGAAAATAATGCAATGTAAATACGCTGGCTATACAGAATATTTTTTGAGAATTAAATGTCTATTAGACTTCTATTTGGATTTTACTTAAAATAAGTGCTTTTAAATATGTAGGGGCTGTAAATTTCTGTTGATATCTGGCCAAGGCGAGTCTTCTGGAAAGTACTCCTTAGAAGGAGTAGCAAGTGGAGCAGAAGCAGGCAGGCAGAAGCAAGCAAGAAACCACAACGTTTCCTTGAAATTTACATCTTTCACCTCTTTCTCCTTTGTAAAAATACATGCTTTTTATAGAATTAGAGTATTATTATCCTGTACTATAGAGAGAACTTTTGGTATCCTTTTAATAAATTAATTTAATGATGGAATAGATCTAGATAAGATATGAATATTTATGCTCAGCAGTTTCTTCCTGGGGGTAATGAGTTTTAAAGAATTAAATAATGTTGCAGGGGCTTAAGTACTGTATTATTTTCAAAAGAACATCTCACCCCATAAACGTGATTTCTGTCTTGTTTTGTCACCGATGTCCTTGCCAACCAGATTCAAAAGCAAAGCACAGGAAGATAATTCAATGTCTCTCTCTCTCTCCCTGACTAGATTATCAGCGTCTGATGACAGTGGCAGAGGGCATCACAACGCTGCTGTTCCCGTTTCAGTGGCAGCATGTGTATGTCCCCATTCTTCCTGCATCTCTCCTGCATTTTCTGGATGCTCCCGTTCCCTATCTGATGGGGCTGCAGTCCAAGGAGGGAACCGACCGCTCCAAGCTGGAGCTGCCTCAGGAGGTCAGTCTCTTCATTTGGGGTTGCTATCCTGAAATACGTTATCAATATTTGTGTAAATCCCTGCTGGCAAATGCCATGCCTGATGTTAGGAGGCTTCTCTGGCACCGTGAAGAGTGTTTTCCAGCAGGAGTGAGGTAGTTGGGGAAGTCTCCACAGTTCTTCTCAGTCCATTTCTGAATTTAATGAGTGTCGCTAATTATACTTCTCAGTGCTTCTCCTTCTGCTTCTTGCTGCAACTCTGGAAGTTTTTCTCCTTTCCCTGCATTGCAGGTTTCACAAACTTTTGTCACACTGTCAGCATTACGCTCCTATCAATAGAGGGCTAAAGAGCATTTCATTTGGGGATGGTCTTTATGAAACTGGATCTTGCATGTGGTTGGTAGATGGTATAAATCTGTCCTTGTCACCCCATTGCTGATGAGAAGTGTGCCCCATCCTTCCAGCCTCATCACACCCACGGGTGAGCCCACGTGTTCCTGGTTAGGTTGATGTCTATTACTAGGCCAGCATCCTGGCCTCAAACAAGCATTGGCATTAATACTGTGCCTGTGAACACCTTAGAGGTATATACACACACATGCTTTTAAAATATTGACTCGTTCCAACAATTGTCTTTTGGACTGAAGATCTTCTGTCCTCCTATGCAATGGGAAGTGAGAATTTTGCTTCATCTATCACACTTTCCACAGAGAGAAAAAAAGGCAGGAAGGTTATCCTCCAAATCTAGGTGTTAAAATTACTGGTGGTAGAGAGGGAAATGGAGATCTTTGTTCTTGAAATTCAAGCATGGTGATTAAAACTGGTTTGCATTTTAACCTGGACACTGATCACTCTCCATTCTGCAAAGTCTTTCTGGGATGTGGCTGGCCTGTCTCTATTCATGATGGTGACTGAACCCATCTCTTGAGCATGCCATGCATTTTAACTTGGGTTACTTCTTAAAATAAGTGGGAACCCTGAGAGTAGTTGTTTGCATGCCCATAACATCTCGTGGCGGTGACACTGCTATGCCCAGCTCCATGTGTGGTCCTCTCCTGGGGGCAGAGACCCTAAAGTCTGCGAATAGATGCTCTTACTGAGAAGGCAGGTGAGAGCACCAGCAGAAGAGAATATGTAGGAGGGGGAGTTTGTACATGGAAGTGCAGGGATAAACACAGGACAAGGATAATATGATTTTTAATAAAGGTCTGGTTTAAGTATGAGGTGGAGGTAACTGAGTCTTCGCCTTGGTGGCATGTACAAGTACAAATTAAACCCTACCTTGTGTGTAAGAAGACTTCATTGTATGAAATTTGCACGGGTGCGGAAACAAAACTGGTATCTAGCTACACTAAACCATGCTAATATTATGTAATTACTGCAATTTTTAAAATTATTAGTCATATGCAGCAGATTAAGCTGTCATTCTCCTTAAATTAAAATTTTAATGTGATGGGTTGGCAGTATAGCTGGAATAAAAAATTAAATACTGCCAGTGAGGGAAGAGTAATAGCGGTATAGAAATGTGTGTGTGTTCTCCCCACCCCCCATTAGGATGTTTAACAAATGATTGAAAAATATCAGCATAGCATTTATAAACACCACAGCTCCAGTAAGTGTGAGAAAGGGAAAGAAAGGAGGGGCATTGAACCGGGAAGACTGTGCATCTCGGATTCCTCTAGACAATAAACGATAGAAAATCCTTCAACGTGGAAGCAGTGATGAAGCTCTGTGTCCTTTAGCATTCCTTTATTAGTTCAGGCCAGGGGCTAGCTTTTCAAGCTCTTCCTCTAAATATAAATCGTTTGTTTGGTAGAGATAAAAATTAGAACAACTGGCCATCATGCTGTCTTAAGGTTACTAATCTCTCTGCATTAACTTTAATCATCAGATGTTTTTGAAGAGAGAAGCGAGAGCAATTCCCCAAGGGTTTTCTGAATCCAAATCTCATTTTTCAAATTTTGTAAATGATATGCAGAGCTGAAATTAAAAAGCCTTTGAAATGAAATATTGATAGATAAGAAGACAGTCCCTGAGCTAAAGAACTGTACCGATGCATGCCACAACTCTTTAGTGGCTGTGTAGTTGAGTAAAGCAAATTGTTTTGTATGAAGAAATGCTTTTCTTTGTACAGTCCAAATTTATTATGAAAGAACAAGCGGAAGGGACACATCTGCTTTCCCAAATGAATCCTAGCACCTATGTGAAAGGTGATTAATCTCAATGATGTCCGTCTGTGAAATATCCAATATATTATCACCAAGTTTGCTGTGGTATATATTGTCCTGCTGAAAATTAATGTTTTCAGAAAAGGGGGAAAATAAATCCTTTCTGTTCACATAATCTGAAGATTAGTCTACAGTTTTTGGTGAGAAGAACAGTAGATATGCTGTGGAGAAGGAGGAAGAGCTGTGCTAGTGGCCAAGTCAGGCTAACAAAGACCTGCTCCTGATGCCCTCTGGATTCCTGCATCTCTCATTCTGCATCTTTATGTCAGGGTAAAACCCTTCAGAGTTCAGCACCTTGGGAATCTGATCTGGTTTAAGATTTTATTCAGCACAGTGCACTCAGACAAAATTTCAGATGTAAGCTGCAGTTCAGAAGATCAATTACTGTTTTTCATTCTGCTATTATTCCTGAGGGTGCATTTGCAATGTAATTAATTTTTATGTAGGGTTCCTCCACCTCCCCCCATTGACATTTTCCTAGTAAAAGTATCTCCTCCACTAGATTCATGTCTTCATTTAGCTTTAATCTTACAGGCTGAGATCCATCTCCATTCATAGCAAAGCTGTCTGGAAGCACTCCGTTTAAATCTTGGGCAGAGGAATTGCCAAGATTAAAAGCCTCCATGGAGACAGGGGCGGGGGAGTGGGGGAAACAGGGCTTGACCTCCCACTGGAGCTGTACTCAGGCATGATCCCAAAGGATTTGCATGGGACCCTCTTTCGTAACTTTGCTCGTAGCAGCTTCATCTTTCTCACTGAACATCTCATTCCTTATATGCGCAGCTACAGAGGCTTCTTGTGGTTGGATCCCAGTAAAATAAATGTGCCCTTGAGATGAGGTAACTCACACAAATAGTTCTTAGTGGCCTATGAAGTGATGCTGCATATCCTGCTTGCTAGTGTGTCTTTGGCTGATCTGGGAGGGGATATCAAACCTTTTTAGTCAAAACTTTCAGATCTGCAAGTCCTGGAGGAATGGGAGAGGAAAAGAGGCTTGATTTATTCATTAAGTCATTGCCATCTAGTTGGCCTTCAGCTTTTCTGAAGCCTGAAATGTCACAGGCTAGACAACGCGGGTAAAGACGCCTGCATATGTGTGCTCTTACCCTTCTGTTTGGAAGCACCCTGGGAAAATAGGGCTGCTTAGCAGAGGATCCAGTTCAGTGCTGAGCATCCATTTTGAAATGTTTCTTTGTATTTCAGGCAAACTTGTGCTTTGTAGACATCGATAACCATTTCATCGAACTGCCGGAAGAATTCCCCCAGTTTCCCAACAAGCTGGAGTTTATCCAGGAAATCTCTGAGGTTCTCCTGCAGTTTGGGATCCCCCCGGAGGGTAACCTGCACTGCAGCGACAGCGCCACCAAACTGAAGAACCTGGTTCTTAGCGACCTGGTGAATGACAAAAAGAATGGGAACATCCCCGCCAATGCCCTCAACATGTACGAGCTGCTGAAAGGCAACGAGACCATCGCCCGCCTGCAAGCCCTTGCCAAGAGAACGGGGGTGACGATGGAAAAAATGACCATCACGGCTCCCCTCGCAGAGAAGGAGAAGGATGGGAAATTGCCCTGTGAGGAGGTGGAGCTGAGGGACTACAAACTGAACGTGCAGCTTCGCGAGGTTTTCGCCAACCGCTTCACGCAGATGTTCGCAGACTACGAGGCTTTCGTCATCCAGGCGGCTCCCGATCTGGAGTCGTGGCTGACAAACAGGGAACAAATGCAGAACTTTGACAAAGTAAAAATAGCCATGTGTTCATTTTTCCATATGAAAGTGCTTAGGGTAGGGGGGGAGGAGAATAGCTATATTATGTATATCTAGCCTAGGTGCTCTTTAATCTACTGCTCTTCATCTGCCTGACTGAGAGATTTGTCCGATTCGATTACACAGGGCGAGATCGCCTGCCAAAGTAAATTGGTGCACATCCACTGAGCCGGTCAGAGCTGTCCTGGCTTGTGTGAAACGAGCTGGCAGGCTTCTGCCCAGCTGATGGGGCTTCTCCTGTGGGTTTGACAGAAGGTCAGCAATGGGAGGAGACCCTTTCTTTCTTTCTCTCTCTTTCTTTCTCTCTTTCTCTCTCTCTCTCTCTCTTTCTTTCTCTCTTTCTCTCTCTCTCTCTCTCTTTCTTTCTCTCTTTCTCTCTCTCTCTCTCTCTTTCTTTCTCTCTTTCTCTCTCTCTCTCTCTCTTTCTTTCTCTCTTTCTCTCTCTCTCTCTCTCTTTCTTTCTCTCTTTCTCTCTCTCTCTCTCTCTTTCTTTCTCTCTTTCTCTCTCTCTCTCTCTCTTTCTTTCTCTCTTTCTCTCTCTCTCTCTCTCTTTCTTTCTCTCTTTCTCTCTCTCTCTCTCTCTTTCTTTCTCTCTTTCTCTCTCTCTCTCTCTCTTTCTTTCTCTCTTTCTCTCTCTCTCTCTCTCTTTCTTTCTCTCTTTCTCTCTCTCTCTCTCTCTTTCTTTCTCTCTTTCTCTCTCTCTCTCTCTCTTTCTTTCTCTCTTTCTCTCTCTCTCTCTCACTTTCTCTTTCTTTCTCTCTCTCTTTCTCTCTTTCCTTCTCAATTTCTTTCTTTCCTTCTTTCCTTATTTTGCTGAGAGGAGAAGTGTACACATGGGACCAAAAAACAATATTAATCCAGTCTCCCTTGTTTCCCAGCCTCACAGTAGAGGTTTTTTGTTGGTGGGTAGTGTTGTTCTGTAGAAGGTTATCAGATTGTTACGGCAGAAGAGTACTGTTATTATTGCACTCTAGTGTGTACACAAGAGTGAAAAGGAAGCTGAGATTAGAAATGGGGAAACAAACAGACTGTAGGCTGGCAAAAGGAATGAGAGACATTGGAAAGCTTGCTCGGTTATTATTTCCAAGTGACTCTGCAAAGTAAATACAACTCTTAACCTTCAACTTTTTTAAATATGAGTCCTTCTCTAAGGAGAATGGTAGAAGGATAAACAGTCAAGAATAGGCTAAATATTGATCTGAGTCAATTTTTAATCAAAAAAAATGCTGCCATGCCTTTCATTGATCGTGTTTGTATTCAGGCATTGAGCAGTGCAGCATTCAAAAGGAGGGGTTTAGGCAATCTCTGCTACTGCTGCCATAAGAAAACAGTCTATTCAGGTTAGGCTTTTCAAAGCTCTGTTAGAGACTTAGGCACACACTCAGTTTTAGTTGGAAATTCATGTCTAATTGCTCTGTGAAACTTCACAAAAGAGTATTAGCTGAAGAGCACTGTACACCCCTTGAAACGTATGACACCTTAATAAGTGATCTGGTCCCAAGCAGGGACGCTTAGACCAGAGGTCCTAAATGGGCACGAGTGGTAGTAGGCTGCCATGAGTTTCACAGGACTTGTTCCTGCTGGTGGTAGCTGCTAGGCTGCTTTGAAAAAGCTGGCAGCAGGGGCATTACTTCCATAACTCCATATTCCCTTTACTCCAGGTGTCACAAAGTGTTCACAGCTGTTTATTTCTCACAGTCATGACCCAAGAGGTGACCCTCAAACCAAACCCCTTTGCAGATAGATTCACACTTCTCTGCAAGGTGTTTGTGGTGGGGAAGCCTTGTCCAAGTCTTCCCGTTGGCTGCTGGATTGATTCTCTGCCACAGGACGATTCGTCATGTCAAAGCTGGGTGGGAACATGTCACTAATGAGTTGTTCTGCATTGCAGGCTTCCTTCCTTTCGGACCAACCCGAGCCTTACCTCCCATTCCTTTCACACTTCATCGAAACACAGATGTTTGCAACCTTCATAGACAATAAGATAATCTCCCAGTGGGAAGAGAAGGACCCTTTTCTGCGAGTTTTTGACTCCCGAATTGAGAAAATAAGGCTGTATAATGTAAGGGCCCCTGCACTGCGGACATCCAACTATCAGAAATGCAGCACTTTGAAAGAAGCAGGTATGTTCAGACAGGCTGGTAAATTATTCAAAAGTACAATGTCAGACACAAAGAAATATAGATCCTCAGTCATCTGAGTGTTGCAGCTGGTGAGGAAGCCCTAGAGCTACCTAAGGAAGACTCAGCTGTGTCCTTATTTTCCCTAGGCAAAAACTTCAGCATACTTATAAGCTCTTAAAAACAGCAGGAGCCTTTACCTTCCCTTCGAGCTGTCCTAGGCTGGTGCCTTTAATAAACACAAAACAAACCATGAAACTGGCCTTGCCGTTTCTCAGTTCAGGCAGCTCCTGGTCCATTGCCAGGAGAACTTTCCTTCACCATGGTGGTGGGACCAGTGCCAGCCACACCGAGGAGCTGAGCCCCAGTGTCTGCTCCACTGGCCTCATCTCCTTCTTCCCTAAAAAAGACCCTTTTTTGCCTTATGCCCTTTGGTTAGAGCACTGGGGGGTGCTGGGGACCTAATCCTGTGTGGCATATTTAGTAGATCCAGCAATAGATGCTTAGTGTTAATGAACAATACACTGTGTACTGAAGATTTGGATTTTTTTCCATTACAGTCACAGGTTGCATTTTCAAATTATACTTGAGTTTCTTACCGTGTGAGTATTTATTTAATTTCCAAGTAATATAGGAGAATTATACTCTCAAATTTGTTGGGACCCATATTAATGAATTTGGGCAAACGTGTCTCTTTTTTGGGGGGTTGGGTTTTAGTTGTTGTTTAATTCCTTCAGAGCATTTCACTTTACAAGTGTGGCAGAAATAGAAATCTTGTGTCTGCTTAACTTTTTCTATTGAAAACCAATTCTAATTTGCAGGTCGACTGTCTATTCAGCGTCTAGTTTTGGTAGATATTGTGGCACCGGAACCTCATTTTCTGTCTTGTGAAAATCAACAAACTGATAGTAAAACCAACTTTCCTTCCTATTTACCATTCACAATATATGTCACCCTACCGCTGATCCAGCACCTGTTTGTTTAACTTACAATTTTCAGACCCCTTCAAACTCTGGACCCTGCACTATCCAGTCCTTTCTTCCCAAATAAAATCATAGGAGGGAATACTTTTTTTTAGAGGGGAGAAAAAAAAAGCTGCCGAGTTTCTAATGATAATGTATGTAAATCTTATGACAGTTTCTTTCCCATCACAGTTTTATAAAATAGGAAATGAATTCTGTGCTTGTTCTTGACAAATGGAAAATGGATTTAGCTTCCACATTTTGCATATTTATTCACTACTTGTGATATGCTGAAAAGAGCAGGCCTGCCCATTAATGGATGGGTTATAGAGATGAATATTAAAGTCGCTAATGAAATGCTGATTTCCCCCATACACCTCCTTTCCCCACTCCTTCACAGTGCATCTGACTCAGCGTTGAGAAGGTGACAGGTTTTATTTTCATCCTGCTTGAGATTTCAGATGAAATCCTCATGCCCTTTAAGCAAACTGAACCGCAGTAGTCTCAGCAGAGTGGAGATTTCCAGGGAGCCCTCTCGGGTCTTGCTGTAGCCTCCCCTGTTTCCAAGCATCTGTTCATCTTCTTGATGCTGCTCAGGCTCTGCTACTCTTAGCTTTGCTTTTTGAAGGCCTGCCATCCAGTAATAGTATATCTAATTTCAGGAGGAATTCTACCTGCCAGATGTTTGCAAACCTCTGGTATCGCCTCCCAACATGTCTGCCCAGGGTGATGTGTCTGGGGCAAAGTGAGGTGCCCGACCCTGCAGAGAGCTGCAGCTGGCCTCAGATGTCTCCAACCTGGGGAAGGAGTGTTAAAGCCAAACACTGAATTGAAGGGAAAGATTGCACTGCTCTTGACAATACATAATCCATCTCATAGATGGTTGGACTTGATGATCCCAAGGGTCTCTTCCAACCTATGATTCTATGAAGACATGCTTGCTTAATGGCTAACTTGTGTGTGCCAATGCTAGTTTTGGTGGGTGAAGCAACTAAAATCAAATTAACAAAATAACAACACAGATGTTTCCTCACTTCTTTAAGTGACAGATTTCTGGCTCTGTAGTCACTATTTAACTTTTTAGAGCGTTTTCAGGGGTCGGGGCATGACCGTTTCTGTTGTCGTGGCCCGTGTCTTCAGGTGGTGTGCTAACGGGGTTCTTCACCTGTGACTGTAACTTGCAGCCCAGTCCATCGAGCAGCGGCTGATGAAGATCGATCACACAGCCATCCACCCGCACTTACTTGATATGAAGATCGGCCAAGGGAAATACGAGCAAGGATTTTTCCCAAAGTTGCAATCGGATGTCTTGGCAACGGGACCCACCAATAACAAGTAAGCACAGGTCTTATTTTCTAGGTGTGAAAACAGGTTTATCATGTAAAAGATTCACATCATTGGACTGAAGGCCTAATTTTGGATGGCTTCCAATCAGTCTAATGAACCCTAGCAACTTGTTCTGTTTCTGGTTCAAAGGGGGATAGGACTAGATGATCTTTCAAGGTCCCTTCCAATCCCTGATGTTCTGTGATGTTCTGTGAACTGCAATTTTTGAAGTTATAGCCGAGGTTCGGGTTATGTTAGAAAGTTATGTTACCTCTGGTTTCGGTGGGACTCCTCACTACTGCTTTTTGCTATAATAAACTTAAAATTCATTTCTTTTCTGTTCTGCACTGAATAGGGTCATTTGGAAGCCTGAGTCAAAATGCAGGTTCTGAAAGAAATTTTGGTTTTGAAACCACCACATCACTGTGCACAATGCAATTTATGCTTACTTTTCCTCTTTTCTTTAGCTGTTATTACACGACCAAAGGTTTTTTATAGCTCTCTTTCAGTTTCCATGTTGGAAAACCTGGAAGAATAACTTGGTTAAGATAGAGTGTGGTTCTGTACCCGGGTTTCTTCTTCTGAGTCTGATAAGGTTCTCTAGTGCACGTTGATATGAAGGTAGGGGTACCTATAGCTGTGGAATTAAGCATGTCATTACATAGTTAATCTACCTAATGTAAAATGAGAACCTGGAGTACTGATACATTTTACATTTATACAGTTATAATACAAAGTAAGTGTTTGAAGTTACTTTTTTTTTGTGTGTGTGTGTCTTTCTTCCCTCAAAACCCAGGAATGAGGGGAGTTTTTATACCCTTTCAAAGATGGAAGATTTGTGCATCAATGATTACTGCTTCATGAAATTATTAGCCCAAACCCTCGCTTCCAGTTTCTGTGGTAGGTCAAAATGTGGGAGCAAAGATAATGGTGGGAGCTCCAAAAGCTATGATTGTCCACGTGTTGAAGGTAGCTCTCATTTCAGACATGTGCATGCACACACACTGCTCTGAGCTTCTCTGTCAGGTGCCCACTCAATTCTATTTATACACCTTTTGTGCGCCCCAGTGCTAGCAAATGCCTTTTTAATAACCTAGTAGGAATAAGACTTGCAAATGATAAAATAAGATATCCTTAAGCACTGCATGTTTAAAGAATTGCAGTTCTTTAAAAGAAATTAAAACAAACCAACCGAAAGGAGGAATGCGTGTTTCGAAGTTCCTTTGTTTGCAGTCATCTAGCAAACCAAGACAGAAGGTTACAGGTAATGCTCCCTTGAGGAATGGAGGATGTCTTCATCTTGTGGGTTGCTGTGTTTTAGCAGTCTGCCTCTTATCCTTATGGTGGGTTTCAGTTTAAGAGTGTGAGTGTGCCCAGCCTGCTCAAAGTTGCTTATATCTTCTGGCTCTATTGCAGAACCTTAGTGAATCTGTGAATAAGCATCAAATTAAAAATAGTTTTCCTTATGCCTTTTGAGATGTTTCTGTTAGATTGGTACCTATTCTAAAATATGTCTTTAACTCCTTGAGTGATAATTTTGATTTAGATAGCTGGTTTGCTCTTCAAATTGCAGCACATTTCCAAGTTTGTAAGTACCAAAATCCTATTACTTATTGCAAAGCGGTGTCAAAGTGACAAATGTTTGGAATTCCTCCAGTTGTATATTGCCAAAAAGGTTTGTAATTGGAAAATCTCAAGACCATCTGTTTATATCTTTTTGCTTCCCTGCTTTTTATGTGAGCAGCCAAGCGGGTTCCTTCTCTCTCATTTAAGACATGAAATTCTGCTGAATTTACACCCCCGTACAAAACAGATAGTCTTTTCATGCTCTTTGCAAATACACCGTAATTCTTTTGACCACAAAATCAATTGAAGTATTGCCTTCCATTAATTTGAAGTTGCCAGTATGTGCTTCTTGGAGGTATATTATACTTGCATACAGAACTGGGCCTTTGCGTGTGGGTATGGGGGAAAAGAACATTTCTGCTCCGTTCCCTGGCACTTCAGATGTAGTTACCGTGTGTTCATAAAGCTAACACAAAGAATATTGCTATGTAAATGAGAATTATTTTTGCAAACTCCAGTTTTACATAGAAAATTTTGTCTTGAGCTTTGTGAGGACGTGCATTTGCAGGGGAAAAAATATTTTCCGTGCTCTGGTTGATTGCTGTTGGACAGTAGCAAATAAATCAACTCAGAGCTGTTTTCATGAAAAGCTGTTCTCAATGGCCAGCAATCAGATTTGTACTGCTTCTCTTTCTGGACAGTGTCATGGTTTCAGCCAAATTTACCAAAGCCAGACTGAGAGATGGCCCTTCCTCCCCAAAAAGAAAGGAAAGGAAGAGGATAAGGAGATTTACAAGTTTAGAATGAACTAAACTACTTTAATCAAGTACTAATACTCAAATTAAAATAAAATAAAAGGAAGAATATAATGAAATAGATACAATGTATACAAAACCGTATCAAGCTCCCACGTCACCAGAAGGCATCAGAGAAAAGTCCCAGACTGGACTCGGTGATTGACGGGAGCTGGATTCCAGATCTGAAGTTAAGAATGCTCGGGTCAAAGGCAGACAAACAGACAGGGTCCTCCTCAGATATTGGCCATTGAAGGAAGACAGTTGACCTTTTGATCCCTCAGCTTTTATACTGAGCATGATGAGGATGGGATGGAATACCCCAGTTGGTCAGTTTTGGGTCACCTGCCCTGTCCGCTCCCCCCTACAGGTGTGACCCCTCTGTGCTTTCCCGCTTCCCACCCTCCAAAGGGGCAAATAACAAAATTACCTGCCCTTGGTTGCTATAGCAATAAGTATAAGCAAGGGCCTCTCTGCAGACCATTCCTTGGCATAATCAGGTCTTATCACTGTGAGAGTAAGCAGTTTCTGAACAACATGCTGTTAATTTCAGACTTTAGTCAGTTAGAAGAGACCCAGCTAAAAAAGTAAAATTGTAAAACAGAAAATTGGTTTGTTTTACCTCAAACTAGGACCGACAGATAAAGTAACAAACACATAACTAGGAGGAGCTCATAACGTTATCTAGCTGTTCCCTTCCTGTAGTCAGGCAGAGCACTGAAGGAGCCTCTGTCAGTTACTGGGCTGTTATATGTGAAATACATTTAGATCTAAATCAGAAATACAATGCAAAGACTGGGCACTTTTAGTTGTGTTTAGACCTACATCCTATATGTAACCCCAGAAAAGCACGTTGCCTAGACAGGCAGAAATTGTGTTTGGGAGAGGAGGTGTCTGGCTCTTGCTTGCCAGGCGTTGGAGAGCAGAGCTGGGGGCCAGCGGGAGGGTTGACGGTCACATCGGATCACTTCCACCTAAACGCAGCCGGAAACAAGTGCTGATCACATTACCATGTGTAAGTGCTAAAACACCAGAGTCTGTCATGGAAGCGAAGTCTAATAACGTTTCATCTGTCAGCCCGCGGCCGTGCTCGGCGGCATGCTTTGTCCCACTTCTGTCACTCGGCTGCCTCCTCCCATCCTCACCCCCCCTCAAGGTGTCCTCTAAAAGAGCTGGACAAGGGGTTGGAAACTGGGATCCTCTAGCCCCAGCTGGGGTCACAGTGTTTGGTGCTTTCTCTCGTCTGCTTGGTCATTTGTGGGTTGGAAGAGCCTCCTGGTTTTTCACATGTGCTCCTATTCTGGTCAGGCAGGTGCTCGGTGTCATTAGGACTTCCTCTTCCCTTGAAGGGCTGAGGAAACAATGGCTTCTTCAGCTAAGCAAGAACTTCAACGAAAATAACTCCAAACTGCATGTTACTGAAAAGAAATTAAATGTCTAACAACAAACAAATGAAAAAAACCCAAACAACACAAAGTGCAAAGAAAGAAAGAAATACCTGCCCCAAACTCCCATCTCCATAAAACTGAAGAGTAGGCTCCCAGGTGTACAGCTTCCCTAATCATCATTTTGACCAAAACTGCCAGAACATGGTAAGACATTAAATGCAGAATATACAAATCTAAACTTAAGCAAAAATAATATCTACTGTATCCAATTTTTTCTAGAAATTAAAAGAAAAAAAAAATTAAAAGTTTTTTTAAAAAGGCAAAACAAACAAAGAAACCCAACCAGCTTTGTCCTCTTTCCCATCAAGCAGTGATGTCCCACCTGAGGGACTTCCTCTGCGCTCATCACCTTCAATCCATCCCCCACATCATGGGAAAACCTCCTGAATCTACAGAGAGCAGCTGCGGCTTCCTCTGGATACAAAAGTGGCCCATCCATCCTGCTCTATCCTTGTAGAGCAGTGGCTTCTGCAGAAGTCCTCCTGGAAGGTGTCCCAGGAGAAAACAGGCAGCAGCTTCTTAGGCAGTTGGTGTTTTTGTCTAGAAATGACTAGCCATTTCTGGAGTCTTCCTTTCCCTTTTTTCAAATCCCAGCCCAACACTGTGGTTTCTACACGTTCCCCTCTTCCTTCCCCATGTGTGTGGTTTTTGCCAGGCTTTTAAAATTGTAGCTGGGCCTCCACTGGCTGATGCATCTGCAATGATCCAGGAAAGGAATTTGAATGACAAAAAGCCAAGCTACATAAACACTTCATGGGTTTTGATTAGCTAATTGTTAAATTAGGGTGAATATGCTTACAGTGCAAAATTAAAACAATGAAACAAGCTGCGTTTTCAACCTAATTGATTACCTTGTAACTTAATTTGTACTAAGAAGCTTGATAAATGAGATTAAGTATTGCAGAGGAAAAGACTGATTGCACACCAAGCATGGGAATATATTTGCATTCTGGCAGTTTGTACTGAATGTCTGCAAAGAACAACTGAACCAGTAGGTTTTTTTCTTAATTTCTGTTGGTTTTCAGAGGAAGTTTGTGTTTCGTTGCACATTTGCAAAATGGTTTAAGTGATCCTTTTTTGACTTTCCCTTTGTTTAGCCCTGGGTTGTTTTTTTTTTAACCCACCTCTTTATTTGAGTCTCGTTTCCCTCCTTCCTTCCTCCCCTGACCAGCTTGTTTCCTCTTTCTTGCCCTGGTCGCTTCTCTCTCCTGAGCCCTCTTGCTTGTATCCTGGCTTCCTGTGAGCTTCATGCTCGTGTCTGACCTCTGTGTCCTACCAGACCTGCAGCCATCCCCAAAGGAGGGCACAGTCCACGTCTTCAAGCACGGATCCTGCTATACTTGGCCTCCAAACCTCAGGCGTTGGCTAAGTGATGTGTTGCCCTTACCCATAAAGCAGATTTCAACGGTATTTGTTTGCTTTCTCCAGGCATTTGTTCCTTTCCTGTGTTTCGCTGACCTCATCACTGTGTCAGTGTTTATTTGTAAAAATCATGCATGAGGAGTACACAGAATTGCTCCATTTTTGAGCTCCAGCTTACAGCACGATTTGGGTGGGCACTGTCCTGAGACCTCTACTGCCAGCCCCCTCTTCAAGCTGTGGATTGCCCAGGGTCTGTCTGCCTGCTGCTTTGGTTTTGCCTTGTTTTTTTAATGGAGCTGCTGTTTGCTCATTCATTAACATTCACATCAGTTAATGCTGTAAAAGAATATGCGCTTTACGTGATGCAAAGTGGTGGCTGAACTCTACATGATGATAGAATTCATTCTGGTTTCAACTAAGTTATTTTTTGCATGGGAAATCGTGTCTCTTGGACTGAGTGCTTAACGTTATATTAATTTTTTTACCTCCCTATCTGTTGGGTGCTGGTTTAAGGCTGGCTGTCTTCAATGAAGCTTTTTTTCTTTTTCTTTAATCAAGACAAACAATTGCATTTTCAAGTAATATAAAGTAGCATCTCTGCAGTGCAGCCCAACAGCGAGAAATGAGTCAGCACTGAGCCATCCACGCCTAACGCTGATGTTTTTTAAAGTTTGCAAGTAGTAAAACCTCACCTTTCACATATTAAAATCTGAAACAAGCAGTTGCTATACATTGGGTAACCTAATATAGCAAACTGCTGACAGGTGGAATGAAAATATTAACCACTTGTGTTCAAATACATTAATTTTCAGGATTAAAGTGTGTCTGACAAGCTGTGCATACAAATGGTTTCTGAAATAGGAACTGTGTGCTGTGGGGACTTGGAACCTAATGGGTGAATCTCCGGAGTACTGATCCCTCTGCTCAACTGGTGGAAGGTGGCAAAAGGGCAATTAGCTTCTTTCCATTAATATATCATTTTAAAATAGCTGTGCAGAATTAAAGCTCACAGGGAAAAAATGTGTGGTGAATCCTGTTATCCTCTATCCTCTTTAATCCCCCCTCAATCAACAGCATGTTGAGACGTGTTGCTTGTTGAGGCATGTTATGGTGTTATGAGGTGTTGGACATTGAGGCGTGTTGAGGCATGATGATGAGTGTTGTGGCATGTTGTGTCTTGGGGTGTGTTGAGGCGTGTTGTGACATGTTACGGTGTGTTGAGGTGCGTTACAGCGTGTTGAAATGCGTTGGGGCGTGTTGTGGTATATTGAGCCATGTTGTGTGTTGAGGTGTCTAATGAGGCATGTTGCATGTTGAGGCATGTTGTATGTTGAGGAATGTTGTGGCATGTTGTATGTTGAGGCATGTTGTGTCTTGGTGTGTGATTAGAGGTGATGCTTGTTGAGACATTCGTGTTGAGGCATGTTGCGTGTTGAGTTAGGACACTGCTTGGTCAGGGCTTACAGGGTGATGCCGGGAAATGGCTACGGCTGTTTCTTGCAGAGGATGGCAGTTGTGGGTACACTTTTAGATGACTTTTTTTTGCATAATGTGACGAGACAGCCTGTCAGTGCAAGACCACGCTCTGCAAGGCATTTTGCTCATTTTTGTCCACCCGATTAGCAGTATAAAAGCTTTCCTGTTCAGCACAACAGCAGAGATGGAAAAGGTCCCTCAGTCTCTGAGTCTTCGCTCTCCTTACCGTGGAGCAGCATGTATGGAGCATATTCACAGTGTACAACCTCTCTCCTGTCAGCCCATCCATTATCAGGTGGAGCTTGGTTTCCACTTTCCTTTTAATTTGTTCAGTCTGATGTGTATTTGACTTGGAATTTCTGTGTCAAACTACTCCTGAGGCTGAGCAAATTACCTGTGCTGTCTGTGTGTATTTAATGTGTCCAGGCTGCATACGTGCTTTGAGGGGATTTGCTGGAGCTGTAGTACATCTCTGTGCTAATTTGTGAATACAAAACCGCTGTCAAACAACTCCTTTGATGGAATTATAGAGGTAAAAGGGGTATTGTCATGAATTGTGGACCTAAATAGCAGTCTGCCTTGGGAGCTGATCTATATGAGGAGATTTAAGTTCTATCCTATAGACAAGATATTTTCTTCCTTCCTTTGCTCTTTGTTATCACTGTAAATAGATTGTAAATTATGACAGTGACTTTCATGGTGTTGGCAATACTGGTTATAATCAGCCTGTGAATGAAGTTTTCTAGATGCCTCTCTTGTTCTCTAGGAGAAAGATTGCAGTATATATCCCACTTGTTAAGCCCATGTCTGGTTGGGACAGACATAATTTCTTCATGTCTTCATTGAGTTTTAAAGAGATGAGTGGAGAGAGAGAGAGAGTTACATAAGGTTGCGGTACAGCACGGCTGATCCCCGGTATGAGGCTGCTATTTTGCTGAGTTAGCTTCCGATATCAAAGATAGCTTTGCTGTCTTACTGGTTTTGTGGAAGAAATTGTTGATCACAGGTGAAATGACATCTTTTCCAGATGTCACCTTTACACTTCCTCCAACCTCTGCAAACCTAATCCTACGCTTGTTGGGTCTGATTTGATATTAAACAATATTGACTTCACTGTCTTCATGTTAAAAGGGTCTTTGTTGGAGGTTTCATCATTGCATTTTTCCATATTGAACAGAACAGTCTTCCTTGGTCTGTCTGCTGAAATATCACTGCTTTTTTGCAGTCCCTGGAGGTGAAAAGTGTTCATCGTTGGATGTGGGAGTTAGATATGGAAAGACTACTGAAATAAGCCTTTCCTATATGGGCAGCTTGTCCCTGGACTCTCCACATCACAGCACCCGAGCTGTGGCTGCTTTGTCCCCAGAGACTTGGGGCTTGCAGCGATGCCTCTGCTGTGAGGAATAACTGAAATATGCCAGTAGTTCATATTCACATCTCTACAGGCAAAAGATAAAGGGGAGGGAAAGCCTGGCAGTGCTGTATGTGCTCCCAGGTGCCAGGCAGATCAGGGCTCATCTCCCCAAGGCACGGACCAGCCAGGAGGGCTGTGTGTCCCCTGGGATCTGCTCCTGAAGGACACAAGGCAGGGTGGTTTAGCTGAAAAGCCCAAAAGTAAGGGATAGAAAGATGCAGGCATCTGCCTATGTGAGTACAGCTTCTCTCGCTGCTTTGGCAGCGCCAGGGCTGAGGTGTGAACAAGGCAGCAGCCGATGGCAGGGCATATGGGATTTTGGCAACCCAAGGTGGGGTGGCCACTGGGTAGAGCTTTTGCCTCCTCTTGGAATCACTTCATGTGACCAAAGGGAGAGGAGAAGTAATCTGAAATGTAATCTCTGCTGTTGGAGGGTGGTATTGCAGTATCAATGCATTATTTTGGGAAAATTCTGAGTGGCCCAGTAAAGAAAAAGATTTATCTGCCTAATCCTGTTTATCCGCTGTTAGATCTTCACAAAATCTCCCAGAGAGATTCAGAGCAGCTTTCAAAAGTACAGACCTCCCCGGCATCTCCTCTTCCCTGGCTTAGAGGCTGGGAAAGAGGGAGTGTGCAGCTCCCTGCACGTGTAACTCCTCCAGCTGATGAGCAGCAGCCTGTTTTTCATAAGCAGCCAATGATCTTCACATTTGTATGCTAAAAATGTTCAAATACACCTGATTATGGAGAGTGATCTGTGGCTTCTCCCAAATGGTGTACAAGGCTGGAATTAACTGAAAATGGTTTAATGATGGTGTATTACTTGTAATTATTCTGTGGTTTTCATTCTGGTTTTACCTCCAGTGAAACATGTTCCCTCAAAGGATGCTTGTAGCAATTCTTAAATCCTCCCAGTAACTGCAGAAATGCAGGTGGAGAGGGATAAAAGCTTTGTCTAGGATTCAGAAAATAGCATACAAATCGGAGCAGAAAAATATGATATAGATAATAGTTGATCTATAACTTAACTTTCCAATATATTATTGGCATTCAGTCATGTGAAATGTAAAGATGGTACTGACTTGCAAAATGTAGAAGGCCTCCAGAGCCAGGTAGCTAAAGTAACTTTTATGTCTACTGTCCTCTGTTTGAGGGGGTGTTTTTTTTCTGCTGCATTTCTACTTGTTGAGATTATTAAAATGTAAAGTTTTATTTCCCCTTTCCAGTCATCTCATGAGGTGTTGAATGTTGGTTCTGAAAAAAGAAAGCAGTGACTTATTAAACTCATGGGCTGTATATTTTTAAGACTTCTGAGGAGGTGCAAAGACACTTATGTCAGTAATGTATTCCTCTGAGAAGGTAACAGAATTTGCTGTGCAGACACCTATTAGGCTGTTTTGTTCAGTTACTAGAGACTTGAGGCTACATTGCTTTAAAAATAAATTTCTTGTGAAATGGGATGGCAAGGTGCTGAACCGTAGCTGCATGCAGACCCAGATGTTTATTTTCTTCCTTTGTACTTGTTTTCTTGATGTTTTTTGGGAGTTAGGAAGAGACTTCAATTTGACCATAAAAACTCTAATTCCTGTGACTTTTCCCCTTTCTTACCTGTGCAGTTAGCCAAAATTTGGTGACGTGGTTTTGACCAATCGGACAGATGATGACCCCTCCTCCCCCCCCTAAGCAAAAGAGAGGAGAGGAAAGGATTAAGAGATTCAGGAGTTTAGATAAAAACTAAACTACTTCAATGAAATATCAATAACAATAATATAATAAACAATAAAAAGAAAAACTAAAAAGTATAAAAGAAAGGATTAAGAAAAAAAAAGTATACAGTCTATACAAAACCGTATCAGGCTCCCAGGACGATGATCACGTCACCAGCAGCACCAGTGAACGTCCCAGGCTGGACTCGGTGACCGACAGGAGCTGGATTGATTCCAGATCAGGATCAAAGGCAGATGAACAGACAGGGTCCTCCTCAGGCGTCAGCCATTGAAGGAAGAAAAACTAACAACCCCTTGATCCCTCAGCTTTTTTTACTGAGCCTGATGCGGATGGGATGGAATACCCCAATTGGCCAGTTTTAGGTCACCTGACAAAATTACCTGACCTTGGTTGTTCTAGCAGTAAGTATAAGCAAGGGCCTCTCTGCATACCATCCCTTGGTATAATCAGGTCTTATCACTATGAGGCGAAACACTCTCTGGACAATGTGCTGTTAATTTCAGACTTCAGTTAGTTAGAAGAGGTCCAGCTGAAAAAGTAAAACTACTGAACAGAAAATTGGTTTGTTTTACCTCAAACCAGGACATTTGGTCTTTGGTTGCTTCACAAGAGGAACTGCTGGAAATAGGTGCATGTATGCAAAGTCTTTCTGTTAGGAAACAGAAGGGTTTGGTTACCAGGGGTCACATCCCTGCACTTCTCTTAGGTCAGGTTCCCCTCCCTGCACATCCCAGACAGCTTGTTGGATGTGTCAGGACCCAAGTCCTGTGCAAGGCTTACCTCCTCCAGGCATGCCTCTGCTTGCATGTTGCCAGGTGAAACTCCTTGCCCAGTTCAGATCCCAGATCCTACTGCTCCTGTTTGAGGTGCAGACTTTGATGTGGGCATCTCTAGGTTTTCCTCTGCATAGATCTATCAAAGGCAGAGAACTCCAGGGCCTCTGCTTGCCTACAGCTCCTGTAGAAAAAGCCATCTCACAGCAGTCATTCTGGCACGGTGCTTGTCATGGCAGTCTGGAGTACAGGGACCAGGATGGAGACAGGTTTTTGGAGGGTCCCTTTGACTCAAGTGCTGAGTTTGGGGAATGTGGGCTCTTGTTTTCTTGGTTTTTTTTTTTTTCCCTTTTTTTTTTTTCCCCTTACAGATTAAGGTTATCCCTTCAAATTCAGCCAGGCAATTTCCTCCCATAGGTAGAGTTTTATTCATACATCCTACCAGGCACTAGAGCTGGATCACTGCCCTGGGCAGGCTTTGTGTTCTGCTTCACCTTGGTTTGGCTCTTTAACTTCTGAGTCCAGGAGAGAGGTAGAACAGATGACTTCATCGAGTGACTGAAAGGCTGTAAAGTTAAAGGCTTTTTTTTCAGTGTATTTGAAAGATATTTTTAATTTTAATAAACACAATCACAGAAATAATATTATTCTGAAAATATAGCCTTCATGTGCATTAAAACATTTATTTTTAGTGCTTAATAAATTGCTTTATACAGTGCTATTTCAGCTTTTTTTAATAAATAATTTTTTAACTTCTTTATTCTCTGCACCAGTTGAGCAGTTTTGTTTTCAAGGCTTTGACAGAAGGCTATGGTATTATTAGAAACCCTACAATCTGACTAGAAATTCCTCAGGACAGCGTTATCTTGTCTTATCTTTTGTTAGAATATCTGACCTTAAGGAATTTGGACCCTTGGGAGCGTTAAGGTTGTTGAGTTTCAGACCTGGTTACCAAGCAGCTGCTTTCAGGCAGCAGCTTCAGATGAGGAAAAGGATGAACTGGACATGTATCAACCTGTAGCAAAAACTGCAGGCTTTCTGTGGCAGTTAGAAACCCGATGCAGAAAGAAAGATATGGTGAAGACAGAAACATGATTAATTCCAGGAAGTCAATATAGTTTATAACCTTTAGACACAGGTTCACACAGGATCACAGCAGTTACTATCGCAATGACAGGGTTCTTTGAAATAATTCCTGGAAGTACCACAGGAACAGGAGAAAGGAGAAGTAACACCTCTCACAAAGGAGGAAACTTTTAAAAGTTGTTACTTAAAATACATCATCGTATTTTGTTTGTTCATACAGACACCTTTTTTACCAAACTTCAGCAAATGGAGTAAAATCGATGTTGTTGGATAATGAAGTCAAATTATTTTCCTGGGGGTGGCATCAACCATCTGCAATTTGGGTGACACAGAGGGTCTCACTGGAGATCCTGGCAGGCAGCAGGCACCTTTCCATTGGGGTTTTGTCCCCTGTCAGCCACCAGGTAGTTCCCCATGGGGAGATCACAACACCCAAGTTTGTGCTTTTGCTTCTCCCACTGCTGTCAGATGTCCCAACTTGTCAGCTGTCCTCTGGTTCCCAACCCAGGCTTTTCCTCCCAATAATTTCCACTCATGTGTATCTTCCCTCTCTCTGACTTGCCAGCCGCTGGGCCAGCCGCAGCACAACCACACAGCGGAGGAAAGATCGCCTGCGGCAGCACTCGGAGCACATCGGGCTGGAAAACGATATGAGGGAGGTAGGTGGCATCACCTGTGGGTGGCACGAGCTTGTGATCCAGGAGATGCAATTTAGACAAGTGATGTGTTGCTGCTTCAGGCAGTTTTGTTGCTACTGTAGGGTTTGGGGGGGTCTCTGCTTTCATTCAGACGCTGCTTGTCAGGGATGCCTGTGTACATTGACCAAGTTCAAAACACACAACAGAAATAAAATGCTTTTATTATTTTGGAGTAAGGTAGCATCTTTGTCATCAGGAAAAGAGCTTATTTGCTGATACGGACCCCAGTTGTGTCACTGCACGTAGAGAACAGAACCCTGGTGCCTGCCTGGGTGCAGCAGCCGAGCTCTGGCCAGGATGAAGATCTCTGCAGAAGCCAAGTCCTTGAATAAATGTCAGCTGAATGCGGCAGGACTTTTTTCTTTTTTTAAAGGAGATTTTTTTTCTCTCTCTCTTACATAGATTCCTGACATGAGTAAGCCTATTTGAAAGGTTAAGACTCTGGGGGCTTTTTATGCCTAAAGCTTGGAAATTCCCGTGCATCTTGTAAATGTCAGTCACATATAGGCATTTCTTTCCCATCTTTTCAGTTTCATGTCCTTCATTAAATATATTCTGCCATATTTTTCCATTGATGTCCACGTGCTTCTTTTGTTTGTCACCAGCAAAAATAGAACATTCCCGCTGTTTTGTGGTAAATATTGCTGCATAATGTCAGCCAGCACTCTGAAAGAACCCAAAAGGATGAGGGGACTCTTGAACAGCAGCTTCAAACGGTGTTTCATGGAAACACAGCAAAACAGCGCTTGTATATGATGGTTGCTATTTTTGCTAGCGTGACCTTGCAAGTATATTTTAAACATTGCCTTGTGTCTATATCTCAGCAGAGCCTTTTCAGTACTTTGTCATGTATTTACTTTCTTCTTTTTTTGGCTGTGGATCATATGCATGCTTCTTTTGCTTTGTCTTTTCTTTCTTTCTGGCTATTCTGCCATTGGGGCATCTGCCTCCTCTTAGCCATCGGAGGAGCTTTTGCTTCGTCAGAACTCAATGGCCTTCTGGGAGTGGGATCAGGGACCACCCCCTCCTGCACGGCCTCCTAAAAAATCCTTCTCTGAATGCTGCCTGGTATGTTCTAGTTTTTCTTGTTGAAAGCTGCTTTTGAGGTGGTGTTAGCGTGAGGAGCTGCTGACGCCTTCACTGCGTCTCAAACCTCTCCCTACCTCCTAGAGTATGAGCACACCCCTGTAGCGCTTGGAAGTGTGGTTATAATCGGAAAAGTAGCTGGAAATCTGCTCTAGGCTTCCACACCAGCTCTCAAGCAAACATAGTGGCTCCAAGGCTTGAAAGACAAGAATTTTGTTTTGCTTCCTTTTTCACCTATGTTGCTCACCTGACAATTCAGCTTAAGGTGTCAAATCCAAAAAGATTTTTGACTGCTGGTTTACCGCATCCCAGTGTGAACAAGGGTGCTGGTGTGTGGATGCTGATGAACAGGCAGAGGGCAATCAATTGGATCTTACATCCCACCCTTATTCTTCTCTTGAACTTACAAGAGTTAATATGTTTTCGTTTCAGTGTAATAACAAGACATACAATGAATAAAGTAAGGTTATCTGTGTTTTGTACTCTTCAGACTATAACCGCACTTTGCATTTTATTTAGCCCTTTAGATTTAAAAGGAAATATTAGATTTCCTAATTATATATTCCCTGTATTACTTTTTCACTGGTTTTGTGGCTAATTTTTGCACTGAGTTAGATGGAAGTCACTTGTGTGATTGCTTGCTGAACTACACACTTTTGTATCTGTGATTTTTTTTTTAGTTATATTCCCACATGTAGTTTTTCAACTATTTTTAAGTCCTTACCGTATCAATGAAACTGCAATTATGTAGCTGAACGCTTTTATTGAACACAACTTTCCACAGCAGAACCCACAGTTCTTGTCTTATCTATGGGACTGTTGTTAAGTGGTTCATGTCCAGATTTGGTATTGAAAAAAATCCAAATGTGTCAGAAAAACTGTATGCCCCATTACAAAAAAAAAAAACCAACCAACAATTAAAAAAACTTTTTTTGCCTAAATACATTATTTCCCCCCCAAATAGAAAACTCTGAGAATGAAGTCATAGTGTCCTCTCATTTCCCCAGAAAACCCAGCCAGCAGCAGCACTAAGTCACTGTGGTCTGCTCCCCTTGGGGGAAAGGGCAGTCGTTGTCACATACCATCCCCCCAAGGGGCAGCATTAGTGGGATAAAGACAGGCTACTGAAATGGAACATTCCCTCGTCAGGCTATGAGCGCTGTGCTTGGACACGTTCTATCATTTTACTCTTTTTAACAAAATCTTTATGAATAATGCTTGGGCAAATTTTGGATAGGCTTCACGTCTGCACACCTAAATGTGGTCAGCTTCTTAGCTTTGCTCAGCCTGTAGCCCTCTCACTCATGTTGGGGGCAGGAGACGCTTTATTGATTGGTTTGGGGTCTGGGATCCTAAATGACAGTTTCATTTTAAATAAGCTTCACTTGTAATTGAGAAGTTCATTGAGAATAAAATCAAGTCTGATTTCCCCTCCACACACACATAAACTGTCCAGATGAAAAGTAATGGATTAAATCTTCCTCCTTCACCGGGTGTATTTCCTTTTTCTTTTTTTCCTTTTTTTTTTTTTTTTTTTTTTTTTTTTTGTGATTTCTTTACAAAGACTTTTTTCCATTCATGTTCAGTCTGCAACAAATAAGACAAATAGCTTTTAGGGGGTGTCATTTTTTTTTTTTAAGCAAAATCAAATAACAATGGAATTTATTGCTGAATGAAGGTAGCACACGTTAATGCACTTGGTGTGGCTAACTTTGTGCTAGTGGTTACCAGCACAGTTCATTAGCTAACACTGACTGGTTTGGTTCCATGCAGGAAAATGTCTTGTTTTTTTCTGTTGTCAAAAGGGACCATTCCACTCCACCAGCCCAACACCTAAGCATCAGACAAATCATGATGTTGTTCCTAGATTAATACTAGCTTATTCCTTTTCACTGGCATTTGCCTGCCTAGGATTAGGATGAGGAGAATCCCTCTGACTTGTAATATCTAAAACTATTCTGTTTATTTTCAGAAGTACATGCAGGAGGCGAGGAGTTTAGGAAAAAATTTAAGGCAGCCCAAACTCTCAGACCTCTCTCCAGCTGTGATTGCACAGACCAACTGGAAATTTGTGGAAGGATTACTGAAGGAGTGTCGCATGAAGGTAAAGTCCTACCTCTTCCCACTGCCTGCTCTCCCCTTGCTTGCACTCAGCCTAAATACCATCTGCAGATGTTGTCCTCAAAGACTGTCACAGCTGGAATGCCATTGGGCTGTTGGTGTATTAGGCTATTGCAGGGTGACTATCCCTTTAGTGTTTTATTTTTCAACTACTAGGAAAGAAAGGAATGAATTATCCCTCTTCTATTCACGCAAAGTTGGTGAAATGAGTGAAAATGACAGGAAGGAGAATCAGCATGATCAGACATCCGAGGGAGGATTTCCTTTAATTGTTCATATGTAAATGTAGCCTGAACATAATGGGTTCAAGACTCTCGGTCCAAAAAGGAATCATTCATCACATGAGCTTCAATGAGGCCAAGTGCCAGGTCCTGCACTTGGACCACAACAGCCCCATGCATCGCTACAGGCTTGGGGCAGTGTGGCTGGAGAGCTGCCTGGCAGAAAAGGACCTGGGGGTGCTGGTCGACAGGAGGCTGAACATGAGCCGGCAGTGTGCCCAGGTGGCCAAGAAGGCCAATGGCATCCTGGCTTGCATAAAAAATAGTGTGACCAGCAGAAATAGGGAGGTGATTGTCCCCCTGTACTCAGCACTGGTGAGGCCACACCTTGAATGTTGTGTCCAGTTCTGGGCACCTCAACACAAGAGAGATATCGAGGTGCTGGAGTGAGTGCAGAGGAGGACAACGAAGCTGGTGAAAGGCCTGGGGCATAAATGAGGATCGATTGGGGCCTGGGGCATAAATGAGGATCGAAAGGCCTGGGGTCTTATGAGGATCGATTGAGGGAGTTGGGACTGTTTCGTTTGAGGAAAGGAGGCTGAGGGGAGACCTCATCACTCTCTACAGCTACTTGAAAGGACATTGTAGAGAGGTTGATGCTGGTCTCTTCTCACGGACAATGAGCGACAGAACAAGAGGGAATGGCTGCAAGCTGCAGCAGGGTAGGATTAGGCTGGACATTAGGAAAAAATTCTTCCCAGAAAGAGTGGTCAGTCAGTGGAATGGGCTGCCCAGGGAGGTGGTGGAGTCACCATCCCTGACTGTATTCAAGAGTAGATTAGATGTGGGGTTGAGGGATATGGTGTAGGGGAGAACTTTGTAGAGTAGGGCTGATGGTTGGACTTGATGATCCCAAGGGTCTCTGAATGATTCTACAATTCTATGCAACTCTTGTGCATGTTGCTTATGCACAGCAAATGAAGTGTAGCAGTTTCTAATATTAAAGACACTTTTCTAGCCATGGAAATATAATTTGTGTCAGTTGAAGCTGATGGTATACTGAATGACATGAGTTTTGAACTTCAGTGGTTGTAACAAGAAGAAAACCAGATACTGAGTAAGACTGAAAATGTATCTAGCTTTGTACTCTCTTTGTGATACGGGTGGCTAATAGATCAACAGTGTAGGAACAGAACAACAGATAAAGGGTAGAGAAATAAGAGAGCATGGAGTAATCATGCAAACTTTGTTTTTTATTATTCTTTTTAATTTGCAGTCTCTGTAAAGAGATTTGAAGTTTCTCTGGTCAGGCCATTAGTGAGGGTTTGTAGATGAAGCATGTTTAACTCAGCTATAAATTCTGTCCCTCGTTGGTTAACATTCTTAGAAACTTTGGGGGATTTATCATTATTTTTTTAAAGACTAAACGCATGTTGGTAGAGAAGATGGGTCATGAAGCTGTCGAACTGGGACATGGAGAAGCCAACATAACAGGTCTGGAGGAAAATACACTGATTGCTAGCCTCTGTGATCTGCTAGAAAGAATCTGGAGCCACGGTCTGCAGGTCAAGCAGGTTGGTAACTTGAAACTCGGGACTTCGTATGTACAGCCCTAGCAAATACTGAATGCCATCTCTACCTTTTACATGGCTACTCAATGTTGTCATTCCAACATTAACTGGGGAGGTATCTCTGAGATCAGAATCCCTGGTTCATATCTTCCTGGTTTTTCTACAGGATTTGTTTCCTAGTTTGTTAGGGGGTTTTTGAGAGGTATCTCTGGAAATTGCAATGATGTTTCAAATAGGTGTTTGGTATCTTTTCTTTCAACCTTCAGAATGGAAACCCGGGGAGGGGAAAAAGGAACAAGGCAGTTGGTATGACTGCTAGACCAGTGTGATGGTCCTCTCCTCCTTCTGAGGTTTCACAGCCCAAGAGAGGATTCATTCTCACTACCAAATATTCGGCCCTTATTTTGCCGTGTTCACTGGCCTCTTCTCTGTTGCTTGATTTATTTAAAGCTACATACTGCATATTCCATTTTCAGGGGAAATCTGCTTTGTGGTCCCATTTACTGCAGTACCAGGAGAGAGAAGAAAAGCAAGAGCATAATGCAGAATCCCCAGGTGAGTTCTTGGCAGTTGACTCCATGAAGGTTCCACCCCAGGGAGTAAACTTCAACCTTGGAGGAACAGTGCAGCCACACAAAACCCATGCAGGATTTTTGGTGTATTTGCTTCCTAATATCACATTTACATTTTGAAACCCTTTGATAATCATTACGAAGATGCCTTAATGTCTGGACAAAGTAGATGGACATTATTGGAGGCAAATGAGCATACTTATCCCTGTCTGGAAAATCACTCAATGGCTGTTCTCTACCTTCACTCCCTTTTAACAAGCATTGAGTGAGGTGTAAGAAGTAGTGCTTCTGCAAGAGGTGATTTCTGACTGAAGGAGCTGCAGGTGTGGAGCTGTGGCTGAGACAGCTGACACTTTTCTTTCAGTGAGCATAATCCGTCTCCCAAATCCCAATGTGGGATAACTCTGTGTTTGATAAATCTTGATACTGGTGCATGGGCCAGTTTAAAAGTTGTATAATTAATCTCTGTCTCAGTTTAGGCTTTGGCTTGGCCCTTTACAATCAATAAATCACTTCTATGTTGTCAGAGAGGTTGGTTTTCTGATGACCTTGAGATCTTCCTTCCCACAAGCTGCTGCTGAGTACTGTAGTGAAAGTCTCTGAACTTTAGTGGGTCATCTTCCAAGGACTCCTCAGTTCTCCAAATCCTGCAGGTGGGAACTTGTTTGATCAGTTCTGTAAGACACATCTATGGACAAACAAGTCTTGGTCATGAAAAAAACTTTGCAATAAGCCTCAATGAGTAATGCAGTAAGCAATCTGGCTGGCAGGCACAAATTCCTTAGAGCACAATGTGTCACCACAAAGCGGTTTGATCAGAGCAGAGGAGTACGGAAATGTACGGCATTCTTAGCATCGAATATGTTGCTGTAGCTTAATTTTGTCTCTTCCTTCTCAGTTGTGAGCTTTCCATAAAAACATATTGCTAATAAAACTCATCACTGTATAGATTAATATAAATGTATTCCACATACAGAAAAGGAAGCTGTTAAATGTCAGAGTTCAGTGCTGGATTACGGAAGGAATAGGTCATTTATTAAGCATTTTTCATTCTATCTGCTTCTGTATTTCTAGGATAGAGTTAATGATGATGCACAGAAACATTGCAGTTACCAGCCACGTTGATGATTTGTTTTCAGCTGTAATTAAAACAAATGCATTGCAGACCATACTGCAGCTTTATATTAACTTCATGTATTCTCTCCATTGTAGTTGCTGTTGGAACAGAAAGACGGAAGTCTGATACAGGAATTACTCTGCCTACTTTGAGGGTTTCCCTGATACAAGATATGAGGTACACAATCTCCTAAAGCATTAATTGTCATTTTAATTGCGTAGCATAAGGTAAAGATCCTCACTGGCCTTGGGTTTACAAAGGCTGAGGAGAATTAAACCTCCTTAGCCCACATTCAGATCCACAGTGTGTTGAGTTTTTATTATGTAAAACTTTTTTTTTGCTTGTTTACTTGATTTATTTTAGCTCAAAGACAATGAAAACCACACAAGTTTGACTGGGTTTTCTGTTTTCTATAGGGGGGGGATTCTGCTAGCAATAAAGCCAACTGCTACAAATAACAGTGGATACATTGAATTCATCAGTACTTGGAATCTTGGGATTTTGATTGTACAAAAAAAAAACAACGTCCAAAAAATGAGTACTTGACACTCTTTTTGTATGTTTTAATGTACTGACCAAGCAAGGACAGTTGACAGACAAAGTGAAGGGACATGAAAACTTGCTCACAATGCTGAAACAATGTTCTTCCTTTTCAATTAGAATTTTATGTCAAATTTAGAAATGCAATCAAATTTGGTGTTTGGGTGGGTTTAAAGTAGGGATGTGAAGTATGGGCAGGTGCTCTGTAGGAGGTCACAGCCTGGTTCTGGAGAGGTTTTTAAGCAGTGCTGGTTGGGAAGGGGAGAAGTAAGAGAGTAAGAAAGGGTGGATGATGATGTTCTGATGTGACAGCACCAGGCAGTTATTCTTCAGGGCATCTCCTTGATCAAGCCACTGCCAGGTCAGGCCACTCTTTTTGACACTTTGCTTCCCATGGCTAAGCAATGGGAATCGTGGTTGGGTAAAAGTGCTATGAAAAGAGGAGAGGAGTAATGCAATAATGCTCACCTGTAGAGAGCTGTTAGCAATTGCTAGCAATTTAATGTGTGAGGCAATGTGAGTATTGTCTCTTGTAATACTGTATTCTTCTTCCAGGTAAAAATATAGTAAAAAAATTGCATGGTAGAAGTAAGATGAATTGTAGTTAGTTCACAGAAACATTATTACAGTGATGTGATTTTTCCCATGCGTGTTATTATGGATATTTTTTTCAATGTGAGATCACACAGATTAGTCAGACTTTTCTGAAAGAAAATGACTGTACTTCCCACCTGTGGTGTGTAACCTTTTTTTTGTTTGGTGCTATGTAGTTTGAGTCTTGTGCTCTGATTTCAAAGAATATGACATCCCACATAAGGCTTAAACAACAAGAGGGAAGGAGAAAGTGTACCGTGCCATTAGGAGTATAATGCCGAGAGGTCATTTTGAACACGTGTCTGTCATTTTAGCATCCCTCTCATGGGACGTGGCAGCTATTTACTTAATTCAGGCCTGTGAGGCTGACAGGCATGTAGAGGGTCAGCCTGAGGGAAGGATGAAGGAGGATCTGGAGCAGAAACTGGCGTGCTGGGAGGGGATTGCTGACAGAGGCGGCCGGGTGCGCTCACCCCTGCATGCAGGCGTTGCGTCTTCTGCGTACTTCCACTTGGGTGATGAAAGCCCATCACAGATCTGAGCTCTCTTGCTTGAATCAGAAGAGTGTTTGCACTGCTTCTCCGAGGAAAAATTGCAGAAGCAGAACACCACCTTTTTGTACCTCTTGGGTATTCGTGCTTGTCCACAGACATGCCCGGTCATAGAAAATGCTGGGCAGATGGTGGGATGAATTTTTCATCCATAATCTCATGGCATGCTTTCTCCTGCTTGGAAGGAATGCTGCTTAGTATTTGTTTGCACACACAGATTTATGCTGAAGTTAGAAGGATGGGTAATTGTTAAATTGTTGGGGTTGCAATGCTAACTGAACTAAAGGCTAGAGGATTAAGCATTGCCTTAAGCACAGCTTGTTTTTGATGGCTCATGCAAGGTTATGTAAACAACTTAAAAAGAAGGGCTGAATCACAGTCACGCTCTGAATGCACAATGAGCCTGTGCTACAGGTAACGTGGTGTGTCCTCTGCCTCCCTTGCAAAGCCAGGCTCTTAGATGTGGTAAGGAAGATGCTCAACATGTTTATTTTGGTTCTCTGCACGGAGAGTCTCTGCACAAGGGTGTTTAGGGTATGCCCTTCAGCCTTTTTCCCAGGTGAGGATCTGCAGCATCTCTCCCACCCCTCTTCCAGCACCCTGGAAGATTTCTGCTGCCTGTCTCCTGTGTGGCCTCACCCCTCGACATATCGCTGCATGTCCAGCCGGACCAGTCAGCGCTAAGGCAACTCCCCTAAACCTTTGGTCCAGCTGGGTTCAAGTTTTGGGTCCTTCCCCTTCAGGCAAGCTCTTCCTTGTTACCAGCACTTGCTTTCATGCCCATGTCGTGCTTCCCCTCCTGCAGGGAGCTGGCAGCTGAGGATACGAGCCCCGGGCACTGGGCTCACGGCAGTGATGCTTCACCTGCTGCAGTCAAAAGCAGGGTTAGCAAAGACCTGCTACCAACTCAGAATGAGCTAGTATGGCTCATTTCTGACTGTGGTGGGATCAGGAGCAGTCACCATCCTCAGGGGCATGGCGATACTGAGCAGCTGTAACCTCTTCTGTCAGCACAGCTATTTGCAGAGGACGTGTCTTGTCATACCCCAGGCTTACATTTGACAGGGAAAATAGATTTTTCTTTATTACTAATGGGATTAAAAGCAAGTCCCAACCTAGGGAGTTGCACTGAAATTGCCATTCAGTGCCCTGATGAGAGGAGTTTGCTGTGTGGCGGTGAACATACAGCGCTTACACTCAGGTCACTGATAAAAATAAAGCTGTTCTGACTCTCACAACAGAGAGTGAAACAAATTTGGGTTCCTGAATACTCTGTTCTGTTACACTCAGCTTTTGCTGACAAGAAGACTGACTACTGAATCTTTTTAATATTTCTGGCAAGCTGCATGGTTGCAGATCCTTATTTTTCCCAAATGCACAATTAATGCCAATCCAGTCTGAACCAGAAACAGGTAATGAAGAGGTAAAGAGCATGCATGGAATACGGTTGAGTCCATCTGTATTTGAATCTTCTCACAGTAAAATAACATATTCTACTCAGTGTTTCGTATTAGATGTAATTCCAGCCAAGTACTCGGGGGGAAGGGGAGGGAGGGGGATGATAGTCTGTGCTTTGATCTTCCCATCTTAAAAGACTTGAAACGTCTGAGGAGGGTGTCTCAACACGATATAGTCGAGTATAGTGCACCTCCTGTTTCTCAAGGACTCCAGATCACATGCTCAGCTGTCTGGGCTGGAAGGTCTAGCTCTGGCGGACACTCTCTGAGCCAGGAAGGGCTTTCCAGTGCCAGAAGCAAGGCTCTGGGCAGCGATTCAGCTGGGAGGTATCACTGCTGACAGGGAGGCTACTGAGCTTGCTTGCTTATAAAAGGCAAGGACTTGTATGTGAGTGTAATGTCCCCTCCTGGGTTTGTTTTCACAGTTCACTGTGAGTTAGTATTTCTCACCTGGTCCATCAGGGAACTATCCATGGGTCATTTTAGGTAACAAGAGGGACATTTCTTCTTCTAAAAAGTACCTTCTTTTTTTTTTTTTCTTTTTTTCTTTTAAAGGGGTTTTAAGTAACTCTAGGTTTTGTCACTGGCAATCTACTATTACTCCTCTTGATGATTGTTTTTTCCTGCTGATGCTTCAGATATGCACGTACAGCACAGAGCCATGTGGTACAGACCCCTCAGCTAGGGCTGCAAAAGTAGCTTTGCATTTTGAGAATTCAGGTTGGTTAGTCTGGTGGAGAACAGCACTGCTGGGCTGTGTCTGGCACCCACCTCATTTGTTCAGAGGGAACATGTATTTCTGGACAGCACTACATTATACTGTACAAATCCGCCCGTGAAGTCCTTGTCCTGTTAATTTGGAAGCTCTATAAACAAAAGAGTATTTTTCTTCCAATAATGCAGGGTCTAAATATAACGCAAAGCACACGCTTGGGTATAACAGATGGAGGAAAGCACGAGACAGTGAGACTATACTAGTCACCATAAAAAGCATCAGGCACAGCATGACTTTGTTGGATTTTCTTGGGAGTAAATATTGCCACATTCCCTGACAATCAGCAATGTACAGAGAGCCCTCAAGGAAGGCGAAGGGGATGGAAAGTAAATCGCAAAGGAGGTTAGTTCAGGCTCAGCTGATGATATTTGGAGCATGCCACGGAGGTTTGGAGGCCTGAATTGCCTGTGCTCTTAATATGCAAACTGCCTGAAAATTAAGAAACTGCAGCCTTTCCTTTCCCCTGCTGGAAACTGTTGCTCTTTTTTCTTGTTTTTTCTTGCTGTTTGTTTAATTGAGTGTGTGTGAGGGGGTGTTTGGAAGCAGCTTCACCCTGCCATGGCAGTTCTCTTCCTCTTCTAAAGCTCCCTGTGCTCTGAAACTAGAGTTTCTAGCATTCTCTGAGTTGAAATATGGGAAGTTTAAAAAAAGAAAAGCAAAACCATAGAAGAAAGCCCCTATGTAACAGTTCTGCTTTCCTACAGACTAAGCCTGTGGTGGAGGCTTGTTCAGATTATCACTTACATGAGGGCCTCATGTCCCTGAAAATGTGATTCTGCTTGTGACTGCCTGTCACTGGTTTTCCCAATGGTCCTCTTTTTCTCAGATTTGCCATTGCTGGCGCCATCAGGGGGTTTGTTAGAGCCTTCAGCAGAGATTGTGGTTTGGAGAAACTCTGAAGATGTGTGTTTGTCTTTTGCTTTCACAGACATACCCATTCAGTCAGCAGCTTGAGGGAGTGACTGTGAGATAACTGGGTCTCACAAGGTCACTGTGTTTTTTAAATGTTAGCAGTGTCCATGGGGACATCTACCTCGGGCAATACAGGGATGTGCAGATATACCTGTGCTCACCTTGGCCAAGCAAAAGCCAGGACACAGAGCAGCTGGTAACAGGCTATTGTGTATCCAGGTTGCAACCTGCCATGTCTGGGAAGGGCTGCCCCATGTCCCTGGGTTAGCCCAGGACTGCTGGGGGTCTCAGTGCCACAAGGTAGGTCTCTGCAGAGCCATGCTGGGGTGCTCTTGCTCTGGAAATGATGTCAGAAGATGTTTTCCAGCTCAGCTGCTGCATCACACTGGATGTTGCCATTTGAAGAATGTAGGATTTTTATGATTCATCTATTATTATTTTTCTTCCCACCCATTTCAGACACGTTCAGAATATGAGTGAGATAAAGACAGATGTGGGCCGAGCCCGAGCCTGGATAAGGCTTTCTCTGGAGAAGAAGCTTTTGTCTCAGCACCTGAAGCAGCTGCTTTCCAACCAGGCACTTGCCAAGTAAGCTGTCTCCTTTTCTCAAATCTTTTCTTTAACATCTTCCTCAGTGGTGTGTCAAGGGTGCTCAGCAGGCTTTGGGTGCAGCCAGGTGCCGTGTTTGGGTACTGTGGTTTCCAGCTAGAAGTGATTGAAAGGCAAAGGGTAGCTGGGGGGAGGAGGTACTGCCCACCCAGCAGGGCAGGAGTCTCCTCATCCACCTGGAAAAGACAAATCACAGTTTTCAGGAATGAGGCATTAGGTTTTGGCCATTGATCCAAGCTACTTTGTGGCCCTACAATCTCTAGATCTTGAGCAAATGGAGCAGAAGGGGCAGGAACACCTCTTTTCTCGCAGCAGCCTTGTGTTGACTTAAGCGAAACGTAGGCCCCCATCCTGACTGCCAATGAGCTGGGTTAGAGGCCAGTCCTCTGGGCCACTCTAGCAGCTTCCCCAGCTTTGCCTCCTTTTGCAAGCACAGGCACTTTATGGAAGTGCCCGGGTAGGTGTTCCCTGACTTCAATGCATTTAGGGGAAAAAACCCAAACGTTATAAAAACATGTGAGCTATTGCATGCAGTTCTTCGCAGAATTGGCTCTGTGAGGTTGTGTGCATGACTATGCCAGAAGCCACCAAATGCTCAAATCTGGTAACGGGAAGGAAGTGGAGTAGCTGGAGACAGTCACCTCTGAGTGATCAGCCAAAGGCAGGGTGGCAGACCTGACTTTTCCTGGAGTTTCCTCTACTACATCTGTCTACCTTAGCGGCTTTTTGGGAGTCTGTTGACTCCAAACTGTGGGCGCTGTCAGAAGCTCTGTGCTTTCTCAGAATGGGTCCAGTTTAACTCCTGGTGTGCCTTTGAGTGATATATGCTGGGTTCACTAATTTGAGAGAGTGGCAGGACGACCCCTGCTGCTGCTTGGTGCCTTCTGAGGTTTGGTGCCTTCTGCTTAGTTTTCCCTGTGGCAGTACAGGGCAGAAGGAAGATTGGGTTGTTAGACAAAGCTATTCCACAGTGGGAAGATATGGGGAAGAAACAACATTGCTGTATGTCATTTTGAGTCTGCTGTCGTGAGCAGTGTTAGTTTATATCTGTGCTTTGCAGCAAAATCAAAACTGACCCCTTTAACGAGATGAAGACTGTAGCCTTGCTATGGTGGCGTGCAGCCAAGAGTGGTCTGTAAAACACAGATGTAGCATAAGGGGGTTAATGCCCCCGGTGGGTTTCTAGCAGGTTGTGTTACCTGAGGAATCTCACTTTTCATATCTCCCATGAAGATTACTTCTTCATTTGGTGTTTTGGGATTCAAACAAACACCTTTTAGGACACACCGTGCTTTTTCAGTGAGAAAGCAACGTTTTTGTTTCTACCAGGAAACTTTACAAGCGTTACGCTTTCCTGCGCTGTGAAGAAGAGCGGGAACAATTTCTGTATCACCTGCTCTCCCTCAACGCTGTGGATTACTTCTGCTTCACAAGCGTCTTCACCACAATCAGTGAGTTGGACAGTCAATTTTTTTCCCCCTGAATAAAAATTAGTTGCTGCCATGATTTGTAAGAGATGATGTTGCTGTTGCTGGTGCCTGAGCTGAGCCCTTATCTGGAAACCTTGGTTGTTGCTGCCTTGGCTCATTGGTGCTGGGTGTTGCTCTGGGAAACCAGCTGGAGAGCCAAGGTTGTGTGGGAGTGCTCTGGATAAGAGCATTGCACAAAGGAGAGTAATCAGCAGAGAGTGCCGCTGTAGCACTGGATTTTCCTCACAGAGTTGTACAGTCCCTTTCATCTTCCCTCTCAGACAAGTACTCTGCATCCTAATGCTTCTTTCTGGCCTTTCCTTAGTGTGCATCCTAACAGCCTGCTCTTCAAAGGCTGAGAAGGAGATGGAAATCTTGGAGGATGAAATACAAAGCACTGCTCTGCTGTATATTTTAAACCTTTTTGTCTTTACTTAAAAATAAAAAGGAAAAAAGAAAAAAAAAAGAAAATTATTTTCCCTTCCTCTGTTGTCAGAAGGAGAGCAGAGATTGGATAGAAATCTGAAAATGAATCTTTGTCTCTCCAGCACTGAGCAAGGTGGAGAAGGCAGGACGCCCATGAGATGACCTAATTATTTGGATTCACCTTGGCAGCCCTTAATCTTCATTCCCCTTCCTGCTCAGAGTGAAGTGAAGTGAAGCAAGTTTTTATGTGGTTGTCAAAACAGGCGCTCATTCTACTTTTTCTCCTCTTAAAGCAATAAATCCCCTCAGAACTAGCACAGTGCAAAGAGATTTATTCATCCTTGATTACCTTCTTTCTGCGGGGCATCCAGCTTGGCAGCTTTCCCCCGTAGGACAAGCCCTTGGAATTTGAGAGCTATTTTTTGAAGTGCAGTATCGCTCCATGGCACGCAAAAGGCAAAGAAAAGAAAAGAAAAAAAAAAAAAGGCTGGCTTATCTTTACCCAGTCAAAAAAGCAGCTTGGGAAACACAAGGCAAGAGAGCCTTGCAGTGCCCAGCCTGCGGTACCCCAGGCAAATCCTAATCAATCAGGGTGGGGTGGCAGTCCCTTAGTGTCTTAAGCAGGTATGGGTGATGCAAAACAAATAGTAATGATGATAACAATGATTATATATGCATATACATATAATATATATATGATAACGATGATTGTATATATATATATATGTAATTATTTTTTTAAAATGAGGGGATGTCCACGGAGACACATCCAACTTGAGGCTTTGGCTATGCCGTTAGCAGCATCTCCGGCATTCCCTTCTCCCCCACAACCTTCCCACCGCTGCCTTTAACCCCTTCAGCCAGCCGGGGGCTGCGGTACCCTTGCCAGCAGGCCGGCTTTCATTTATTTATCCCTTCCCTCGGCAGGCTCCGGGGAGCCGTCCTTGCGGTGTCCCGGCTCTGCGGCACGGCCGGGGCTGCCGCGGGGCTGCAGCTCCACCGTGCGGCACCGCTCCCGGGAGCCGCCGGGAGGGCAGCGCCGGGACCCTTTCGTTGCACCGGGGGCGGCTACAGAAGGTGGCAACCCATCCACCCACCAACCCATCCACCCACCTACCCACCCCCCCGCCAAAGCTGGTGGGGCTGGTTTGGAGCAGGGAGCGCTGTGGCGACCTCTCCTCCGGGATAGGAGAGTCCCTGCTGCCGCAGTGAGGTTTGTCTCGCCCTTGATGGGGAGAACCGAGGAGGAGGTGGTCACCTTGTTGGGCTGCTGGGACATGGGACAAGAACCTGCCTTTTTCAAGGGAGAGGCCTGGTTTGCTCCAGAAACTGTGTTTGCTCTGAAGGACGTTGTGGGGGAAAGGGGGGGGTGGAAAAGTCAAGAGTAACTTATTTTTCTCCCCTCTGTTCTTAGTGATCCCTTACAGGTCAGTGATAATTCCCATCAAAAAACTAAGCAATGCAATAACCACATCAAACCCATGGATTTGTGTGTCAGGAGAACTAGGAGATACAGGCATAATGCAGATTCCTAAAAACCACTTAGAGATGACGTTCGAGGTGAGTACGTGCTCTTTACATTTTACTTTTCAACTTGAAACCTGCTGCCAAAAAAACACTAATTTGGTGAAGGTTTATTGACTTATAATCACAGCATTTCAGATTCTGTGAGGTTTTCCAGGTCTCTGTATATTCAAGTATGTACAGGGAAATAATGCTGCACTAGATGAAAGTTTGCTCTTGAGTGTTCCTCGTGAGCACATACCCCTTTTAATCACAGGTTTCACTGCTCTCCCTGTTCTAGCCCAGAGACCCTCTCCTCACCTAACCAACCCCTTCCACATTTAATTTTCCCTTTCAGCGTTTGTTTCTGACTCCTCATTTCCCTCCCAACTTTCTTTCCCCTTCTTTCACTCTGTCTTCCCACTGACCACCACCCAGGTCAGGTCCATTTCTACCTCTGGCCAGTTCCAAATTTCTTCTCCTCCTGCTCCAGCTCCTTGTTGGGCATCGCTGCTTTCCTTCCAACCCCAAGTTCTTCAACTTCCTGGCTTCGTGTGCTACCCCCAGCAAACCATAGAGCCACCATCCCCATCGGGCTCTTTTCTCCCTGCTCACTGTGGTTTTCTCTTTGCTTTTGACTACCCGGCCTTCCCCTCTGCTTTCCCACCCATCAGCTACAGGTTGGCTTGGTGCCACCCCAAAGGAGCTGGCAGTGGGAACAGCAGGGAAAGCCCTGTCAGGTTCCTGTAGCTCCAGGCTGTACCATATCCAGTAAGGAGTGATTTCGTAGGGAAAATTGCCACTAAAATTGAAGTTGCATCCATTGAGCAGATGCAGACTGATTTTCAACAACAATAGTAAAATAACCAAACAACTACAAACCAAACCTCTGTCCAAATGAAGGTAGATTTTGACAGAGACAGAGAGGATATTTTCATGGATCAATGGCTGCCTCCCATGCAGACATTAGTATTTTGTCAAAGAGATCTGCAGGCTTCTAACAGGCAAAATATGTATTTAGACATTTCTAAGGACCACATTAACATTGTTCTGGAATATTCCTTTGGCTGAAGCTTTGCTAAAATATCAGCTTTGGTAGCCACCCATTATGGAAGACATCAGTCCAAGCTGCTTGTTTGGCAGTATTAGAAGCAAGGAAAACCAAAGTCTTGCAAGGGAAGTATTTAGGTGACGTTAGTAGACATTGCTGCCAGCCCCACCTACAATTACATACTGCACTGGAATTCACAGTCCCTTGTTTTCTTTGTGATGTTAAGAGTCTTGTGATAGTGATTTTTGTCCTGCCCAACAATAAGCAAAAGGAGCTTTGAAAATAATAAAGGATCTGGGGAACACTTCATACTGTAGAGTGAGTCAATCACAGGTCAATATGCTCAAAAGGCAATTTTGAAAAGCTGTTTGTGCTGAAGATCTGTTTCTTATACAATATCACCTCAGAAATCTGTAATTAATACTTCCCAGAAACACTCTGAGTGAGAGCTCACAACAAAGAACATAATCTCTTCACAAGCTTTTAACAATTTTATTTCAAGTTATTTCTTTTCTTCTGCCTCGAAGTAATTAATCTGCTTTTCAAAATGCTCTGCACGTGTAGCTGAAGATACTTGCTGTATAAATTACAGAAAACTGAATGAAAACGTACATTTGAGACCATACATGTGCATGTGGCAGGGGTGTGTGTTGTCTGCTGTTTTGGTTTTTTAATTAAGTAAAAACTGTTATTCGTTTCAGTGCCAGAATTTAGGGAAGCTGACGACCGTTCAGATTGGTCATGACAACTCAGGGCTGCTAGCCAAGTGGCTGGTCGATTGTGTCATGGTCAGAAATGAAATAACAGGACACACGTACAAGTAAGCAACAAGTTTTAATTTTCTTTGTCTGAATTTCTCACTTGTTAAATAATTTGTTTAATGTAGAGGAAATAAGAAGGCATTCGTCTTCTCCTCGGTTGACGGAGCACTGTGGGCTGATTTGGGTACTTGATAGGGTTGGGTTGGTCTCCCCCACCCCCAGTTCTCTCATTTCAGAAGCCTTAGTTGAAGTCAAATGATCTGATAAATAGTAAATGAGACTTAAATGTAGGACTTTCTTTGCATCTCTCTCAGACAGGACAGACCGTATGGACACTTTTGAAGTGATTCATATGTTTGTGTCTAATAATTAAATCCCTTGATTTAAAGTCCTGGGCACAAATGAACTCTTTAAACACTCAAGAGCTGGAATAATAGTTTAGGGCAAGTTTTTAGTTTCTTTTTCTTTTAAAAATATTCAGATGTCTAAGTACTATAACAAATGTACAGAAACTTAGATTTCAAGAAAATAAAAGGTTTTGATGATTTCTTAATCTTCTACTGAGTACGTACCTCTTGTGTTGAAATGATCTCCTAACTCATTATTGGTTTTACAAAACATCTGGCTAAGCAGACTTAATAAATTTTTGCTAAATGGGGGCTTGGAAAAATATAATTCAGAGAAGTGAGCTCCAGAGCTCAGGGTTGGCCACAGTGTGTGGGAAAGTAGGAAGAAATGGGGGTACAGACATGTGCATGGATTTAATCAGGAGTGTGGATGAGGTCAAAAAGTACAGCAATAAAATGGGAGGTGAGATTTGAGCATGAAGAGGGTGGGAACTGCGTGGGGATTTAATTGTTAACCATCACAATATTTGTAAAGGCTAAATACAAGCTATGGTTGCAAGTGAAAAATAACCTGACAGAAATGAAGATGTGGCCCGTGAAGTATGCACGTAACACTTCCCGTTGTCCCATGCTTCCATGTGAGCGTTACAGATTTCCCTTTTCCTAAGGGTGGAGGTGAATGTAGTTTTCTGGTTTGGTTCCATCAGTTGTGATGCAGGGGCCTACTGCCTGCTGAGCTCTGGATTGTGAAAAGTTTCTGGCTACAGAGCATTCCCCACCCATGAACAGTGTTTGTGGGCGCTAGCTGTCCCTCTCACTTTGAGATCAAGCGAGACTACCCGTGTGGCTGACCTGCGCTTGTCCTGGCTGCCTGGCAGGTTTCCCTGTGGGCGATGGCTGGGAAAGGGCGTTGACGATGGCAGTTTGGAGCGAATACTCATTGGAGAGCTGGTGTCCTCCACCTCTGACGAAGAGCTGGCGAAGCAGTGCCGTACCCCACCCCAGCAGAAATCTCCTACCACGGCTCGACGGCTGAGCATCACTTCCCTCACGGGGAAGAACACCAGTAAGTCCTTTCCTTTCCACCCAGGGCCCTAGAGAAGGGGGCAGCAACTGCTGAGCAATAAAGCTCCTGTGAACAGGAGAGCTCCTACTGAAGTAAGGCTTGGTGCAGGGGAACAGCTGCCAGCTGATGAGCTTTTCCTGCTCTGGTTTGTGTGTCTGCAGCTTCCTCTGTGACTGTACATGTTGCCTCTTTCAATGTCCCCATGTGACACTTCAGAGATAATAATCTCTTCTTGGAGCATGGAGATATGAGATGAGGGAGGAGGAGGCAGCAGAATTCACAGCTCCTGGCTCACTCTGCAGTCAGTGGGAAGACAGTCCTCTCTGAAGGGCAGTTCAGAGCCTGACGTGGATGTTCTGAGCTGCCTTCCGGAGCAGCGCATCTCCAAAGGGACCCTAGGTGACATCAACTTCATGTCCCTAAAATTAGCTTTTATGAGTAACTGCACCTGGTTACAAAGGGGCATGGAACTGTGAGGCCCACATGAGGCATTCTCTGCTAAAGCATTCAGATGAACGCAGTGTTCATAAATGTGTCCAGCTCCTGTAAAATCAGAGGACATGAGTGCTGAAATGTCAAGCAAGGAACAATTAGCCTCCAAGAGTAACGCAGCATTTAAAAACCACCACGAGACCATGGCTGCTCTTCGCATGTGTGAGTCCATACTAGCTGGAGGAGTGGGCACCAGAGCTACTTGCAGAGTTTTTCTGTAGGTCTGAGAGCACTAAGACCCAATAATTAATTTGTCTTGTGAGCTACATGAGGCTCTGTGTCAGACCTGCCAAAGACTGTGGAGGTCATCATGTACTAAAAGAATACTGAATTACTCTGTGCTTCCAGAATAAAAATTGTAGGACAAGGAAAAATTAGAAAGGGCCATGAAAATGATTGAAGCCTGGAAAACATCTGCTTAAAAATAAGTTTTAGTGGTTCATAGAGTCATAGAACTTCCTGGGTTGGAAGGGACCTTTCAGATCATCAAGTCCAACCATCAACCCAACACTGACGGAAACCATCACTGAACCATGTCCCTTGGCACCGCGTCTGCCCGTCTTTTAAATACCTCCAGGAATGGTGATTCCACCGCTGCCCTGGGCAGCCTCTTCCAATGCTTAATAATCTGTGTAAAAATTTCTCCTAATATCCATCCTAAACCTCCCCTGGCACAACTTGAGGCCACTTCCTCCTGTCCTATTGTGAGACCAACCCCCACCTCGCGACACCCTCCTTTCAGGGAATGGTAGAGAATTTTTGGTACTATTTTCTTGTAGAAGAGATTGAGGAGGGTCACAGAGCGCATGTAAAGAGGAAGGAAATGTACACAAGCAGTGGGACAAAGTAAAACAATTCCCTTGGAATTCATTCAGTCTGTTTTAATCAGAAGGCGAATGAGGGACTAGATTATTTTCTGCAGGCACCTGTATAGGAAGATGAGGTGGTAGCAGGCGAAGGCACAGCATGAGTCAGTAGCAGAGGCATACAGCTAAACAGATTCATAGCAGAACCTCAGCATACATTTTAACACAGAAGATAACTTACTCTTCAATTCATGAATGAGGAGTATTCTCTGCTGGTGGCCCCTCACACTGGTACAATGACTAGACATGTGCATAAAATAGATACTTGTTTTGGCTCAATAAGCCATTATGGGTTCAAGTCAGGAATTAACGAGTGCTGGGTTTTCTGGCCTCTGTCACAAAGAATTGAGTCAAGTAACTGGGCTACAATCTTTCAGCACGTGTCCCTCTGTGTGAGGGTTGCTGTAGTCGATGTGATGAGCGAGATGTGATTAATTGAAATAAAATATTTATCAAGCCAGATCTGGTTGTGCATTTTTAAGTAGGATGATTTGTTTGACTATTCCAGGATTGCTCATCAGTTGCTTGTGATTAAGGTTCAGATTTACCCAAGACAAATGATTGCTTGAACTCTGTTAAAGATATTGAATAATTCCTGCAGTTCAAGCTATTTCATCATGAGAATTTGATGAATGTTTTATAGTTGGTATCTTCAGCTAGTATGCTCTCCATCATTTCACAGAGCCTAATGCGGGACAGATTCAAGAGGGAATCGGGGAAGCCGTGAACAATATTGTGAAACACTTTCACAAGCCAGAGAAAGAGGTACTTCCTGCTTTCCATTACTTGCCTGGTATCTACAATGCATGTAAACTTTTTGATAACCAGAAATGGAACTGAAGAAACAGTAGGACTGTTTGTTAACCTTTAGATTTGAAGCTTCTACCATACAAAAAGGCAAGTTGTACTTATAGACTCTCCTTTTCTCACAGAGAGGAAGCCTTACCATTCTCTTGTGTGGGGAAAATGGTCTGGTTGCAGCACTGGAGCAGGTCTTCCACCATGGATTCAAATCGGCTCGCATTTTTCATAAGAACGTCTTCATCTGGGATTTCATAGGTAAGCTGATATGTGATTGGGAGGCAGAAGGAGAAGAAAGATTAGGGCAAAATGGCTACTCACACACAGACCTCGGATTTTTGTCAGCTAGGCTGCCATTCGTTCCTGCCTAGCACCTGCTCCAGGTTGCTTAAAGTCAGTGAGAAGCAAGACGGAAGATGAGGAATGCTGCGCTCTGTATAAGTGACGAGTGTGAATCCGTGCAGAAGTTAAAGAGCGCTTCACATTCTAGTCATTTATTCACAGACAAATGTTCAAACAGCTGCTTTTCTTCTTTCTGAAGGTAGGCTAGAGGCTGGGGTAAAGTAGCAGTCAATGTGAGGGGGAGAGTTGGGAAAGGGCAGGGAGTGAAAGGTTTAGATTTCTAGTTGTTTATGAAAACTCTCCTAACCACTGCACTGCTCTTTCAGTGATACTTATCTGTAAGCCTACGTTGCAGTAATTTAACATGTTCTTATTCCCTTAAAATATGCTCACAAGTTGAGATACTTGGCCTGGGGTAAGTGCTTACTCAGAAAAGGTGAAAAATCAAAGCTGATGGTATCACTTTCAATGAAACCATTGATAGGTGCTCTGCTTTGGCTCCTTGATGTTTCCTAACTGTATTGGACATCAACCAATCTGCTGACCACTGCTATGTAGCAAAGGTGGAGGACACCACCTACCCAAGGTCTTCAGCCTGAGTAATCTATATATAAACTGTGCAATAGCACTCAGTGTGTGTTTTTTTTAATAATTCCCTTGTGTAATTCTATGTCACAATAAAGTACTTCCACTCATTGGGTTTTGATTTTTCTCCCTATCACAGAGAAAGCTGTTGCTTATTTTGAAACCAGTGACCAGATTGGAGACAATGAAGAGGCCCTTTTGCTTCAGAGATCTTCATGCAAAACCTTCTGTCATTATGTGAATGCCATCAATACAGCTCCAAGGAACATTGGAAAGGACGGCAAATTCCAAATTCTGGTTTGCCTGGGGACAAGGCATGTAACTGCTCTTCATTATATGTGTCCTCTTGCATTAGAATAGAAGAATATTTTTTACCCCATTACTACCTTTAGGTTTCCATTTTAAGACATCTCATACCTACCTATTATCCAGTACCTATTTTAGGCAGCTTTAATAATACATGAAAAATTGGAGCAAAGAAGTAGTAATGATACATGGCTAGTGTCTAAACTGCTAAAAATGTTTTGAGCTCTTTTATAACTGTTAGCTTGACAGTCATATGTATGAAACCTGTCTTGAAATTGTATTTTCGATGAAGTGCTGGCTCTCAGAATGCAGAGTTCCTTTGCAAGGGGCGGTGCATTTCTAAATCCCCATTGAATCATGTTGCCTATGAAAATGGGATGTCTTTTATAATTTTGACAAAACTATTCTATATTAAGCTTGCTTTCCTAGTAGGATGCTTTTCATCTTGCACTTGGGCAGGCGGGGCCGGGGGGAGGCACGGTGTTTAGTTGTGCTTTGGAGGGTGGGAGGTGGTACCATTTTTTGTCTTGTCTGTCCAGTTCCATGGAAAACCAGTTGGGAGAGAGTCTTACTTTCCCTGATCCGAAAATGTTGTTGAATTCTTCCAAAGTCAGTTGTTCAATTCTGCTGGTATCTTTGCATCTTCTTTCCTACAGTGTGTTCGATCACCTGTATTTTACCAACAAAACCAAGGGTTATGGTTGCACAGGAAACTTTGAGGTTATGTTGGTTATGGCAGTGTTGATCTGCTTGAGGACAGGGATGCTCTACAGAGGGACTTGGACAGACTAGATAGATGGGCCAATGTTAATGGCATGGCCTTCAACGAGGCCAAGTGCCAGGTCCTGCACTTGGGCCACAACAACCCAATGCATCGCTACAGGCTTGGGGCAGTGTGGCTGGAGAGCTGCCTGGCAGAAAAGGACCTGGGGGTGCTGGTCGACAGGAGGCTGAACCTGAGCCAGCAGTGTGCCCAGGTGGCCAAGAAGGCCAATGGCATCCTGGCTTGCATAAAAAATAGTGTGACCAGCAGAAGTAGGGAGGTGATTGTCCCCCTGTACTCAGCACTGGTGAGGCCACACCTTGAGTCTGGTGTCCAGTTCTGGGCACCTCAGCACAAGAGAGATATCGAGGTGCTGGAGCGAGTGCAGAGGAGGGCAACGAAGCTGGTGAGAGGCCTGGAGAATAAGGCTCATGAGGAACGATTGAGGGAGTTGGGATTGTTTAGTTTGAGGAAAAGGAGGCTGAGGGGAGACCTCATCACTCTCTACAACTGCTTGAAAGGGCATTGTAGGGAGGTTGGTGCTGGTCTCTTCTCACGGGCAATGAGCGACAGAACAAGAGGGAATGGCTGCAAGCTGCAGCAGGGTAGGGTTAGGCTGGACATTAGGAAAAAATTCTTCACAGAGAGAATGGTCAGTCAGTGGAATGGGCTGCCCAGGGAGGTGGTGGAGTCACCATCCCTGACTGTGTTTAAGAGTAGATTAGCTGTGGTGTTGAGGGATATGGTGTAGGGGAGAACTTATAGAGTAGGGCTGATGGTTGGACTTGATGATCCCAAGGGTCTCTTCCAACCTAGATGATTCTATGATTCTATGTGCAAATGACATGCACTGCCTGCAAAATGTGACCGCACAGTTTGGGTTGTGTTCTTGTAGAAGAAGTTCAGTTTGAGACTGGTTGTACCAGGTGCTAACATAATTCCTTTCACCCCCTTTGCAGAGACCACTTGCTCCCTCAGTGGATCCCGCTGCTGGCAGAGTGCCCGCCCATTACACGGATGTACGAGGAGAACGCTCTCCTCCGGGACCGCATGACTGTCAACTCCCTTATCCGAGTCCTACAGACGTTGCAAGATTTCAACATCATCCTAGAAGGATCGCTCATTAAAGGAGTGGATGTTTAGCATGGCTTTGCTGAGAACTTCATTAATTCCTTCCCCAAGCAAGCAAACCACAATTGGAGACCTGTCAGGACTTGAACAGGATGGTAGTGCACCACTGTAAGGCGAAGCTGCCGGCTGAAGCGGGAGCAGGAAGCCCTGTTTGTGCCCGATGGGGACTGTCCTATAAAGCTGCAGGAAGCTGAGATGCAGTATTGTAGTTTATTTGAAACAGAAATTTAGTATAAAATAGAGTATTTTCATGTGTTAGATGTGTGTAAATATGCTATCTTCTTTAAGAAATTATATTAATCTAAGAAATTTTTCTTAGACTGAATGTTCTTGTTCTGACTATGAGTAGCTTAAGCCCAGGGGAAGGACTGAGGGGGAGGGAAGGACTGAGGTGGGAAGGGATGCTTCTACTTGCTTGCAAGGAAGAAGCCAATCGTCGTGTAAATACAGCGCAAACTCAGCAGGGCTTTTTTCAGGTATTGCAAAGTAATACAGCAAATATCCTTATGTAGCCGTTGTGATTGCCTCACCCTTGGAAACGTTAGAAGCATACGCTGATTTACCCTATGACCTCCCTTCGTTTTGGGGTATTTTTTATTTCAAAGACTTAACCCTTTCCATGCACGGAAGCTGCAAGTCATCATTTTTTGATCTGTAAGGTCTTTTCTGTCACTTCTGTTGATCTCCAAAAGGGGAGACAAGTGTTGAAATGCTTAAACACTGGAGAAGGAGGACTGCTGTCAGCCTCAGAGCCTGAAAGTACGAGACACTTGTTTAAGCCATGCTGCTGCAGCCTGAGATCGGGAATGGGCGCTTGCTTGACTCGCTCAGTGTGTCCCTTGCCTCTCTAGATGTTCTGATGATTCCCCCTCACCCTCACCCAGTTTGTCTTGTGGATGACTTTTTTTGTTTTCCCACGTTGAAGAATTTGGTTCACACCAAATTCTTGCTGTACTTGAGAAGAATCATTGCTGTAGAGCCACAAACACCGATGTTGCTGTGCTACTGAACTGTATCAGCTGGTTTTGAAATGCTGACAGGTTACGAGTCTTCCTTTATCCCACAGAATGAGTGGTCCTTGGAGGTACAGACTTTTTGATTACCTTTTTTTTTTTATTTTATTTTGTAATTATCCAGCTACAGAAAAAAGAAAAAAAAAAAAAAAAAAAAAAAGAAGAATAAAGCAAAAGGAGTAAAAAAAAGAATCTCCCTTTGGTATTTTGAGGCTCTTCTCCTACACTCTCTCCAGCTGATGTGTTAGTAATACAGTGTGTATATATAGATGCAGCTCTTGAAGAGGAACTGGGAGCAACTGAAATCCTGTATGCTAAAAATTTAACAATAGATTACATTAAAACCATCTTGCGGATACCATGCAGCAAATACGGATTGTATTTTCTGATCTTGTGGATGGGAGCTGGAAGGATCTGAGGGCATAGTTATCTTCATCTGGCTGTAGTTTTTGGAGGTTAGTAAAATAAAAGTGTTTGTTTTCACTTGTTTATTCCCTATGACCGTGGCCATTTTGTCAGTGGACTTCTGTGGATGTGTCACTGTCAGCCGTGGCTTGGGGAAGGCCCCTCACTGGCACTGTAAGTGTATCGCCTTGCATGGTGCTCTTAAGTGGCATTAGGAGGGAACTGGGAATGGTGGGCAGTAGCAGGTCCTGATATAGTGCTCATGTGGTGCAGGGAGGGATGAGAGCTAAGGAAAAAGACAGAGGGTGTAAATTCGAGTTTGCTTTCTCATCTGCCTTTTATCAAGCTTCTCTGCTTTCCTATGGTTCTTCTGCTCTCCAGTTCTTATAACAGCATCCACTTTACTGTCAAAGGTTCACATCATATTCCCAGCCAGAAAAAAACTCTTCACATGACTTTGTTTCAATAGAAGGGAGTGCTTTATGGTACAGAAGGTTTTTTTTTTTTATTCTAAGAAAGAAGTGAAATAACACTGTCAGGGAGCCGTTGACTTTAATGAGGGTTCTAGCTTTTAATAACTGTCTTTTCTTCCTGGCCTTGTACTTCCTTAAATTGACTAAGCTCATCCCAAATACTGTAGGCAGCTGTGCTGTGTCACCACTGTGGGCGTGAGTAACTAACGTAAAGGCTGTGAATGGTGTCATGAGTTAGTAGCCAGAGCCCACAGATTTGTGACATCTCTCTTAACGTTTCCAGAAATGTGAAATTTGGGGTGTTAGGGTTTTCTGTGCGGCCAGGCAAGTCTGCTTAAAGTCAGCAGAAGACGCGTGACAGCCCTTCAGCAGCAATTGAAAATGCGTCCCTAGTACTTAACTCTATCAGTAAATTATACATTTAGCACCAGAAACCATGTGGCAGCATTATTTGGTAATGACTGCTTAGGATGTTCTGATTTCTATTACAACTCAAGCCTTTTATGTCTAATGACTGCTCTATATGATTATTTTTTTTCACGCCCAACCCAGTCTAAGTGACTTTCATTTTACTGAAATAATAACCTCTTTAGTCCTTGGATTTCTTCACAGCAGCATCTGCACTTGCTGGCTGGGTACTTCCCAAAATTACACTGCTGCATACTTCTCTACAGCCTATTTAGGACTTCAGCACTCCCAACATTCATCCACTGTGACAGGGGTGAAGTGCGAGCAGGATAACGTAGAAATGCGGGCACCTCTAAAGGTCAAGCGTAGGTGAATAAAGCACACACAGAGAAAAGGGCAATAACCACATAAAGTCTCTTTTTAAGTTAAAATGAGTCAAAACCTGAGGAATTTAAAAATTCAAAACAGGGCCTTCCCCCATTTCAAACTACATTAAGGAACACTGAGCACTTAATTTTAATAAACTTCGCATCAGCTTTCTTGGCAGGTGTTAACTTGTTTGGGTTTGTCAGGTTTCACATCATATTAATAATACAATAAAAATTATGTATGTCTAAGACTTCCTTGTAGGCAATAAAGCACCCTAAGATTCATTGAAAGGGACACAGTGGAGTGCCTCAGATTCCTAGAAGACTAGTTATTTGACAACCTTGGGAGTATGGTTCTTTGTAGTGAATTTTTATTCTACCATGTGGTTTTGTTGGTTTTTTTTTAGTAGACTACTTTTGTTTATTGGAAACCATGAGGTTTATTTCTGTAAGGTTTACAGAAATCATTCTACCCACTTGGAATGGTGAGAAACCCGTCAGGATTCTTCTAAGCTAACACCGTTTTTACTTCAGTGTTAAAGCACCTTCACTGGTTGAGAAAAGGGAATCTTGGAAAAGACCAAAGCTCTCTGGTATCTGCTTTTGCTTTTTTTTTTTTTTTTTGTTTGTTGTTTTTTTTGTTTTTGTTTTGGTTTGGTTTGGTTTTTTTGTTTGTTTGTTTGGTTTTTTTTTTAATGAAAATAATAATCCTATCCAATACCTGTCTGCAGATGTCTGAGTTTGCATAGTCCTGTTATACTGACATCCAGCATGGTAACTTGAGGGAGTCAGAGAATCAAATGCCTCACTGTTTTACAAAATGTGTATTTATAATTCTCTGAAAGGAATGAAATTCTACTCTTTAGTGAAAAATCTACTCATGTTTATTCCGCGTTGGTTTGTGTAATTAGATTATCATTGTTCAAAACTGTCTCTTTAGAATAGTTGTGAGATGGCCTATTTGAGAAAATTCCTTCTTTCAATCAAATGAAGGTGTGCATCTTAAGGGGAAATGTTGTATGTTACACTTGAAATGTACAAATGTGCCCTGTATAGCTTAAAATGATCCTTAAATGTCTCCATTAAGTATATTTTGTCTTTACATTATTACTAACTGAATAAGAACTGGATTATTTTCAAGACGACATTAGTAAAAGTATTGTTATATCAAGCACTTTAACATACATATCACAAACTGACATGGGTTTTTCAGGTTTTGAAGTACATTGAAATACAGCTTTTCATGCTATGTCCTTTACAAATAAAACTGTGAGAATAATGGTTGGTGTCGCTTTCTCCTTGCAGAGGAACCAAGAGATTCGAGTCCTCAAGCTGAAGAGCTGATCTGAACCGGGAGGGCATATTTTCTTAAAGGGAACAGGCCAAACAAAACCATTGAGCTGATAGTGACTCCTGGAACTGGGAACTTGAGGGAGCAAAGACGGGAAGAGGGGGTATGAGGGTTCACTATCAAAATCTGCCCTTCAGCCTCCCCCAAAACAAAAAGTCTGACTGTGCTGAGCCTGCCCAGCTCTTCATTTTCAAGGTTTTGATGGGAAATGTGGCAGCTGGAAGGAAAGAAATGGGATCACAGCTGAAGTTTAGCTCTTAGCAGAGTAGCGTTTGCTGGGAAGCCCAGGTTGCTCTCCCTCAGCATGTGGAGCACATGGGGAGGAGGAGGATGGGATCCTGTTGGCAGAAATATTGGAAGCATGGGATTAACTGCAGCCAAGGGTGGTTGTGGTTGGGTTGCTGTGACATTGAACTTGGGTTTAAAAGCTGGAATGAAACTCGTGCCCTCCAGTCTGTCAGTTAGCATGGCCCATAAGAAGAGAGGTTGATAGAGGAGTTTATCAGCAGCGTAGCAGCAAAACTAGAGGTTCCCTTAAATGTGAATAAAATCCATAGAGCTGCTTGTGGTCAAATTTCAAGAGGTGGACTGGCCATACTTAATACAATTTCTTACTAAATGCGTTGGGCATAAGTATGCAAATTAGAGATAGTGGGATTTGACATCTTAGAGGCAGTAAGTACTTGAAGTATATCAGGCCTAAACTTGTCCTGATGAGGAAGTGCAAATAATGTCCTCTCCACTGTGCTGTCATTGCCAGAGTCTGGGAATACTGTGATATTTTCTGCAAAGCATAAGCAGAAGAAAACTGTCTGAGAAAACTTGCACAGGTAAGAGTTGAAATAGCTCACCGATCTGGGTTGTTCCTTTCCAGCATTTCAGGTAAGCTTGTTGGAACACACTGTGCCCAAGTTAAGAGCGAAGCTGCTTCCCCATCTGTCACCCCATCAGCTCTGAGGCTGAGGCTCCTGTCATCACAGTCAGGGAGCATTTCATTGCTGACATTCCTATTCTTTCTCCTGCTATTCCATCACACATTATAAGCTGGTTTGAGCTCAGTGCAGGATGTGGAGGGAACGGGAAAATTTCTGTACGGGTCTGCTATCTGGTGGCTGGTTAAGGTAAACTGCTGAAGACACTGTGAAGCTGATTTGTCAGGGGAGAACTGTAGTTCTGGAAGAAAGTGTGATGTTTTATTAGGCCCCTCCGTACTCTCCACAGACCTCACAGGGCACCTCAGCTCCTCTGAAAAAACTGCTTCTGTCAAAAGAGGATGTGACCAGAGAAATTATTTTCTCCTTTAACCAACCCCCCCTTTACCTTAAAGAAAAACCCCAAACAAAAAAGCACAACATCCCCCCTGGCCTGATCTTTTCTTTTTCAAAGGACATTGCTGTAAAGAACCTCATTGCTGTGTGATATAGTGACAACCGTGTTATCAGTCATTAATTAATTTAGTGGGATCCATAAATGTTAAATAATTGTGGTTGATATCAGAGAGGCTCACATATTCACACCAGTTGCTCTCAGTAATAAATTAATCTGCAAAATATTATTCTTCCTGCGTGTGGTGGTTATCCAAGACTTGTGCAAGACCACTTGTCTTGCATAAAGGGGTAAACACAGAAGACAGCCAAAACTTATATTTCTTTCTCTTTGTAGAAAATAATTCTGCTCTCCCCAATGCAGATGCCTTAGTTATCACCTCTGCCCTGAATGATCCACTTACTCTTAAAGCAACATGTTGAAATGGGTGAACGGTGGGGTGCTGTGTTCACTCAGGCTCGGGTGTTCAAGCTGTGCTGTAGGGTGAAGTGCTAAACGAGTGATCGTGATGAATGAGCAATAGAGTTGTGTTTGCGAAGTGTGTTTGACAGGTCTGTGCAGCAGATGTAACTTCCAAGGAGCTCAAATGCTTATCACAGGGCATCTATTCTCCCAGCGAGAGGCAGGCACGGAGAATGCAAGAGACATCCCGACCTTTAAACAGCACATTCGGTGCCAGATTCTCTCCCACTCCTATGGCCAGCTGATACAAGCCTAAACTAAACTAAAATCAAACTCCTCCCTCAGTAGCAGCCAGATGTTGGGTTTGGTGCTCTGCAATCCTTGCATTCTCCTGTTTTCAACAAGAGGTTTTTGCAAAGGCTGGTGTTAGCCTAGGGATGCCATTTTCCTTACCCTGCCTCTGCAGCCAGAGGGAAGAGATGGGCTCCTCCAGCAGGCCTTGGGAGGAGAAACCTCACTTGGCTGCTTTTAATTACACCTAGTGAAGTCCAGCAGAGGCAGCTTACAGAGGCTGGGCTAGCATTAATCTTTATGAATATCCCCCCCAGCATTGTTATCCCATACTGAGTTCCTTTCTTCAAAGGCATCCACGTGATACATTAGCATGTTCTTTACACATCAAAAAATAGGAGTTTATGAGAGTGAAATCCAAGAGTGATGGGCTGAGGTGGTTGTATGTTTTACAATATATTAATAATTTAGATATGAAGACAAATTCTTTATTTGTTTTACAGAGGCACAAGACAGAGACCAGAAAATGTGGCTTTAATTTCTAGCTCACTCTGATGTGCCTCTGACTTCCACCTAGACCTTTAAGCAATTTGCTTATGTTGTATCCCATTTTGCAGCCAGGGAGCTGAGGTACAGAGTGGTGGGACTTCGCTTCAGCCAATCTCTGCCTTGTCAATCTTGGCCACTCAGCTTTGGGTTAGGGACTGCTCATCCAGCGTCCCATTGGTGTGTGACTGAGAGCGGCTTTTCAATGCTACTGTGACAGAAGTACCCTGAGGTCTCATCTGTGGCTAATTCCAGTTTAAAGGCTGTTCTGAAACCTGTTGATTTGTGGTGTTGTGGGCATGTGCAAGTCTGTGCAGCTGTGTATGGATAGAGAGTTTTGTAATAGTTAGGACAAAGCAGGAGGCTTTCTTTATATTTAATTACAACCCAGTGACTATGGTTACTATCTGCAATGGGATTAAGCACTACAAAAATGCATACAAATACTTGCTTGGCTGTTGCGTGAGGAAGAGCCTACAGATGATTTGCAAGAGGAAGTCCCCCTGACTTTTCATCCCGAGTCCAAATATTTTCCAGGAGGTACAGGCATCCATAAGTCCACTTCGGAAACTGTGGCTGGTGGGACAAGACAAACAGTCAAGACTAAGAAGCAATAGTTGTGGTTCAGTGGAGGTGATGGGGATGCCTGCAAGCTTAGCTGGTCTGGCTCATAGCAAGGGGTATGTTTGAGAATAGAGGATAACTCCTTGTTGTGTGTAGCTACACCAACTTAGTCTTCTCCCTTCTCTGCCTCACAATCTTGCCCAGCTCATTGCAAGCTCAAACAGATCACCAATACCAGAAAGTGCATGGTGGAAGACATCTGAAGTGCTAGCAAGAGATTTCCAAGAGTAGTCAGAAATGGTGAGTACAACTGAGAAGCATCTTTCTTATTGTTTTTAAGATGGCTTGGAATTACATTCAAATGAACTGGGCTGTCAGCTCAAGGGCTGTGCTCCTGCACTTGAGACAGCTGTGAGCTCTTGCATTAGCCTCCTTAGCCTGTATCTTCTGCTCATTGCTCTCACCTGCATTAAGTTTACCTGCTTGCACACATGCAGCTTTTGAACTCTCATTACCCAACAAGATAAATAGGACGTGCTCTAAATCAAACTGTGTCATATGAACCCATCAGCTTGGAATTAGCGTGGCTAGTCAACTTGCCCGGGATCCAAACCCCTTGCAGATGGTCTGTGGTTCCTGACTGTATAAATAATATGAAGCTGGCTGAAAATGGGTGTGGTGCTACAGGGCACTTCTACACACGCACACACATAGAAAATAACTTTAAAAAGGCCTGCATTCATTTTTTTGTTGCAGAAACATCACCCTGTGGCTCTACCCAGCTTTCATGTTCTTAAAGCTGTGGAAAAGGTTTCCATTTGTGGTAACAGGAGCATAGGAGAACTAGAAAAAATGTTGCAGCCCAGAGAAGCTATTTAATTCATCCTCTACACGGACTTTGTTAGGAGAGAATTTCAGATGTCAGCAGGAATTTGTGCTAGACAAGGGTAGTGTGGGTAGCTGTGATCAGTGAGAAATAGGATAGCTCTTCTGGGCTTAGTCATTTGTGTTTAACTGGCACAATGCTGAGAAGTGAGGAATGAACTAGCTGATCTTCAATTCAACTGTGTGTCCTAGGAAGTGCAAATACAAGTTGATCCACCACAGCTTATTGAAGGCAGTGGAAGTTCCTAAAACTGATGAGCTTAGACAGGCATTCCTGAGCACTGCAGTCTGCTAACCTGTTTGCTTGTGCACAGGAGAGAAGCTACTCTCTTTTGGGAAAACAATATTGCTGCTTTCAATTTATGATGTTTATTAAGCCAGTCCCACTCTTACACCCAAGAGTTTGCTTCTGGGTGATCTCAGCATTTTAAGTACAAATGCTTATCTCTGTAAAGGGCCAGGCTTATGTTAATTAAATCCTTGTATTCACCTCTTTGGTTAAGCCACTGACAAGCAGGAGGTTGACTGTGAAGACTGTCAGAGTCTTAACTCTAGGCCGAGTTGTGAACAGCATGGTTTGTCCTATCACTAAGCACAGGATGTGTTGGATAGATCCCACCCAGCCCAGTATCACAGATGATGTCTGTGGGCAAAGCTGAGACCCCGTTCTGCATAGTAGAGCAGGACCTAGCTGTACATGGCAAGCAGTGTAGGCATCCCCCTCTTCTCCCCTCTACAGTCCAGTCCAGGCTGTCATTACAAGAAGCACTTTGCCAGCTAGAGCATGCACGCATCAGTCTTTTACTCACGCTTGGCCTGCACCAGAATGAAACTTTCCTTTGGCATTGGAAGTTAAATCCACTTGCAGTGGAACCAGTTCCTGCAAGAGTCCAAAGTGCTGGGATGTCTTCATCCAAAAAATGATGCAGGGCTACTAGCAGGTCTTCCCAGGTGCTGTAAGCCTAATACCTTGTCTGGTTCTATTGCTGTCCAAGTTCCTGGCGACAACCTAGGCTGAGCTACTGAGCGAGGTCTCTCCTCAAAGAGCTTCCTGGGATGCTCCTCTGTCCCTTGGACCTTGTTCCTTTCAGGTTCTGAGTAACTTTTGTGCTGAGAGTAAGGGTTAGGAAGGATGCAAGAGAGCCCGTAGTTCATTGAAAGGGTTCTCAGCCGGCAGCATTTCCATAGAAGAACCTCCCTGACACCCCCCTGCCAAAGTATTGCTTGGGGGAGGATGGCAGGAGGGTTTGCACTCCCTTTGCTCCTCCCAAATCTGGGCTCTACTTTCTACCTCTGGCTTAGTCTATTAATCATTTAAGGAAGAAGTATTGAGGATTCCAGGCACAGTACACACTGTAACATCTTTATCAATTTCCCCCTCCCCCACTTTCAAAAAATATTTGCCTGTAAGGGCCTGTACTTTTTTCTTTTTTTTTTTTTTACTTCTTTTAGCTGTGTTGGCACAGGAGGCATGGCTAAGGAGCTGGAAGATGGTGGTAGAAGCTCTGTTTGTGTCTGTATAATCACTGTGAACTCTTACTCAGCTAATTAAAACCAAAACCCCTCTAGCTACCCTGAAAAATGTAAATAACATTTATTAAAACATTGTTTTGTGGTATAACCAGCACCAAGTTACAGAAAGCCTGTTATGAAACAGGATTTTGCTTGTTGAAGCAGTGGATGGCTGCAAATCAAGCGAATGCCAGGTTTTCTTCATGAAAGCATTAGGCTGGGGACAAACAGAAGTGTGTACAATTAAAAATGCATGAAATGTGCAAAGACAAACAGCTGGCAGGGGTCAAAGCCATCTGACCACCTTTGCATTGTGTGCATGAGTTAGCACAGATACAAAGGATGTGGTGTATGCAACAAAATAAGATAGTTTTTTTCCAAGGGCATTGTGTTCTTAGCACAAGTAGCAAGGAAATTGAAAGACAAAACACATTAAAGCAGGAGAAAAAAGCTTGGATGAGACAGCAGAGTGTTTGCTCTTGAACCTCTGGCTAAATGTACAATGTGTGTTCAAGAACAGATAGGCTGTAACGTAAAATCAAGGGACAAAATGTGATGTACTTTTTTCGAACGAGCCTTATACTGGACTTGAAGCCAAGTCCAGTATAAGGACATACTGTTCTTGTGTATTCACATTTATATCAAAACTCAAGTATGTCTTGTACAAGAACAAAATGAACTCTTGAGGTAAAAACAAGCAAGTGAAACTTCTTGGTTGTTCCCTGTACTTGATAAAGAAGCTACAGATTAGGCCTGATTTAATTTTTCTCCAGTTGTGGCGATGCCAGACGGGTTTAAAAGGATTCAACCCGACTTCTGAGCTCTCTAATCTGAGTCAATCAAACCTTTGAAATTGACTTTAAAGATGACAGCTCCAGCAGAGGGCCACAAAGATGATCAAAGGGTTGAGGCACCTCTCCTACCAGGAAAGGCTGAGAGAGTTGGGGTTGTTCAGCCTTGAAAAAAGGCAGCTCCAGAGAGATCTTATAGCAGCCTTCCAGGACCTGAAGGGTACATACAAGAAAGCTGGAGAAGAACTTTTTACAAGGGCATGTAGTGATAGGATCAGGAATAATGTCTGGAAGAGGGCAGATTTACATTAGATATTAGGAAGAAATTTTTAACTGTGAGGGTGGTGAGGCACTGGAACAGGTTGCCCTGAGAGAGTATGGATGCCTCATCCCTGAAGGTGTTCAAGGCCAAGCTGGAAGGGGCTTTGAACAACCTGGTCCAGTGGGTGATGTTCCTGCCCATGCAGGAGGGTTGGAACAAGATCTTTAAGGTCCCTTCAAACCTATGCCATTCTATGATTCTAAATTAAGAACTCCATGGAATTACAGGAGAATCTAAAGCCAAGTGCATGCTGTGGCTTTGTTAAGCTGAACAGCATGGGCTGGAGTGTGGAAATCCTAAACACTCTAGCCCTTAAACAGACAGCATGGACACATTTATGAAGATGATTCTGCTTTTACATAAACGTGTACAGACAAGCACAGCTCACTGATGAGACTGTGAGGAAGGGCAGCAAAAGAGGTGGGATGGCCAAGCAGCTATCAAAGGTATAAAATAAAATAATAAATTAACTGAGGAGAGGGGAGGAAGCAGAGAGGAGGACAGCAGAGGATGAAAATAAATAGTAAGAGAAGAAAAGATGAGGAAGGCAGAGCTAGAGAGGACCACACAGGCTCAGGGGGGAGCAGTGCTGGGGCTCAGAGCAAAACAGCAAATGGAGCACCAAGAATTCCCTTCCTCATCCTCAGCTGCTGTCTTGCATGCTCCCTCAGCCAGCCCACAGCAGACTGGCAGGCACCTGCAGGGATTCTGGAGGGCCATGGCAGGTGTTATGTGAACACCTGGGGGAAAGCAGAGCCATAACTTCTTCAAGATAGCAAAGGGGCCAGGGCCTTGATAACCTCTGAGCATGGGGTCTTCAGGCCCTGCACTGGCCTGAAGAAACCACTGACTAAGGCTGCCCCACCAATCAGAAACAAAGTCTTTCCCCTCGATAAAAGGTCCCATCATCTCACATTACAGCTGCTGTAATGGGGACAGGTGCTGCAAACCTCATGGGGCAGCCTAGAGACCAACATGCCCACCAGCCCCTGCATGGTGGCACAGAGGAGGCTAGGGCTTGTAGAGGGCTGGGGCTTGCAGGTGGGCAGCCAGTGCTTAATGTTTTTCAGGTGGAAAAGGCAAGGGGCAATGAAGCCGTGCCTGGAGAGCAGGGAAAATGCTGGTGCCTTTCCCCTGCTGCTGTGCTGGAGCAGGAGTCAAAGACTTTGATGAAGGCAGGTGTGGCTGGAGGAGAAACCAGAGGCCTGGCTGCAAGGAAGAAGGGTCTGCCATGGCAGTCCCATGGCTGCTCATACCACGGTACTGCCGAGAGTTGCAGCGGTGTGGCAGAGACCACAGCAGCGTGTCAACAGCAGTGGTGGTGGCCCTGAGGAATTGATGGAACGAGGTGGAGCGAGGACGTACCTATTACTTTCTTAATGGCTGAGCAGTGGAACAGCATGTAAGTGAAACCTTTGGAATGCAAAGATAAATCCAGACTTAGAAGTCCACCGAGATGGTAGGTGACTAAGCAGAATCTCATGCACTTTGGCTCATTGGGAGTCTGTGTATTTAATTCAACTTCACAGACCACCCACAAGCTCAGCCCAGAGTACACACATAGCCAGAAAGGTTATTCTACTCTGCCAAAGTCAGAGCCATAAACACCACTCTTCATTCAAACTAACTAAGCTTGCACTGGAGCTAGCATAATTTCACAACTTAGCTGACCTAAGAGCTCAGGACAAAGAGGAGCTTCTAATGGAAGGTACCTCCTAGTCCTGTTGCCCATTTGTTTACATTCTTCCCACCACAAAGTGACACAATTGGTCCTGAGGGCAATCAATGATATAGTGTAGATCTGTTCTCTGCTGAAAGGCCAGTGCCGAAACCCTTCCATATGGACAGCTCATGTAGTTATGGTAGGCACATTATCAGTGAGGGAGGTGCAGTTCTGACACCTGCTACCAGCTGGGAGGTGAGAGGACTGGCCACTTGTGATCTTTTTGGGTGAGGCTTCTGTTATTGTCCTCATAAGTTCGTTCAACTTCATATCACTTATTTTGAATAGAAAGCGTTGATCTATCCAAAGCACTGAAGTCTCCAAACAGGTAGCAGACAGCTAGCATCAGCCTCTGTAGCATTACCAAACATTAAGTGTATGTGTTTATTTAAGAGGTGATTTCTGCTCTCTATGCTTTGAACAGTCCTGCAAGATTTGTGCAGGGAGGTAAATGTAAGCCTGAATACTCCTAGGGTTAGCAAGCTTTTGGAAACACATAATTCATAAAGGCTTTGGAAAAGTTAAACTTGACAGCAGATGTTTGAAAACTTATTCTTTGAATTTTCTAGGAGTTCATCCCATCCTGTGACCTCACATAAAGTTACTTATCCCGGAGTATCAGTTCCACAGGCACAAGTATCTTACTGAGTCAGTATCTTTCCCATCTTGTAATCAGAGTAGGGACAAAGATATCATTGTACTCCTTTGTCAAATCAAGAATCACAGTTTCTGTTTTGGTTTACTGTTGGAAGAAGATTCTGTCTTAGCATCTAGTGAAAAACTTTTGTCTAAGATGTTGCGGTTTGGTCTCAATTAAGCCTTGCCTAGTGCTCAGAATTTACACTACAACCAACATGAGCCGCTAAAGAGTAAACTGCTCATGGAGCTTCCAGCCACACAGACTGGAAGCAATATCAGGTAGCAGTTATTATAAGTGAGTTTTGCTCTTTCTGTCACTCTCGTTTTCTATCACAGCCTGGGCATCCTGTGTTGGTGAATAATATGAGAAATAACAGGTGCCAAGCGTTTTATGCCCTTCTTACTAAGCTACATCCTATACAGTCTAGACCAGGTGGCTTTCTTCTAGTCAGAGCAGTCTCCATTTCCTTCACAGAGAATAACCAGAGTGTGCATAGCTTGTTCTGTGCTGGAACCAATCTGCACATGTACAGGTACTGCTTTCTTCCATCTTCAAAAGCTAATCCCTGCTGACTATAGACAACCTAGATGTGGTCATGCTGGTCAGAGATACCTCACCACCTGAGAACCAGGATTGTTCTCTGTGTCAGCCCAAGATTGCTGATAAGAGACCCCTTTTTTTTTTTTTTTTCTGGATGCAACGATGTGGTTTACTTTCCCAGGACAGGAGGTTCTCTGCTCTGCTTCAGACACCATGTGTGGTCCTATAGCTCTTTTGACAACTATGTGGAATGGATGCTGTCACTCATTTGACAAATACTTTGGAAGGTGTTTTGTTGTAAGATCATTTAATGTTACATATACTATGCAATTGGTTAGATCTGAGTACTATTTCCAATTTTCTGTGACTGGTGTTATTATGGGCATTATCACTTTTCCCTGAGACAGAAACAGGAGTGGGATACTCCTTTTTCCTCTATGGAGTGGGAAACACCTGCTTTCTTAGGACCATACATAAAATATAGGCGAGTTTGAGAAGCCCTCAGTGCCAACTAACAACTAGCAGTGAAGGGAACATGTCATGCTTCTTCAAGATGTTTATGGAGGTTTTCAAGTCCAAAGCAGCTGCTACCTCAGCCTGTCAGACTAATCACTTAGTGGGACTTCCACATTGATGGTAACAGATTGCAGTCCAGCAACTCAGTCTAAATTGCTATGAGGAATGTAGTTAAGATGCTACAGCTGGCTACTCTCAGTGTTTTAGCAAGGACTCTATGACTTTCACACAGGCAGATGATATTTTCTGCTTCTGTCTACTTACCATGCCTTGGAGAATGGAAAATTAATACCTGCTATTATAATGGTTGCCTTATAAAGATAAATGCATCTTGATCATTTAGAGTATGGCTTGCCTGAACCACGACTGCATATACCTGCTGGAAGGAAGTCTGTGTCTTACTCTGCACATTTAAAGCATTAAAAACACGCGGAGCCAGGAGGAGAGCTAATTTATGTAAACCTAGCAGAGAGCAGAGGTGTACTGTTGCAGAGCAGAAGCTAGCCAGCATGAAGACACAGCAAAATATTTGGAAGGCAAAAAGTCGTGGAGGCATCACTGATCCCTGATACCCTACAGGAAGTGTGAAGTGGGTAAAAGCCAGCACAGGAGCATCACAGCCTAAAGGCATAGTGAGAGCCTAGGACCACAAGCATGGGAGGTGACAGTCATGTCACAGAGACTGCAAAGCAACATGGTGTTTGCCAGAGCGAAATGCCCTGCTGTTAAGGACAGGGAGACCTATGCAGCAGGCTTGAAGGAAAGTGGACTATGGCACTGATCTGCTTGAGAGTCAGTCCCCAAGAAGCCAAGTCTCTGGCATGCTGTGCCTGCCTGAGGTTCTGTTCTATCTAGGGATAGATGGAAAGATGCCACCAATTTGAACTGGACTCCTGAATTTAACAATTGGTATCTGTCCCCCAGGCCTTTAGGTGCACTCTCAAAACATTGTTTCCAGTATCTAAGTTGCCATCTGACTGACCTAGTCAGTAAGGAGCATGCTGGAGCCCATTTGCCACAGCTTATAGAAGAGAAAACCTCTTTTAAACCTCTTTAAAGGGCTGCTGCTGCCTTAAAAGAATGGCACATACAAAACTCCTCCTGTTTTGCAGGCCTCCTGTGAATGGCAACTTATTCTAATTTACAGCAGAATGTGTTTTATAAGAGGGTAAACTTGGTCTGACTATTTAAGTGAGAAGCATTTGAATTCTTACACGCACACAACTGGGAGAGACCTGAGCCTTCACACTGCACACACATCTCCGCTTGGATGCACCAACATCTTTGCACCTGGGGGTTGCAGTTTAACCCCTCCTCTTGCCTTCTTTGTCTAAATGTGTTGGGCCTCTCCATTTTGAAACACCTTGAGGACCTAGAGCAGAGAAGATACCAGGCTGGTTAGACCTGCAGTCTTGGGTCTGTCTGGGACCATGGCTGATACAAGGCCTGACACCTTGAACTGTTTTGTTGGCCATCAAGCAGTTAGCAATTGACATAGCAGGAGAGGTTTAGCCCTTGCTCAAACTTTTATTTTCTTTATTATGTGGTGTGAATTAGATAACTGTTCAATTTGCAGGGCAAAGAGGATCTGTTCAAGAGGTCACATTAATAGCTATCTACTTTCCCCACTTCCCTCCTACAGATAAAACAAATCAATGAGCAAATATTGCTCTTGGTTTTGAAACCTTGCATTGGGACTGGCTCAGCCATTGTGAAGGGTAGCTGTCCTGACAAGAAGAGTCAGTCAGTTCAGCTACAGATAGAGATTTGTTTTGACAGCATGCTTAAAATAGCATCTCAGAAACCACACTGCTAGCTGGTCTTAGAAAGGCCAGATTTTGAAGTGTCTCTGGCCAGTCAGCTCACTACTGTGTAAACAGCAATCACTTTGCTTAGCTGTTTTTTGAAAAGTACCCGTGCCTGAAGGGCAACACCATCCCAGGGCACCTGTTCATGATCTGGCCATCCCTGCAGGTAGCTCTCCTTCAGCTTCCCCAGGAGCCCCCGAGGCTCATAAGAGAAACAGAAACCTACTTGAGAGCACCATCACTCAAGGAGCCACCCCTCGTGCTCACTTGCTTTGCCCTGTGAGGCTGGGCTTCTCGCATGCCTCAGGGCACTGCTGCTTGGCTGGGGCCCCATCCTACTCAGCCTTACTCAGTCCCCGCTGGAGTATGTCCCTTCCATCAGCACTTACTCAGCCTTAATGACACCCAACCCAGTCACCCCAGTCCAGGTGGAAAGAGAAAAGCCCAGCTGTGGCTATAACCACTCTTTAAAGACATTTCTTCAAAATGAGGAAACATATGTGACGTGAAGTCCTAAAGTCACCTGCTTCAAAAATCTGTCCTCTCCTTACTGAGAGGCTTGATACCTCTTTCCTGAAGATGTAGGTAAACTGCAAAATACCTCTTCTGGCCTTGCAGTACCCTCTTGCATTCCTTCTCTCCCATGCCCACACGGTGCTGATGCTAGTTTCATTGGTGGTCGCTGCATCATGGGTTTTGTAAAGACAAGAGGAACTTTCCCGCAGGCCCTGAGATGTCTATCAGATCACTCTCTGCCTATGTAGCACAGGGCTCATGCTGCACACTAGCTCTGTGGCTTAGGCCTGGGGGCTGCATCTGGGTCCCCTGACTTCTCTGCATGCTGTAATTTGCAATATGAACAGGCAGTCAGACCTGAGGGTAGTCACTAAGGTCAGATGTGTGTCCTGGTTTGGGTTCATTTAAGTCTCTTTCATCATCCTGTAGAGCTAATTCCTGGCCATGAACATCCATTATGGGACCTGATTTGTTTTGGGCGATCCCTGTGATCAACATCTGCTCAATTTTTGCCTGAAGTTTGTGCATCCTGCTTCTGCCCTCCCCTCATTTATGTGGTTTCATGAGTGAAAACATCCCCCTGGGAAGTCTTTCACTTTCCATAAGTCTTATGAGGAACAGCTGAGGGAGCGGGGATTGTTTAGTCTGGAGAAGAGGAGGCTCAGGGGAGACCTCATTGCACTCTACAACTTCATGAAGGGAGCTTGTGAAGAGGAGGGGGTCAGCCTCTTCTCCCAGCTAATTAACAATAGATAGTTAGATAACACTCTCAAAGAGTGTTCAGGCACTGGAATGGCCTGTCCAGGGAGGTGGTGGAGTCACCCTCCCTGGTGGTGTTCAAGAAGTGTCTGGACGATGTGCTAAGACATGATTTAGTAGCTTAGTGGGTATTATTGGTGATAAGAGGACAGCTGGACTAAATGATCTTATAGGTCCTTTCCAACCTTGTGTTTCTATGATTCTTACCTTCTTTTCATTTTCAGAACGGGATGCTGCTGTTATGAGTAGGGAGGATGTATCCTACAGCCTTCCCTGTGCCTCCTCCCTTCATGCTGCTGTCTCCCTGCCTGGCCTTTTCCTCTATCTGCCCTTGGCTTGATTTTTAGAGAAAATTAAGTGTCAAAGTTGGTTGATTTGTTGCAGTCCAATTAGCTGATTCAATCCAATTAAGCTATCTGAAGTTATCTGTGTAATGTGGCAGCTTTGTTGGCCAACTCCATTCCTACTTATCCTTGCAAAAATTTTTGCCTCCAGCTCCTCCCTCCAGATCTCAGTGGTAGATTTCCACTTGTTTCTTGGCTGCTTGTTCAAAGCTTGTGATTGGGACTCCAGGTTCTGCAGATTTCCTTCTGAGACCATCTACTCCCACTGCCTCTTTGCCCTGGTTAGCCAACTCTGCCCACAGCTCTTTTCCTCACCAAAAGACTTTTAAGTGTTGTGTCTGTCTTTGGCAGCTTGGCAGTAAGGTAAGCAAGATGCTACCCTCTCATGTACTAGTCACTTGCCTTGGAGCTCAGTGAGGTATCACTATCCTCTGCCTCTGCTTTGGCTGAGTAAAATCTCTGCCCACAGATGTGTTTTCTTCATAGTTTCTATGGCTCCCTGCAGTGAAAGTCTTACATCTGAAATTCTGTCATCTCCTCAAAGGGCCTTGTTCCTTTCCTAGGGCTATCTCAGTGTTAGGTTGATCTAATTCCTCAGCTAGGTCCTCTTTGATCCAGGAACATATAGTTTTGGCTTTTTTTTTTTTTTTCCTGAAAAGAGATCCTATAGAGCTTGATTCTGTCTATTGGTACCGTAGATTAAAAAGTAGTGTCACCTGGAACAGACCCCTAGGCTAGAGTCTCCGAAGAAAGAACGGTGATGGGTGAGGCTTTATCCTGGAAAGGTACATCTTCAGGTTCCTTGTTTTCATTTAACAGAGTTCTGGGTATGAACCTGGAGCACCTTACATCTGTAAGAAAATCCCTCCTGGCAGTTCCCCAAGGAGTCCTGTTGCCCTCCCCCCTCTGCCGACCATGCTTGTTGTTCCCTAATAGAGGATTTCAGGCATCAGGATATGACCTTGTTCCCAAGACACAACAAAAATCAATTAAATTCCCCAGGCCTTTCTATTCCCAGACATCCTTACTTACCTGTTTGATTCCTGGTGTGAAAGAGGTCAAGAGAAAAAGCCTGTCACACTGAAGCATTGCTTTTCTAGCCCACCACCAACTAGCTACCCTTGCTTTTCTCTTTCCCAGTCAGCTCTGTCTGTCTTCAAGGCCATGCAGTGGCAAACAGGCAAATGGATGCACTTGGCCTGGAGTCTTAGTTTTGTTAGGAAGATTCAAAGAGCAAATTCCGTCCCCAAAATGATCCCACGTGAGATCAGACCTACACAACACTCTCCAAAGCAGTTCATAACTTTCTCTTCCCTAAACACTACTCTGAAACTGCCTATATAAAATCTGGAACATCTCCCCCAGCTGTTGAAAAAGATGAGGGTCTTAATTCAAAGAAGAGATCCCTCTTGGGTTTCCAAATATTTGGCCTCCATTTTCGGAACTGCCTCAAATGACAGGATGAGGGGGGATAACTTTCGTGACAGGAAGCAGCCCGGCAGGCAGAGAGGGCTGATCTTCTTAATGGTGTCTTCAAATCGCCTTAATATAAATCCTCATAGAATAGTCTTATCAGCTTTAATAGGGATGAAAGCAATAGTGCTGCAAAGAAAGGAGTAGCACTTGAGAAGCTGCACTGCAGGTGACTGAGCAGTACGAGAAAATTATTTTGCTATAGAATTTAATAATTTAAGAGAATTATCTTCCTCTTGAGGAATTTGAATTACCAATTAAGAACTCTTCAGAAAGGTTATTATTCTCTGTTAAGCCCTGATGGCTTTCTTACTTAGGCTGGGCTATAAATTATCTGCTTTATCCGTAGAAGTAAACCAGTTCAGGATCCTGTCTTGCTGAGCCACATAACTTGAGTACTTCATTCTGGCAGCATATCATAATATCTATTTTTATTATCATCAAACTTTGCTGTGACAGTTTAATTGTTGCCATTTGTCATTTGGCCTAAAACATAAAACCAAGGGGGAAAAAAAAATCACATTTCTTTATTAACCTGTTTGCTTTCAACTACCAGTTCTGTGAGCATTTGCACCTCCAATAAACTGACGGACAAGTGCTGCAAGCAGGAGCTAAGGAGCTGATCGGTTGGTGATATCTCTCTCTGAAATTATAGTCTTTGCAAAATCTTATTCACATAATAAGTCAATAAACACTTTTTTTTTTTCTTTTTTCCTGAAAAAAAATTCCTAGGTATTTTTTCAAAATCCTTTGGCCAGGCATTTAGCCAATAAAGCAAACGTTGAAATTACTCTAGTTGTAAAAAACATTTTAGAGTGAAATCCCAAAGCAGGAACAGCTGCCTGGGTTTAGTTTTGACAGCTGCTCTTCACCTCACAACAAGTAGCCTATTTGTGTTTACTTATTCATTAATATTGAAAAATAACACAATAGGATCAGATGTCTTAGCTGGCAAATGCCCTACTTTTCCTCCCTGCTAGAGTCTCTGCCTCAGCATTCATGATACATGTGTGCTTTTTTATTTAAAAACCCCTTGTGGTCAGCTTTATTATAACACTATTGCCATAATTTAGCTTCCCAGACAAAATAATTAAGATCCCACCCAGGAAAGCTACCAGTTTAACAGGAATAATGCAGCAATGGGCCCATTACTTTTCCAGGGACCACATGCGTTCTTAAATGTTTTTTAGAATGACCTGGATAAGAACAAATGCTCTGCTCTAAAGCTCGCATTCCAGATCACCCGTGATCTCTGCGAAACCCCGTATTCCTCCTTTATACCGTGCTCTGAGTGGAAAGATAGATACTTAATTTTTTAAAACACAGCCTTGTCAAATAAGGCCTTAACTGTTGCGTAGAGGTGCATGTGTTGTTTCTGAGGTCTGTGTTTTCCAAACTAAACTCCTTAGGCTTTTGTCCCAGATTTGAGGCTATTTTTCATCCCCCTCTTTCCACACAGTGAGGTCAGACAAGGTGTCCCTCTGATGGTGTGGGGACCACAAGTGGCTTGCTCGAAGGGTAGGAGCTAGAGGAACCTCGATGAAAGCTCGCTAGCTATTTAAGCATTTTTTTATTCATTTGCAAGCTGTCGAGTTACAGCGTAGCCCTGAAATGTCATCAGCAAACACAACAAGGAAACCAGAGACATTTCAGAAATGAAGGTTTTGACCATGTTTTTCATTTAGGCACTGACATTTGGACTTCTGTGGATAGAAGTTGTTTTCCTCTGAGAGGAAAGGAATGGCTGAGCTGTTCCCAGGCCAGAGCAATACCACATTTAGAAACTCAAATCCTGACGAGGTTACAGCATCAACATCAGGTTATTGGAAGTTGGAAACCCATGTTCTTCACTAGGCTTCGGGGCTTGCATGAGATATGGAGCGTAAGGACATAAAGCTGGGAAATAAATACTCAAGCAGTTGCCCTGACCCTGGTTTGTAGGGAATCAAAGCCCCACTGTTCGTGCCCAGCATGGTGGCAAGGCAGGGCAGCAACTGACAGGCACCAGGAGATCAGTTTTGTTCAACTGGGTGCTGTGAGGCAGCACACCGCTTGCGACCTATGAGGATTCTCCTTGAAAACGCCATTCTGTTCTCATCTGGGGATTTAAGTATTATACTGCATGGCACTGGACTAAAAGGAATGTCACTGGGGGGGGCCACTGGAGGACTGTGGAGGAGAAATAAATGGGAGAAAGTCTGGGAGAATCACTCCTTCAAACAAAAAGAGGCAGATAAAACTAGACCTATGTTATATGCAAACAAAAGTTGCTGGTCGAGTTCCCTTAGATCAGTTAAACCCAGTAAAATTATATATGTGCTTGGAGAAATTCTTCTAGCGTCGGCTACACCTGTGTCTCACAAGTTGAACGTGATTTGGTTTGTCTCTGTCCGGAAGGAAGCACAGGTAGCAAAGGCAGTACGCTATCACCATTCAAAAAAGCCCAACCAACCGCCAAACCATCTGACAGAGGAACTTGGAGACTTCCTTGTGAGAAATCCTCCTGCGCTTCCTGCCCAAGTCAACCGGTTCTGCAGCACGGAGGAAGGAAACGGTGCAGAATTACTGGGGATTCACCAGCAAGTGGAGATCGGAGAATCACAGCATCCTCAAGGTTGGAAAGGACCCCTGAGATCATCGAGTCCAACCAAGTGGGAGATGGTGTGAGGCGCTGTTACGGTTTGAGAGAACTCAAAACAATTTCCTGCTGTTCAGACAATTATTCTATCACCCGATGACCCCTCCCCACCCTGGAAAGGGGGAACACAAAGAACACAGGAGGGTTGCAATGTAAATAGATTTAATAATTAAGACTAAATAATTCACAATAATGCTAAAGAATGAGTATTGATACCGGTACTGATACAAGACATCCAAGAATTATACTCAGCCACTTGTATCAGCAGGAAGCGGTGCACTCCCACCAGTGGACCCCAAGCGTCAGGCACTGCAAGCACAACAGCTTTGGGAGGAAAAGGCGGCCCCAGGGGTCTGGCACTGGGGCAAGGAGTTGTCTGTACTGCCACCACCACGGGAGAGGAAGATACACAGCAAACTTTTCTAACTTTTATACCGAATGTGACACGGTATTAAATAATCCCGTTGGCCAGCTCGGGTCAAATGCTCAGGCCTTGCTCCTCCTCCTCCTCCCTGCAGCTGGCAAGGCTCGAAAACACCGAAAACTTGAATCTCACAGAGCCTGGCTGGCCATAAAATAAACATTTTCACCAATTCAGACACCAGAGCCTTCTAAAAGTGCCATTTCCCCCCAGCATTAGAAGAAAAGTGAGCCCTGTATCTCTCAACCCAGGAGAGGTGCCCGGGCTGAGGTGCGGAGAATCGCCCAGGGTCAGCGAGCGGCTGGCAGCAAAAGGCTCACCTCAGCCAGCGCGCTCCCTCGGGGGCTAAACCCAAACCCCTGCCGAAATTAGGGTGAGATCACTATTCAGGATACAGTCATTTACTGTCGGCGTCACGACTCTGTGTGTATGTATTACAGTCCCACATCCCCCTCACTTCAGCACTTTGAAGCGTTCAAAGCCAACCGCACCCTGCGCTTGAGCCCCTCTCGATTCCGTGGGTGACTTTTTTATCTGTTAAATAGTTTTTTGGGTGGTTTTGTTTTTTTTTTTTAAATATTCAATATTCGGGTTTGAGTACAAACCGGAGAGGGAGCAGCTGGCGGTTTTATTCCAGCTGCAGGCCGTTAAACGGTGCTAAAGCCAGAGCCTCCTTAGGAGCCACCCCGCGCATCACACCCTGACCCTTTCTCGCAGGGCTCCTTTCCCAAGGGGGCGGATTTCCAGAACCGCAACCCGCCACCAGCTGCGGGGATCCGCTCCTCCCTCCACCCGCACCGGGAGGCCGCGATGATGCGAAGGGTTTAAATCACCCCCCGCTTCGGCCGCGGCGGGAAATAAAGAACTAGGCGAGCCGCGGAGGAGTTTCAAACTACGGCAAAGAGAGCCCTAAGTGGGGAAAAAGAAAACCAATTAATACTAATACTACTACTAATAATAATAATAATAACAACAACAACAACAAGCACCACCCCAAAGACCGACAAACACCTTTCCCTCTCGCTCCCGGAGGCCGTGACCCTCCGCCCCCGAAGCGCCCCCGGGTCTAGCGCGGCGGATCGCTGACGTCACGGCGCTCGCATCTCCGCGTTCCGCGGGGTAACCGACGCCGAGGGGAAGCGGGAGGTGACGGTAACGGCGACAGCGACAACCCCCGTCCCCGTCCCCGCCCCCGCCGGGGAGGCAGGTGCCCCCGGGAAGGGCACGCCCGCTGGGGGCGGGAGCGGGCCGGCGCGTGTGAAGTCACCTCCCTCGTCACAATGGGGGCAGCACCTCCCTCTCCCTCCCTCCCCCGGCCTCC
>VZTM01015582.1:29878-48180 GCA_013400555.1 Jacana jacana | reverse complement strand
CGCCTGGACCGGCGCTTCCCCCGCGCCACGCGGTGCCCGGCGGAAAGTGGCCGCCGCCGCCGCCTCCCGCACTGCGCCTGTCCCGGGAGCGACGTGACCGGGCTCTACCTTCTCGGGTATCTTTCCTTTTTCTTTTTTTTTTTTTTAATCGCTGTTATTTTATTACTTTTTATTTTTAACCTTGAAGGTTTGCGCTAGGGAAGCGCTTCCCAGTCGCGCTCTCCTTTTCAAGGCGGAAAAGTTGCCGTCTCTGGACGCGTGGGGCTAAAGGGATTTAAAGGGACCTGCCAAACTTCTTGTTTACTCGCCTGTGCCTTGACGCACCGAGTGGGGCTGAATCCTGCCAGCCCCGGGGCTCCCCCAGCTCGCCCGGCGGCTCTCTCCTGGCGGGAACGGGCCTGGCTCATCCTACAAAGAGCCTTATCCCCATCAGGCTGCTGACGGGCAGCCCTTTGGGACCCGAATTATTCAATAATCGTTACAATTGCAAAAAAAAAGATCCCAAGAAGTTTAGAGCTGTGCCCTGGCGCTGTAGTTCCGGTAGGCAACTGGTGCGGGATGCTGCTCCCCAACCTGCTGCTGTGTGCCCGAAGCCACGTGCGTGGCAGCGCCTCTGCCACCATCCGCTCCTCGTGGCTGGGGAGAGGAGAAGGCCCGGGGTCCTGAACTGAGCCCAGAACTTCAACAGCATCGCGTTGGCACTGGAGGCTGAGCAGTGTCCTTGAACATAAGCTGATGGCAAACGTCCTGGCTTTCATTCTGAATTTTAAACCGGCGCTGGTGGAAAGGTAGTTTGACAGCCATGGAGACATCTGTTTAACCCTTTTTACAAGGCAAGCCAGGAGGGTGATGGTGCCTCAGCCAAGCACTTTACCACTGTGTGCCTGCTTCTAAAGGTGGGACCATTTCTGTCAGCCACGTGTGGGGTGTGTGCTGTGGAAACCCCCCTTCTCCACATGGCCGGATTCACTGTGCAGTTCACAGTGGGGGGGTTTGGGGGTTGTTCTGGCTTTTTTTTTTTAAAAAAGAGAAAAAGGTTGCACACACTCTACAGCATAGGAGCAGTCAGTGAACTGGAGGCCTTTCTGTTGACACCAGTGGACACTGAACTTCTTTACGCTCGGGTAAATCCCAGGTTTCTTGGGCTCTGCGGTCCATGGTAGAAAATCTGCAAGTAAGAAGTTGTGGGCTTTTTTCAAACACACCCACAGGCATGCAGCATCCAGCTCCCACTGAAAGTAGGGGGGATTGAGTGCCAGAGCCTCTGGGAAAAATTCCTCCTCACTTCTCTCCCAGCCAGGAGGCTCTGGAAGAAAAGCTAGTTGCCTAGGTTTGCAGGCTTTCTTGTAAAGAGAAAAAAAAAAATCACTGGCTTCCTATTAGTAGAAGATATTTAAAAAGCTAATAAATTCACAGGGGTTAAAAATAAACAACATTAAAACTGGGAGTTTGTTGCGTTACTTGTGCCCAACCGCTCTTTCTATGTCACCAAACTCTCTGCTTTGCATGGGTTCTTAACACCTGATGCTTCATACCTCTGTCATAGCAAGATGAATGACACGCACAGTCCAGCTTGACAACCAGCTTCTCTTTCAGGCTTGGACCCCTTGTAGCCACTTGTTTTTAAACAGAAAGCAGCAGCTAGTGAGCTGGGGCTTGAAAGCTGGGTGGGTGAGCAGAAAGCATGGGTGGGACTCCATTTCAAGACTCAACCCTTTGTGTTTCTGTAGAACGTGCTCAGTCCAAAGTCCAAGTGAAGTGACCAGCAGTAGTACTTAAGGACATGGAAATGTATCCTTTTTAATGAAGTCACTTCAGCTATTCTGCCAAACAATTGCTGCTGCTTCTGTTCAAGTCCCTATTGGGTATCTTACACTCTTTACAAACAAAAAACCAACACAAAACACAACAACCTAAAACTTCTGTCATGTGTCTGTGATGCTTTTCCAGTGGCAGGTGGTTGGGAGCAGCATCAGAACAGCTGCAGTGACTGTACTGAGATAAGTATCACAGACTGAACTAACTCCAGCACTTGCTGGAGAGCATCCCAAGTTTTCCTTGCCCGGCTCCTCATTAGGCTGAGCATGGTGTTAGTTATGCAACAGGAGTTTCGGAGGGGAAGTCCTCTTTCAAGAAGGAATGTCTGCAGGTGGGACAGGTTTGGGATTATTCTGGTTTTTTTTTCCCCGTATGCAAATTGTACTGATTACTGTTTTCATGCTTTCGCCTATCCCTACTGGAGCAGTAACCGCATGGCAGTTCAGAGGAACACCCAAGTGGCTTAGCCTTTCACTTGTCTGTATAGGTTAGGTACTTATTTCTCATTGAAGATCAGCAGGTAAGTAGGTTCCTTTGTGACTTGCCTGCTTCTGAAGACTTGACTTGGATCAGCTTGTGACCCAGCCAGGTTGCGGTGGAGGCTTAAACGTGGGAGAGAAACGTCTAGTTTGATTTTTTGGTACGTGCTTGGTAGTTGCTGCCAATTGTGCCTGGTGTGCCGCAGTACTGCACCCACAAAGGTAGCTGTAGACAGCTACCAGCAAAAGAGTGACTTACATATTTTGGCAAAGGAAAGACTCCTGAAGATGTAGTTTTCACCTTCTACTGGTTTTGCTCAGCTCGTCAAGTTAAAACTCCACAGGCTGCTGTTTCAGCTTTCCTCTGGGTAAGGTTGATTTGGGTGGAGGGTGGAAGTGGAAGGAAAACCTGAGGATACAGGGTGTACAGTATGCACGATTCTACGGTTCTGCTTGTTGAAAATTAGTCACTGTAGTTTTAGCTATAAGGACAGATGATGGTGTAAAAAATGTTTTTGCAAGGACTGAAGTTGTATTTTCAGATGACTCCAGTTAGCCTGGTCTCTGACTTCCTTGGAGAATATGATTTTCTGAGGTCCAATTTTAACTTCTATTGCAAAGCTGCTTTTTGCAGCATGTAAACTCAGGGGGGAGGTATGTTTACATTGAGACTCTGATGTAGATCAGCTCCTCTGTTATGTACAATTCTCTGTTCCACAGTTGATTTTCAGTAGAGGTATTGCAGTTTATTTCAGCAGAAGGACAGGCCCAAGAATTTATTAGACAAGTAACCTCTGCTTCTGGCGCCATAGACCGCTCTGGAAGCATGTTTTGTGTGTGTGCATGTGCCTGGATGTATGCACTTGTAGATATAAAAGGCCAGAGCACGTATATTCTTTCTATATAAAGGCATCTATTTCTTTTCCTTTAAGAGAAAAAAAAGCATCATTTCAGCTATATTTCTCAGTTCCCATGAAATGCTTTTTACTGACAGGAAGCATCAACATATGCAGGCTAGGTTGTATTTTTTCTGTAGCCCAACTTCAGGGAGGCTGTGCCGAGGCACTTTTGCACACAGAAGGGGAAATAAAATTATTTGTAGGGGTTCTCCTCTTTGTGCTGGCAATTTTGGAGTGCACAAAGGGTGGATGATCTAGGACCAGAGTGAAGAGATGGGAAGAAAGGAAGGTATTGAGTAGTCAGACTGGGATCCCACTGCCCTCCCATAACCCCAGGGGATGTTTCTCTTTCAGCTTTGCAAGAAGCAGGTGAGCATATTCCTTCCCACTGGCCTGATAATTGTATTACAAAGGGAGACATGCCTGCCTTCTAGGAATTCCTTCCTTTCTATTATAAAGGGTTTTCATTCTTCTTGGGTGATCAGAAAGAATGCAGAAGGAATCTGGAGGAGTGAATGAAAGTAGCTCAGCTTTTTTCTTATTTTAAAATCTAGAAGAGTTCAGAAGTTCTTCCCTAACTCGAAACTTAATGAGCGTCTGAAGCAATACCTCCTTTTAATTTAGATCACCAAATTAAAGTTTGCAGAGAAAACTAAGCACCAAATTCTAGTCCTGACAGGTAACGAAAGCGCAAAAGTATTTTCACACCAGTATGATGCATGCTGCTTTGTACCAGCCGTTCACAAGTGTAACAAGTAGGGTGTGGGGATTTGGTTGTTGGGTTGTTTTTTTTTTTTAATTATTATTTCCCACCTACTTTATTGTTCTCTGCTTGACTCCATACTTTTTGCAAGAGAAGTCTATTTTTGGTGCTGCTTTTCCAGAAGTGAAAGGGTAGGGGGATGGAGAGAGCTTTTTCCTTTTCCTGCAGTCTGAGTCTATTCAAGTTGCTAAACCAGTTTAAAGCAGAACATGGGGGAGTAGCAAACTTTCCTTTTGCAGAGAAGTAGGGAGGAGGAGGAGGACCCTTTTCCCCCAGACATGAGGTAATAATGCTTCCCTCCTAGTGCAGGTGAATCTCTGTTTCTGCAGAATGACCATTATGCTCCGCTAGGATTTCTGATTCTGGGCCAGTAGGTGGTCCCTTTCACTTGTGTGCAACTGCTGATTTAAAAGACACCGGATATTTTAATAACAATCTTAGTTTTGCCAAATTTAAGCACATTATTTGTCAAATTTATCTCGTGTAATGCTTTTTAACCTCTATGAAAGTTACTCCATTCCTACTTGCCGTTTTTTTTATCTGTCCCAAAATTCACATGGCTGAACTTGCACAGCTAATATTCAGGTATTACAGTAGTTGGCGGCTCAAGCTCCCTGGTTCTAATTTGAGATCTAAATTGCAAAGGTTTTAAGATAAACCTTTTAAAGGGCGCAGTCGTACTTCTAAGTACACTTAAGTCTATAGAAATGTAGTGTTAACTCCAGCACCAGAGGCACAATTATGGTTTAGAATGGAAGCTGGGCCAGGGAGCTCTAAGTTTAGCAATGCTGATAAGTACTTCTAGACTTGAATGCTTCACGTTAGCTATTAAGCTCTCCAGCTGACTGAGTATTTAGTGTATAATGGTGAAATGGCAACTGTTTAGGATTAAATGTGTAACTGGGCGGATGCCTTCCATTTATAACTGCACTTGGATGCAGTTGCCAAAGAAATCTGTTTTACTTGTGGTTTTGCTACTAGCTTTTTCCCCATTCAGGCATGATATATGGTAATACCGTTGCTGACCATTCATCAAGTGGGAAACAGATGGCACTAGTTACCCTTCTGTTGAAAGATGTTGTTGAAAGGCTGCTCCTGTGAGAATGGCAGCAATGAGGCAAAACAAAATATTTTCAGAATATATGTGCTTGATGCCACTCAACATTAATTGTAAAACACGCATCTTGTTCTACTGTGGTATAAATACCAGCTGTTGACAGAGATCATCTCATCAGCATCTGGATTTCTGGAAGAAAATGGGTTAGAAAGTAAGTCATGTTGTTGATAGCAGTTCTGTCTTGCCATGTAACGGTCAAGATGTTCTTGCAGCTTAAGTTCTGCAGTACTGATGATGAACCTTGAGTTTGCAATTGATTAGTCTTTGACTTTTCAAAGACAAGGACCTGACCACAGACTTAACATTGTGGTAGTCACACAAAATCTAAAGTTGCTGTTTGGTAGTTGAACATTCCCGGGTGAATATGCTGTTGGATCTCCAGTGGCTTGTTAAACATGTGCCCTCAAGAGACATTCTTCTCTTCAAGAAGCACATCAGATGCTAGGAAACAAAATCCATACTCTTAAGTGTTTGCATAGATAGTCTTTGTTTCTTTGTCTTGACAGTCCAGGGGTACTAACCTGGTTTGCATTCATTTGTCCCTGAAAACATATCCAAGCAGAAGCAGAGAGTAGTTTGAGACTAACCATTGCTCAGCAAGCCCACTCAGCAGCTCGCTAGTTGGGTAACTTCTTTTACTTATCGCAGGTGCTTTGGGACTCCACACCGATGCTGTGATATTAGAGGGAGTGAATATAGCCCTTCAAACCTGTGGCAAACAGCATGAGTTGGGACAGGAGTGAAGGAAAGACCTGTCCCTTCTGTCTCTCTCCTAAGCTGAATGCTAAGGAGATCTTTCAGATTTGCATGAGTCTCTTGCTGTCAACAGGCTCTGCAAAGGGTTTGGTCAAGACAGGCTCTTCTGAGCTGACTTGTGTGTCGGCAGAAGTTTGTGTTGACATGTGTAATTCCAAGGAGACACAATCTCAGTGGGCACCAAGTGGTCTTGTATTATAAACTGAAATGTAAACATGTATACTCTCAGCTGCATATGGGTTCCTTAATGGATTTTGTGCAAGAGTATTAACCAACAATATTAGATAAAAATTTTGCTTTTATGTTGTTCTCAGGAGCCTGGGAACCTTGTGCAGAACCTTGCGTGTTTGTTCTGCGCTGCTGCCATGCTCTAATTTTCCCCTTTGAGGTAGGGGGATGTATTTTTACATCGGTGCTGGGGGACTGTGACTAGATTTGGGTGGTTCACTAGCACTTGCTGTGGTCCTGCAAAAACATACAAGATCTTTTTTGCCTGTTTTGACTTCACCTGTACCTGCTTTTCAAATTATTTACTGCTGTAATGATGTGGCAAGAATTGGTGCTGTAGACTGAAGATTTAATTTTCTCCATCCCTCTGGAGGATGTTAGAATTACATCCCTTCCTGCCGGTGGGAGATTTGAGGACAGATCCATATGCCGTATACATCCACCAGTAACCCAAGTTGGGTTGCTGGGAATTGGCAGTCCCTGGGACTGAGAAGTGACTTGGAGTTCACTCTCACCAGACTTGCCCTCAAGTGATGGAGATGCTGCTCTCCCAAAAGTCCTGTCTGATCTACTGCTGGGTCTTACAGCAGTATCTGTGGGCAGAAGACATAGTTTTCTGTTGGCTTCTTACAAAAATGTAATTACTTGGCCTTTTGTTAAGAGAAGAGGAGGAAATGTTGTGTTACAGCGTGGCTCCATCTAATTTTAATTTGTTAAAAGCAGAAGTTATTAGTAGGGGGAACCTATTCTCACGAGTTTCCTGCAGCCGATGACCTGTCCCCTCTCTGAAGTTATCATGTGATAAGCAGCAGAGGTGACCGCTTGCTCCCTGCAGCAGGTAGTTGAGGCAAACTTTGCACCATGGTCTGTTGAAGAGAGAACATCTAGGAATGGTCCCTGTCTGTGCTGTGTGGCCTGTGAGGACTTACTGTGTGTCCAGGCCCAGTGCCAGGAAAACACCGGCTTTGCTCAGTCGTTGGTTTGGTTTTTTGAAGCGTTCTGGGAGCTGTTTGCTCTGACAGCTTCTCATGCTGTGTCAGACTGTGCCAGTCTGCAGCTGGGGGCAGTAACTGGGGCTTGGGGAGAACTGATTTGGCGGTGGGGGCATCATATGTGTTGAAGGAGTCTTTGTCTTGGTGACCACATTAAGTCCATTTGTAACTAACCTTAAAAGTTTTCTGCCTAGAAAACACCTCCTGTTGTATGTTACCTGCTGTGATAGTGAACCCCAGCCCAGGTGTACTGAAAAGGGTAGGCAGACCTAAAAGCAGCATGGCTTTTGGCGTTCTGAGCCAGCACTGAGGTTGCAGAGTAAGAAGAAACAACTTCCCTGTAAATGTACAGGGAATGTACTTTTTGCTCCGGCGGCTGGGATGTGTGGTAGGCACATGCTGAAATGCGCCTGAGGGTCCTGCTCCCCGAACCCTTTTCTAGCTGGGTTTCCTTCCCATGGAAAGCAGGGTGGGGAAGGCGGGAGGGCAAGAACTGAGCTTGTGCTGACACGGAGCTGGGATGTGGCTGGGATGCTCACTTGGGCCTGAGAATCAAGAAGTGCTCCTGGGTCCTGCAGCGCAGACAGTGCCATCAAGGGCTGGGTGGGACTCCACCCTGCTGTTTTTAGAGCAGCTTTTCAGGTATGTCTGCCCTACAGCCTAGAGGTATGACTCCAGCTCATTTAAAATGACTCCTCCTCACTTTCAACAAAGTTTTGGCAGGGATGTTTCCAACAAACACTGGTGGTGATGATGATGAGGTAGGTCCAGTGACCCAGGGTTCAGCCGCCAACTATTTCTCCAGGGGCTCAGGCAGGTTCACACGGTCTGTCCCACAGCCTGTTTTGCCACATACGTAGGGCTTTCACTAGTAGAGTCAGCTGCCTTCACACCTCTGGGTTGTGCTGTTGTAGATGTGCCCTCAGAGTAGAATTGCGCAGTAAATGAGCTTGTCGTGAGTCCTGCTGGGTATTACTTAATATTCCAGCTGGTTTTAACTTTTTTGTTTTTTAGTAAGGAAGTGTATTCTAGGTGCATCTGCTCTTGAAGGGCAACGCAGGGTAAAGATATGTCCTAATCTAGCAGTTTCCCATCATGAATTACAATTTCCTTTTGGTTTGTCCAGCGGATTGCCCAGGTTTCTCTTTCAGCATCTAACAGTGATAAGTGACACCAGTTCCTCTTTGTTTTCACAGGCTACAGCTGGGCGGAAAAAATGTTTGGCTTTCACAAACCGAAGATGTATCGGAGTATAGAGGGCTGCTGTATTTGCAGAGCTAAGTCTTCCAGTTCTCGTTTCACTGACAGCAAACGTTATGAAAAGGATTTCCAGAATTGTTTTACTTTTTTGTCTTTCTTTGGTCAGTATCGTGGTCAGTCACGGTGTGGATCTCCAAGCCACAAATCTGACATGCTGTCCCTCTTGCTCTGAGACACGGAAAGATCAGGCTAGCAGATCTCTCTAGGTGGTGGGGAAAGCTGGCTTTCAGCTTCCTCACAGCTTTCCAGTCCAGGTCAGGAGGGGCTGGATCCTCTGCTACCGTGTATGGTATTGCTTGGTGGTTGATCTGCTGTTGCTGCCAAAGAAGAGCTGCTGTAGGTTGTAACAGCAAAGGGGTCGCGCTCGTGCCTCTCCCACCTCACAGCACGGGCAGGGATTCTTGACCCCTCTCAGACTGTGCGTTTTGTACACGCTCCTTAGAAGTCTGAATTCCCACACAGGCTGGTAAACAGCATAGTTCCATGGAGGTTTTCTGTGGCTCCAAAGATTCAAGAATGTTGGGGAAAACTTGCTGGGTAAATATTTAGCAGTTCCATCAGGGTTTATATGGAGTACCTGGTCTCAGGTATCTGCCTCTGTTCAAAATCAGGCATGGCAGTAAAACTTCTCATCGGAAACCCATTCTGATGGGAAGTGAGCATCAAGTAATTACCCTTCCACGTAGGTAATGTTGCACAAAATGTTACTTGAAAGAACAAAACTATAAACACCAGTGATTTGTTGTACCAGCTGCTGTGACCTTCTAACTTTTTTGAAGGACTTCCCAAGAACTTTGAAATTCTGTCTAAATTTGTGTCCCTGAGTTGTCAGCAAACCAAATTATTGTAATATTTTTTTTGTTTATTTTGAATTTTTTTTTTTCTGAGGCAGTAAGAATTTCTGCTGTTTATGCTATAGTTTTCCATGAAGTTATTTCCCCTGGAAAAAAAAAGTCTGTTGTCAATAGATACTTTCTGCTTTTTCTTTCCTGTCTTGTTGGATTACTTCTCATCAAAATCTCAGGCCTGAGTGAAAATGTCATGTATCATATTGAAACCTACATGTATGCATCGGTATAGCTTCTCCTCTCATCGGTGCTTCATGTCGTTTGTGTTAATTTGACATATTTCCTTCCCCTCCCCTTTCTCTAGAAACGGTCCTCTCGCGTGTTGAAAGGACAAACCCAAAGTTCTGTAGTGCTTTGTATTTACTCTAGATCTTTGTGCATAAATCTGATGCTAGTTTTCCTTGTGGTATTCCTTGACTGCTGTCCTTGGCAGGGGAAAAACTGAAGGCCCATTACAATTTGTTGTTGTTGCTAGCAACAGTAAAGAAGCTTGCGTTATACCAGGGCCTTTGGTCTTACGCTATCTGAAATATGTTTGTCAAGGTGAAAATTCTATCTTAACACTAAGCAAATAATGGCTTATCTGAGCCTCTCCAGTTCATTTATAAAAGCTTCAAAGTCTTCCCATTTAAATAACTAAAAAAAAAAAAAAATCTAAGATATTTTTTTTAGCATGGATTAGCAGAAAAGATGATTTCTGAAGAAAGCTCGTTAAAGGGAGCGAGTATTGCTGTCACTCCAGTGAATGGTGTTTCTGAAACCTTATCCTGCTCTTATGCAGGAGTGTTAGGTGGTATTTGTTACTGATTCTTGAAGTTCTGTGACCAGGTTAAGAGCTGAATAAGCTGTTGTCTGATCTCTGAGGTCTGTTCCCAAATGTATATTAAAGGAATATGACTGTTTCTCCTCCCTCTTTCTCCAGTCAAACCAACCAACCTACTGGAACTGTGTATTGGTGGGGTTTTTTGTTTGTTTTCTATTAATTCAGCTGAAGCTGATGAGCTGTTTACAGTGCCCCTCTGGAGGCAGATTATTTCTGTACAGGAGAGTGCTTTCTGAAAGTGAGACCTGGTCTTTAAATGGCAATGTTTGAGTACCTCAGATTAATTGTAGTGCCTGAAAAACAGAACTTGAGAACCCATCTTTTCCATCAATTGTTATGCTTCTTGATATTATTAAGTGGGGGGGTGCTTTTATTAACTGCTGTCAAGTGATGTTTCTTTGTTTCTGTTTTTACCAGGCTCCATGAAGCCCGCTCAGGAGATATTTGCAATGCCTGTGTCCTTCTGGTGAAAAGATGGAAAAAACTGCCAGCGGGATCCAAAAAGAACTGGAATCACGTTAGTCATTTATTTCTCTTCCACCCCAAATCTAACTCATCTCTGCTTTAGCCCATCGTGCCAGAGAGGGGAAGTGCTAGCAAGGGTTTGGGGTTTGCTCTTTTCCCCACACTCTCTCTTCCCACCCACAGCATCTCCTGGAGTGTTTCCTGTTACATGGCTCTTACCTGTCTCATTTGGCTTATGTGCAAACGGCGATTACGCAAGCCCAGGATGGAGTCACAGACTAACTCACCTTGTAATTCCTTGGTTTCACAGGAGACTTTTGGACAAAGTGAAGAGCTTACGACACTCAAAACATTTCAAATTTGGCCTCTTTCCAAAATCTATTGCTTTTTTTTTTTTTTTTTTAAATAGTTTGAACAAGCAAGGTGACTTGCTCAAGCAACACATAAATCAATGTCATTTAGTCAGATAATTACAGTGACTAATATCTTGCAGGTATTCCCACTTATATATTCTGTTTTGATACATCTAATTCACTTTGTGCCTAGGGCTGGGAAGATGATCCGGATTCTTTGTGTATGTTATAATGTTTATTCAGGAAGCCTTGATGGTCATGGGAGCCAGAACTATGGTTATTACTGCCACTAGCTTTATTCAGAAGTTAAATTGATGATTTTCTAAAAAACTCCAGGACAAATGGTTGGCAAACACTCTTAATTGAATCTGTATTGGCTTAAGCAACTGTTGTCTACTGAACTGTATTTGTCAAAAATGTGAAGAAGGCAGAAGTTAGACTGAATGTGCTTTTTAAACTAGTGCTGCCTTTTGCTCTACAGACTCAGCCTCTTACGAACTAGACTTAAATGAAATGTAGGAGTGTCAGTGCACAGAACTGCCTTAGTTTAGCAAAACTGGTTTTGAAAACCTTCAGCTAAGTCAGTACAGGTACCTTGACCATTATCTGGGCATGATGCAGAAGTATAATGCATGTGTTCTCTGTGTTCTAGGTAGTAGATGCCAGGGCTGGACCCAGTCTTAAAACGACACTGAAACCAAAGAAAATGAAAACTCTGTCTGGAAGCAGGATAAAGAGCAATCAAATCAGCAAACTGCAGAAGGAATTCAAGCGGCACAGTAAGTAGATAGAGATTTTGGCCATAAACTTTGGCCTTCCCTAACATACCAGCTTTTTTCTTCCATACGTGTTTTCAGCTCAGGCTTTTTAGTTGGCCTAGATTTTTTTTCCCCTTTAAATTCCTCCCATGTTTCCTCTGTGCAGTTTCCTTACACCTTCCTCTGCCGGTCTCAGTGATTTTTTTCCACTAGCACTTGTCAAATAGACTTGCATTCATAGCTTTCCAACAAAGCCATCTGCCAGTTACGCTCTAAATATATATCGGTAGTTTAGGTTTGTCCAAAGCAAGCATTCCAGTTTCTTAACTGTTGTGGACTTGTTCTTCTCTCTGTGAATTGTCCTGACCCTCTGTTAAGGTGTGCTGCGTCTGCACCGAGTCTTGTTTGTAGTCTCAGTCCAGCAAAAGCTCAATACTACCTCACCCATTGCACTGAGGAGGACTTTGCAGGACTTGAGCTGAATGGATAAGAAAGGAGCTTTACAGTGTGAGAGAAAATCCTAGATCTAAAGCACAGATCCCCATCAACTTCAAGGGTCTTCTAGTGATTCCAGAGCAGGACTAGGATCTTATTCAAAGCATGGCCAGCACAGGCTATGTTTGATAGCCAGGAACTGAAACCTGGTCCTGAACCTCTTTCCAGGCCCTCATGTCCAAGGACCCCTCTAGTTCCAAGGTCTGCCTCTTCCTTGCTGAGCAATAGGGTCTCTGAAATCAGCAGGGGCAAGTGAAAAATGGGTTGTTGGTAGCTTTTTCATGTTAATTAAAAAAAGTCTATCTGTTCCCAACCCACATGTGAGCTTTTACGAGTCACGGCTCGAAGAGGGTAAGTCGTTGGAAGCATGTCCTGATCCTTGTGTTTGTTCTTTCCCCTACAGATTCTGATGCCCACAGCACCACTTCGAGTGCCTCCCCAGCTCAGTCACCCTGTTACAGTAACCAGTCTGATGACGGGTCTGACACGGAGATGAGCGCTGGGTCCAGCAGAACACCCGTTTTCTCCTTTTTAGATCTCACGTATTGGAAAAGGTAAAATGCAGCAGAACGTGTACCCCGTGCAGATAGTAGTTTGCTTCACATAGGGTAACAGAATCATAGAAACACAAAGTTGGAAAGGACCTACAAGATCACCTACTCCAACCATCCTCCTGTCACCAGTACTACCCATGAAGATAATAAATCATGTCTTGTAGCACCTCGTCCAGATGCTTCTTGAACACCGCCAGGGACAGTGACTCTACCTCTCTGGGCAGGCCTGATCCCTTTTTGGGAGAAAAAGTTTTTCCTGACATCTGAATCTGCCCTGGCACAGCTTGTGGCCATTCCCTCAAGTCCTATCATTAGTTATCTGGGAGAAGAGGCCAACCCCCTCCTCTTCACAACCTTGTTTCTGCTTTTTCAGGAAATTGCTGCTGTTGAACTTCATTTACTTTAAGGATACAATTTAAGTCATAGAGTATTGCACAATCATTATCCATCTATCTTTGGAGAAAAGTAGCATAAATTTAAGACATTTTCTGCTATCTCCCTAAGAGTTCCCTGAGTACTAACACAGTTGATGGAAAATATTTTTCGGTTTTTGGGAGTATACAGATAATGTTCCTGACTCTTGTTATCTTGTAGAACTGTGGTCCATAGACATGAGGTATCAACAGTTACAACAGTGCTCTCAGCTTGCCAGCAAAACAGCGTTAGATTTGGTTGACCTGTGATGATAGTCATTTAGAAAAATAAAAACTAAAATCTGGAATGGAAGGCAACCCACAAGATTTTTCTGGGAGCTATAGGGCTTGTTATCTCTTATTGCATGTTGTGACACAATAATCCCATCTTTAGCTAATTGCTCTATTGAAATTGTGACTTTGCTGCCTCCTCTGAAGTAGTGTGTTGTAGTCAAGGCTAGTTCGGCCCAGGTACTTGTGCATCTGAAATGTCTCTTGGAAGCAAAATGGGAAACCAGTTTTGTATAGACATGGGTGTGGTGGTTTTTTGTTGTTTTGTTTTCCCAAAGCAGTGTTGCAGCTTTTAGACACAGGCTTGTTTTCTCTCTCTCTGAGCAGTCTCTTCCCTCCTGTCCTCTGAGCTAGAGTTTCAGATAAGTAGTCTGGGGTCAAACTGATTTTTTACATTTCTGTGAATTCTGTATATTCTAAACACCCAAATTATCTGTCTGTCTCTCCCCACTCTTCCAGGCAAAAGGTCTGCTGTGGAATTATTTACAAAGGGCGCTTTGGAGAAGTCCTCATAGACACTCATCTCTTCAAACCTTGCTGTAGCAATAAAAAGTCTGCCACGGAGAAGCCAGAACAGGAGGGATCACAATCTCCAGCAATCTCCACCCAAGAGGAGTGGTGACTTCCTTGGATAGCTGCAGAAGGTCATAGAGTTCCTCTTATTCTCTGGAAAAATACTAGAAATGTGACTGTTCACTTTGGACACCTGCTATGCTGCCAAAAGACTATTCCCTAGAACTGTTTTGAGTTTTACTGCTACAATTCCACAAACTCTGACGCCAGTTTGCATCCTTTCAGAAAGACTGTACATAATATTTAAGATGCTATGGAACACTTAGCAAAGCTGAATGCTGCTGCAAGGTTGTCCCTCTCATCTTCCCCCCACTTCCCTCCCACTTGCTTCACTTGTGAACTTGAGGATGGGCTTTTGTATATTAAAGTATATGTAGTTCATGTTTCTGTATTGAAAGAAGCAGTGGTGAGAGGCATTTTTTAAAGTTGGTTGGTAACCTCCCTTAAATCCCCAAGAAAATATTTCATACTTAGACATGTATGAGTCAATAAGATGAACTAATACATAGAAATGTTATAAGTCACCTCTCTAGTTATATAAATATATATTTTTGAAGGTGTGGAGATTTCCCCCTATACTACTGACGTAACAAATACTTCACCCATCCTGTGTGATCCGGAGTGGTAAACTGCAGCCATCTCTGCTACAAGCGGTAGTTATCCAAGAAGGCACCCAACATAAAATGCTCTGACAAAGGGGTGGGAGAGCTCTCCCTTAGCTAAGGAAGACAATTTACCTAAGAATTGAACATAGCCAAATGGGAGGCTGCTTTGTTTTAACCCAGAAGCAGGCACCCTGGGCTTCAGGTAGTAACTGACTGGTGATTTAGAGATGGACCAAGAAAACATCTTGATGCCCAAGTGTAGATGATGGCCAAAACTGAGTAGCTGCTATCTGTTGGCACAGTGCAGCTGAAATGTGACCACAGACCAGACTTCCTGCTGGTTTTGGACCTGACATAGAATCAAACCCCTTGCTAAGCAAATCAGCCTGGGGTCTGGATTAAGATTGTTGTTTTGGAACCTGTTTCCAACAGCGCTTCTCTGTGTTTGCATTTTGGTTTGGTTTTGGTTTTTTTTTTTTGTTGTTAGTTTGCTTAAACCAGCAGATCAATGCTTTTCTGAATACTGGACTTGCTGCAAATTCTGAGAAGTTGTGTTAAGAATGGTGCTGTACTGAATCATGGCAGCTGTTTGCATACATGATCAAAAGATAGTATTTCTTACATGGTTTCCTGGGTAAACTCATTTGCAAACTGTTGTGATGCTCCTTCAAACTCCATTTTGCCTTTAGGGTGGAAGCAGCTTCCTGGAAGAGTTTGTGCTGCAATTTTAGCTCCCAAATGTTTGTTTCATGTTCCCTTTATGAAGGTTTAACTGTTTAAGTCGGGAATTCTGCTTTCTTTGTTTGTTTCTGTTTTGGGGCAGGGGAGGGGGGAGTTTTTGTACTGTTACTCTTTTGGGATGTTCTACAATGGATTGCTACAAGCTTTCCTTTTTGTGAAAGTCATTGGCAGAATACTGTGGTGGATAGGGCTTAGGACTGGATTTCCATGTAATCTTACTTCCTGAAATGGGAATGGTTAGCAAATGAAAATTATAAGTAGGGAAAGATATGCAGGTTTTAAGAGGAGTCTCTACCCTCAATGCTTTTTTTTTTTTTCCTTTCTTTCTTTTTATTCCTTTTTTTTTATTTTTCTCTCCTTCCGTTGGGTAAGCCAACTTCTGGAGAGAAACAACATCAGGGGAAACAGGGCTTTTGACTTATCACAGCCTTACAGATTAGAGCTTTCGTTGGTTTTATTTTGCTTTTCCTAAACGCTGAGATTCTGTGGGACGACAAAGCTGCCTACCTTGCTTTCATCTGCAACCAAACAGAATCATAAAATCATGTAGGTTGGAAAAGACCTTTAAGATCATTGAGTCCAATCATAGATATAGTGGACAGTTGCTTATATAATGGCTTAACTAGGTTGGTCATGTCTAATACGGGCTTGAGCAAGAGTCCTAGCTGTTTCTACGAACACCTGCTTTCGTTTGAATTTGTGTTTTCGGCATCAGTAACTCTGTACACCTAAGGCTGCAGTATTGGTGGTAGGATGTGCTCTGATATGGATCATCTCTTCTGTATTTATTTATTTATTGCTAGATTTCAACCGCCAGCTGCTTCCCCTACTCCCTCCCATCTCTTCCATTCCCGGTAGTAATGCAAAATGAACTGTATGTAGTCATGCACTTTGTATTAATGTATTAGAAATCTATGGAACCTGTTTTGTACTTTTATACTGTTCAGACACTTGTAATCCAAACTTTTTTTTTTACTAGGGTAATGAATAAATTTAGACTTATTTAGAAAATAAACAACTTCTCCTCTTTTTATTTTGGCTCTGTTCCACTAATTAGACTTGGTGTTTGAAGCAGCCCAGGCAACCCATCTTTCTGTTTGAACAACTTAGACTTCTTTTTTTTTGGGGGAGGGGGGCAAGATAATTCTCTTCCTATTTAATTTGGAAAGAAGAGCAGAGCAAGGGAAGGAGAATGGTGTTTAGTGTGATGGGCAGCTGAGTTTTCCCTTGGCACTGTGTGTGAGGCATTGTTTTACTGGGAATGGGTGGTGCTGACATTTGGTATTCCTGGGGGGAACTTGCTCTCTGTAGCTCACTGGCATTTAGCGACGGCCAGCTGAAGCAGCAGCATTAAAGGGCTGGTGCTAACAGCATGTGGAACCATCCCTTTCCAGATCCAGCAGTCGGTGGAGAGTCCAGAGTCAGCTCTTCTGCTGAAGCCTGGAGTGTTTCTCTTCCCATGATGGGCATTGTCAGCTGGATAAACTCCAGCAGAGCGGTGGGAGCAAGGTCTCTGGCAGGAGATGGCAGTAACTGAGTTTAGAAGATAAAGCTATTCCCTAGTAATGAGGAAAACATTGCAACCTTAAGCATGTATGATGGCTTGTTGCAAGAGGCTATTCTGGACTTCAGTGGAGACACTGAGCTATCTTCCTATAGATTGAGCACGATGATATCCAGAGGCTCATGTAGAAATCATTTAAGTGAAAACTCTGCATAGACTGCCAGACCACATGATTTCAGTACAATAGCATCTATTTTGGACATATTTACATTATCTGCTGTAGATAACATACTAAACATACTTTGAGCGTGATTCAGTTCACTTAAAATGAAAAGCTCTGTGTAAAGTCACTGAAGAGAAGCAGGTGCACCAAAAGGTGGTTTAGGGCAGTTATGCTTAGTATGTGTCCCACTTTTTGTAAATTCCAACCTATTTGAAGTATTGAATTCCTTTTTCCTCATTTATGCTGCTGCTGCACACCTGTGACTATAAGTACTGTCTGAGTAACCTCCAGGTGCTGAAAACACCAGTGTGAGGGACAGAGGACTTTTTTTCTGTGGGGCAGATAACCTAATGGATGGCTACAGCTGAGGAGGAGGAAGCTCCTCTGGGAACTCTGGGGAGGCAGGACTTGCCATCTTCAGCGAAATGTGAAAGGAAATCAGGAGGCAAAATCCTGGATAAAGACCCCCCCCCCATGTTTCACCTGAATCAGCTGTCACAATGACAAGTGTGACACCTTACAGTATGAGCATTATAAAGATGCTTCACAGAGGATCATATTATACTCAAAAGATGAGAAAAACAAGGCATGTGACAAGAAGGTATTCTGCTGGAGACCACCAATAGACTGGGAGCAGATCCATGATTTCCAAAGCCTGAGCTTGAGTGCCCAGTGCTGCTAACAAAGTATGCAATGGTAGGTACTGTTTGCTTTTATATGGTGCCACATTTACAGTAATTCTATTCCGATCTGTACGATACAGAAATTTCTCTGTCACTTCAACACTGACCCTATGACCTGCTTTCTGAGCAGGTGACTGGGTGCCATCCACTCTCAGTGACTAAAGAGTTAAAACGCCTCCCACATTGTATAAAAACTTAGTTTCTGTATGATGTAAGAAAAAGTGAGGCTCCTTCTAATTGGTTCTTGTAGCACATAATGTCATTTTTAGGTTGCCCCAATGAGGGGTAAGAGCATGGATGAGGGTTGATGGTTTTAAATTGAAAAAAGGTAGATTTAGATTAGATATCAGGAAGAAATTCTTTACTGTGAGGGTGGTGAGACACTGGAACAGGTTGCCCCCGGAGAAGCTGTGGACAATCTATTCCTGGAGGTGTTCAAGGTCAGGTTCGATGGGGCTTTGAGCAACCTGGTCTAGCAGGAGGTGGCAAAGGATTTGGAACTGGGTGATCTTTAAGGTCCCTTCCAACCCTAGCCATTCTATAAGTATATATAGGGTTTGTAAAGCTGTTGAGGTACGTTTTTTGTTGCAAGGGGCGTCAGGTAGCTAGCAAATCTAGCCTTAGCAGCAAAGTCGGTGTTGTGAAGGCCCCGTTTAGGATG
>VZTM01015582.1:997-29771 GCA_013400555.1 Jacana jacana | reverse complement strand
CGGCCGCGCGGTGGCGCTGGCCCCGGCCCCGCTCCTGCGGGGACCGTTGGGCTGTTGAGCGTGAGAGGGGGACCGGCCGTTACAGCCGTTGGTCGGCGGCTGCCGCCGTGAGGCGCGGTCCGGCTGCCCCAGCTGCTGGCGCCGGGCAACGCTGATGCGGGCTCTGCGCACTGTGTCCGGCTGGCATCAGGGTGTCGTGCGGGCTTTCCCTGCTCAGCCCAGGGCATCGGGCTTTTCGTTGCCCTCTCTCGGTCGTGACTCCTTTGCTCGTCGGGGGCTGACAAAAGCTGAGCCGGTCGGGCTCATATCGCACTTTCGGCTCTTCATATCGCACTTAGGTGGCCTTGCCAGCTCTGCTCTAGCGCCACAGAAAATGAGCATAAACCTCATATTCCTCGTCCAGCGCTCCTCTCTGCTGTGGCAGGAGTGCAGGAGGCTGGGTCTTTAATTGNGCAGTTATGCTTAGTATGTGTCCCACTTTTTGTAAATTCCAACCTATTTGAAGTATTGAATTCCTTTTTCCTCATTTATGCTGCTGCTGCACACCTGTGACTATAAGTACTGTCTGAGTAACCTCCAGGTGCTGAAAACACCAGTGTGAGGGACAGAGGACTTTTTTTCTGTGGGGCAGATAACCTAATGGATGGCTACGGCTGAGGAGGAGGAAGCTCCTCTGGGAACTCTGGGGAGGCAGGACTTGCCATCTTCAGCGAAATGTGAAAGGAAATCAGGAGGCAAAATCCTGGATAAAGGCCCCCCCCCCATGTTTCACCTGAATCAGCTGTCACAATGACAAGTGTGACACCTTACAGTATGAGCATTATAAAGATGCTTCACAGAGGATCATATTATACTCAAAAGATGAGAAAAACAAGGCATGTGACAAGAAGGTATTCTGCTGGAGACCACCAATAGACTGGGAGCAGATCCATGATTTCCAAAGCCTGAGCTTGAGTGCCCAGTGCTGCTAACAAAGTATGCAATGGTAGGTACTGTTTGCTTTTATATGGTGCCACATTTACAGTAATTCTATTCCGATCTGTACGATACAGAAATTTCTCTGTCACTTCAACACTGACCCTATGACCTGCTTTCTGAGCAGGTGACTGGGTGCCATCCACTCTCAGTGACTAAAGAGTTAAAACTCCTCCCACATTGTATAAAAACTTAGTTTCTGTATGATGTAAGAAAAAGTGAGGCTCCTTCTAATTGGTTCTTGTAGCACATAATGTCATTTTTAGGTTGCCCCAATGAGGGGTAAGAGCATGGATGAGGGTTGATGGTTTTAAATTGAAAAAAGGTAGATTTAGATTAGATATCAGGAAGAAATTCTTTACTGTGAGGGTGGTGAGACACTGGAACAGGTTGTCCCTGGAGAAGCTGTGGACAATCTATTCCTGGAGGTGTTCAAGGTCAGGTTCGATGGGGCTCTGAGCAACCTGGTCTAGCGGGAGGTGGCAAAGGATTTGGAACTGGGTGATCTTTAAGGTCCCTTCCAACCAACCCTAGCCATTCTATAAGTATATATAGGGTTTGTAAAGCTGTTGAGGTACGTATTTTGTTGCAAGGGGCATCAGGTAGCTAGCAAATCTAGCCTTAGCAGCAAAGTCGGTGTTGTGAAGGCCCCGTTTAGGATGACCTGCAATGGCTACGAGTTCTGTTGGTGGAGGAATGGGTCAGTGTAACTTACGTGGCTGTAGGCCTGCAGAGGAGTGCCATACCCTGTGAGAAATAACGTTATGCAAAAGCACTTGTGTACTTCCAAATCCTGAGCGTATTTGAAGGGAATGCCGCACTAACGTTTCACAACCATCTGTCATAAAGAAGTTAACTTTGGGTTTTCTTTTATATGTATTATCAAGAGGTATTTTGGAAGATATTTTCTGATGTGCCCAAGAGAGAGGTTATCGCTGATGGTGACCATGACACCACTTTGCCCTGCCCTCCTGCCCAGTAGATTGATTGGGAAGGGACAGTGTCCAGGTGTCCTAAACCACCAGTTTTGGGCACGGGAAGGGACCGTCTGTGATCCTGCTCAGCCCTTGCCCTCACCTGTAGCTTCTCTTCACCACGGACGCTGCTTCAAGCGCGCTGGACCGCAGTGAGAACCCGGCCCCAGGGAGGGGGCTGCGGGTTCCGCAGGGGATGGCGGCGGAGTCTCCCCACGCCGCTTCCCCCCCGTCCAGTCACTGGGGCCGCCGTGGTCTGCGGGGGGGAGGCAGCTCCCGGCCCGGCCTNTTTCGGCTCTTCATATCGCACTTAGGTGTCCTTGCCAGCTCTGCTCTAGAGCCACAGAAAATGAGCATAAACCTCATATTCCTCGTCCAGCGCTCCTCTCTGCTGTGGCAGGAGTGCAGGAGGCTGGGTCTTTAATTGCTTTCCATCCTAGTGGACAAAGAAGGAAGAAAAAATGTTTTTACGTGGGAAAATCTAATGGCTGGGCTTGTCACCAGCCAAGGAACAAGGCTCCTGACCACCTGGTGGTGGTGGCCAAGGAACGGTGATCCTGGGTGAGGCTTCGGATCACCTGGTGATGGTTTGAAGCCAGCCAGGCAAATCAGCTGGCAGATGGGGCTGGGAGGTTGTGGACAGCTGAGCTTGGCTGCTGGTAGCACTTCCTTGCTCACCAGGTTGAGAAGAGAGCACAAGGGCCCATCCCAGGACAGCTGTGTGGGCTGCCTCGAAGAAGAGAAATGGGGAAATGGAGGCAGAACACTGCGTAGGTACAGGCAGTTCTTGTTTTTCTTGAATCAGAATGTCTCAGCAAAGTGTTTAATCTGTCTCGGTAATCTCTTGCCTGGGAAGAATAGCTGCTTGGTGTGCTTAAAGCGAGGGGAGTATGGGGGAGTACTGGATGGGAGGCTTGTTCCTGAGGAGGGAGGCCAGAGCGAGCTCTGGGGACACAGGGAATGAAGGTGAGCAGCTAAGGAAGAGACAGTATTTGAGCTTCTTTGGCCACAGGGATTTTCAGAGTACTTGTATAAAGAGTACCGGCCTGGCTCAGAAAGGTTCCACTGTGGCTCTAGGTAATATTGCCAGAGTTACACATACACCTGTGGTGGCTATTGAGAAGCTCCAAAGCAGCTTCAATGTTGTGGGAGATGCTTATTTATTGCCTCAGAGATTGTACCTGCTATCAGCAGAATAAAGCAATTGTTAAGGTGCTAGTTTGTATTCTGTTTTAATGACATTCAGGTGTTCCTTATGTGGGTTTTATTGTAAGCATCATCATGGCTCCAAGGCTCTTGAGAAGAGGTGAAGAGGGAGCAGAAAGCATTATGAGCTTGTTCTCAGCATAGATCAAGGGCTGATTCCAGTTAGCCAGCATGATTTTGGATGCCACGAGGTGCTGACTGTTCAAGTGGGCTCAGTTTTGTATCTTCTGACTAAGTGATGGGCATGTGTTTGGAGTAGCAGCCAGCAGGTCGAGAGCCACCATGCCTTCTCAAGCATGCTCCTGCTGACCTGGTCACTGTCCTTCATCCTGCTCCTACATCTTAAGAACTATAACATGGTGAGCAGTTAAGGAAAGGAGTAGTGCTCCCAGACTGTTTAAAAGATTGTGAAGAGCTTTTGTGCCTGGGAAGCAAGTGGCTGGATATTCTTTCTGGACGACTGTGTGGTGGATATGGAGCAGCTTCCCTTCTTCTCCCCCTGCCACCTTCCCAATTCTAGAGGGCAGCTTATGGCAAAAAGATCCAGGCTTATAGACCCTTTAAGGTGAGAGTGTTAGTGTTTTCTATGGAAATGGAGATGCCTTTCATTAAATGTTTTCCTGAAGGAAGAGATGTTAAATGATGTAGTTTATCCACTGTGAAGAGAGTAAAATTCCGGGTGACTTCACACCTTTGCAGACCCTTTGCTCGAGTAGGAACCAGGAAAAGCAAACCAACTGAAACTCTCCAAGCACCATTCCCCATGTCCTCCCTGCCCTGCTAGGCATAAGGACTCCGCCTCCTTTGGATCTAAATTCTCCTTCCATTTTTTTCTGCCAGTCACCTGCATAATTGGCACCCTTGCCAGGCCTTTACCCTTCACAGGAAACAAGCTGGGCAGCCTTTTCCTTCCCCTGGGGACAGGCCCCTGATTGTCACCTGCCTAGATGTAAGCTGTTGAAGAGGCTGGTGACACTGTAGCACTCTCTGTCCCCTAACTACAATCCAGCTTTTCATGCGTCTGATGTGATATAAAAGACAGAAATATACAGGGTTTTTTTATTTTATTTTATTGTGAGGAATCAGAGGCACTATTACAAAATAATTTAAAAATCCATTATTTTTTGAGAGTCGTCATCCAAAATTCCTGTACTGCAGCAAACCTTCTTCCCTGGCAGCTTTATGTACAACCAGGAGGGTGGTCAAATGCAAAGAACACAGAAGCATTCGTAGGATAGCAGTGCCTGGTAACAACACTTTCGTTAAGGACCTCTCACATGTTTTCACATAAACTCTTATTTTCAGATTGTAAAACTCAGCTGTAAAGTTCACCTCCTTGCTGACACCGGGCACTTAAGGTTTAAGACTATCAGCACTTCAGTCAATCAAGTTTCTGGTTAAAGCAAAGTCCTAAAAATCCTCCTACATATTCTAATTTTAATTTTTTCTTTTTACAGTCTCTGCATTTTAAAGGAGAGAGTGGCTGAGTGAAATTATTTATAAGGTGCAAACTCTATAGGTTTCCAAATGAAACAAAAATAACTAGTAATTTGATTTTGTACCTTTTTTTTTTCTTTTTTCTTTTTTTTTTCTTTTTTTTTTTTTGCCTTAAAGCAGGTTTAATCCTGATGGGTTCTGAGGACCCATCAGAAGACCATCTTCTTGTTTTGAAGATGATAGGGAGGCCTTTTTAGTAGGGGAGGGGGATGGAGATGGGACAGACAGCTTTACAGGGCTAGCAGAAAAACCATCACTGAACAGCCGCGAAACAAAAACTTCACCAACAAAAAGTGGGATAATGTTTGCATCTAGTTGAAAATCCATGTCCAAAAATGAAGCTGTGTTTAAAACAGTCAAAAAGTAACCCTATTTTCTAACTGTCCCCTGGATCCAACCACAAAACTGGCCTGAATGACAAGATATGAGCACTGCAACATTCCTTCATGACTCACAATCACTGTGAGAAACTGAAAACCTCCAAACAATGATCATTTCCAAAATAGCCTCTTCAAACAAAACAGAATCATTTGTTAATGGAAATGCCACCTCTTATTAAGCTGGTTAGCATTTGCAATTGGGAAGGTGGCAGGGGCGAAGGAGGGAAGCTGCACCATGTCCACCACACAGGCCAACTGAAGTCATCCAGAAAGAATATCCAGCCACTTGCTTCCCAGGCACAAAAGCCATAATTGCAGCTTTCACTGCTCCACGGTGTGTTCCTCAGGACCCACAAGAGTTTGAGAAATAGGACAGGGGACAGGTTTAATAGAGATGATGCTACATTGCAGGGAGGTTGGAAAGACAATTATGGGATGTTATCTAAATAAACAAAGGATCCCTTTGAAAAATTACCAGCAACACCAATTGTCGGTCCCAGTGCCTTTATTTCTATCTTTTCTCTTTAGGTCTGTGTATGGTTTAACCCCACCTGGCAACCAGAACCACACACCAGCTGGCTTACATACCCCCTGCCCTCTTCCTTTCCCCCAGAAGGGTGAGGAGAAGAGGGGAAAAATAAAAGGGGAAAGGGAGGAAAAATATTTGTGTGTTTAGATAAAGACAGTTTAATAGAAACAATAACAGAAAAGGAATAATAATAATAACAACAACAACAACACTGGTCGCTTTCACTGCCAGTGACTTGGCACCATCCTAAGCAGCGATCAGGGATTCTTACCCCCCAGCCAACCCCCATTTATATACTGAGCATGACATCTATGATATGTAATATTTCATTGGCCATTCCATAGTTGTTTCTATACTTTGATGGGAAGCTGAAAAATGTCCTTGAATAGTGTAAACATCACTTAGCAACAACTAAAAACAATAGGTATTCTTGACATTCCTTTCACAGCAATCACTAGAAAGAAAATTAACTCTTTCCCAGCTCTGTCCCAGGACAGTATGGTCCTCTGATCCTGAGGAACTGAGCTCAGCTGCTTTCCTTGGGGCTGGGCTGGTGCCTGGCTGTGCACACTCTGAGACTGGCAGCTTCAGGTGGGTCAGGAAGGGCAAGTATCATCCTAGGTCTGGGCAGTCCTGCCCAAAAGCAGCACACGGGACCTCTGGTGTCTCTGTGAGTATTTGAATTCTGTGTGCAGTTTTAAACCCCACCAATGTGAGAAAAACATGAATAAACTGGAGTGAATTCAGCAGAGGAAAAACTGAGGAAACTAGACTTATTTAGCCAGAAGACAAGGGTTAGGGGAGACCTAACAGCAACCTTCCCAAAGTTAGCAAGAAGACGGAACCAGCCTCTTCCCAGTGGTGCATGATGGGAGAATAAAAACCTAGAGGTGTAAACAGAAACAAGCTAGGAATAAGACAAAACTGTTTCACCATAAGGACAGCTGGGAAGTCTCTACCTCTGGAGAATTTCAAGACAAGACTGGACAAAGCAAAGCTTTGAATAACCTGGTCTGACCTCATATCTGACCCTGGACAAGAGGTCACCTGAGATGTCTTCCAACCTGAACTATCCTGTGATTTAAAACCTGTCAGGGGAATCACATCCCAAATGTTCTTCTGCTGAATTGAAAAGTAGCAAGGATAATTGTGAAGGTGTGAAGGTTTACATTGGCTTATTTCAGGCTGGTGGACAAAATCAGCCAGGTTTTAATCCGAAGAGTTTACAAGCAAGAGAAAAAAAAGAAAGACTCTAGAACTCTATGGAGGTACCTGAACTTGCAGCTGTTCTAGGCTAGTTTACAGAATTTAGGGTGTATGTTGCCTGTGCATTGATCTTGAGGAACCTTATACTGCAAAAGTGATACAAAGTATCCTTTCCTGAGTAATCTGATCCAGGTGTTCCTGCTCCAGCAGGGGGATTGGACCAGATGATCTTTCAAGGTCCCTTCCAATCCCTGAGATTCTGTGATTCTGTGAAAGTACCCTTACTATTCCCAGGAGTAGACTCTTTATTGCTAGAAAATAATCATTACAGACAAACCCAAAACAGTAATTCAGCTTGAAGCAGAGTATGGTTTAACATACTCTCTTCCAGTGCTTCTAGAGTGCAGAGATGGAAGCTTCACAGGGATTTCACTCCTCCTAAATGGTCCATGTGCTAATAAATGTGCTCCCCCAGCAGGCTACTAGCAAACCGTCAAGCCCTTGAATATGATACAAATTCAAAATAAAGAAGTGATGGGCTTGGTTGTCAGACAGAATAAATTAGTGTCATTGTCTCATCCAAGCCAGGTAGCACCCGTTGAAGATCTGGCCCACTAAAAGTAGTTGGAGACTACAAGAGGTGCAGAGGAATTACTGCCAGTAGGATCATTAGCGGGGAAAGAAGATCAGCGGGTGATTTTCATGTCTGTCTTTTCTCATCGCTGCCAGAGCGCTGTGTTGTGATGTGAAAGCCGTAGCTATGCTCACACTAATACTGGCCCCCAGTGCTTTTGTTCTCAGTATGTGGCAGCCCTGCAAGGTTGTAAGAGCAGCGCTCTACTTGGCTGCCCTCCACAGCAAAATAGGCCACGGTCCCAGCGCTGCTGCTAGCCAGTACATGCGGCAGGCAATTTTCTTAGAAGCTAGACTAGAGATGCTAGATGTGCTTCCCTGCTGCCAGGTCTGTTCCCAAGTACTTAAACTGTGAAACAGCATGATGCCCTACTGATAGGCAATGCTGCATCTCATGACTGTTTCACCTTCTGACACCAAGAAAGGAATTGCTCCCTGATGACTCTGCCTGATAGGGTATAGTTTGACCCTTGGTATTTTTCTCTAACAGATGATTTCTGGGCTCCTCTTCTTCCTGAAAGGGAGCTGACCAGGGACCATGACCTCTTCCCCACCTTCTGTAACAGTGAAACACATCTCATACCCACCTAAAGTCTTGTTTCAACTCTGCTTTAGAGAGGGCACACACTGGGTCATCAGTCAGTAGGTGGGCTTTCCTGCTAGATCAAGAGGTGCTGGCATTCTTCATTACCCTTAAGCTGCTGGCATACCTCATGTGAATTTTATATTCAAGAAGTGAAAGTGTAGGACATGCAGGAGGCATGTGTGGTATCTATTGCTTGCACAGTCCACTAAGTATCAAAGCCAAATCCTCAAGGATGTAGGCCATTTCAATTGAATCAAAAGACCCAGGTTTTTTCATCTGAGAACAGATGAAAATTAAATGGCTGTGAATTTTACAGCTGATTCTCAGACACGACGTAACTAGGATCAACAACTTTTGTTCCACTCCAATGAGATTTCACAGCTGTGTGCTGCTGCTACTTGTTAACATTGCCTTAATTAGGCATGGCATTCCACAGCACTTTGGTACTTCAGCAGAGTTTTGATCTAGTTTAGGAGGTCTTCCAGGTGCTTGAGAAACCTTACTAAGTAATTGGAAAAATGCAGTGGGTCGAATCCAGGTGAAGCATCACAGATAAATCATTAATGCCTCCTCGGAAGAATTGCTTTCATGGCAAGGCGACCTTGTGGGGAACTGGAGAGCAAACCACAGCCAGAAGCCATTACAGAAACGCTTCTAACAGTGGCACAGGGAAAGTTCACAAGGAGCTAATTAGACCTATGTAAATAATTATCGGTGGATGCAGCCTCCCTTTTTATGTCTGATTTATCTAAATCCCCATGTTCCTTCACACCCCCGGGGATCAGGGGACTCTGTGCCAAAGAACCACGCTGGGGGACTTGGCAGGGGTGGCAATGCAGTGGTGGACAGGATGTTTGCTGAGCAGATGGCTGGTGGACCAGTGTGATAGGAATGGTTGCTGTGCAGATGGCCAGTAGACCAGTGTGACAGGGTAAACCATGGGAGTGTGCTATATATGTGCACGATTCAGTGTGCCTTGGGCACAGCAGTGCCCTGTGTGCCACGCAGCCAGTTCACGGGCACCTGCTGAAGCAGCCAGAGGGGCAGAAATGCCAGGGGAGGAAACAAGGCAGGCAGTTGTTCCTGAAGCTGCTGGAGCACAGAGATGACTGGAGTTAACATGCTATTTTATGGCCTGAAGGGGCAGCAGATTTATTGTCCTCCTTTACGCTGGATTGAAATAAAATAGGAATATAGGAACCCTTTTGCTTCTTGTGTTATTTTTCATCTTCACAAGTTACAGAGCTTCTAGAAATTTATAAAAGGCCATGAACAGAGGTCAAGGCATCCTAGAAAGAAAAGATGAGTAAAATCTAACGATGTTACAGACTAGCTCCCCTTAATAATGTCACCTTCTTAGTCTGATCCCCTCTCATTTTCTTTTTCTCTCTCAACTTTATTTTTGTTTCTGTCATTTCTGTCAACCCTGTTGGACACACTTTTGAAGTCTGAGTGATAACTAATCTCAATGTTTTTGTTGCTGACTGCACCGCTGGGAGTAGACAGGAGTCTGGATGGGAGCTGAATGTCTTAAACAAACTGGAGAAAGGGAACAGATAGTATCTAAGTGGATTTCAATACAGGAAGACTAAGCAAATGTGGCTCTTAAGGAAGAAACAGAAAAGAATACGCTTTATAAGTGAAGGAAAACATTATTTTTCCAAATGTAACCAGTGGTACTGGTGTAATGCAGGCTCCTATTGCAGGTGAGGGAAAAGATGTGGCTTTACGAAAGGTCTGAGAGAATATGGAGATATGTGGGAGTGTGGAATATAAGGAGAGGTGAGAAATGTCAGAACCTGAACAGATTTTCAGTGGTGTTAGCATACAGTAACCATCTGTTGTCTCTTTTGCTTCTGGAAGGCCTCTGTCAGCAAACAGGAAGCAGGAGCTTCACCTCATCTGTGATTCCAGCTTTCCATGGGAGACAGGCTCTTTGCTAAGCAGGCACTTTCTCCTCTTTTGAAGGCCCCTTTGCATCACCTCTCATGGTTTATACAAGCTAACCCTCAGCTATTGTTTGTGCCTATGTGAATAGTGCTCTGTACAACACGATGTGCAGCTCCGAGGCTTAGAGGGGAAGCTTGTGAGCTGCAGATTGCTGCGCAGCTACAGAGTGGGGCTGCAGAGAAGGCATGCAGCCGAGCAGAGATCTTCTGAAGTAACAGTGCAGAGATAGCTGGCTTCCAAATATCCCACCTTGAGCCAAATCTCTATCTGCAGTGACCTGTCTAGATTCCTCAGACCCCTTTTTAACTGCAGGGAAAACAGAAAAGAAACTAAAACTAAGGAAGAATGATTTAATATCCACGCAAGAAAGTGTAATCAGACTTTTGTAGGCTTTAAGGGGCAAGGGAGAAGTTATGGAGGTGAAAATTCTGCCATGGCATTGAATGGAAGATGATTCTGGCAGTCTGATATGTAGTTAGATTAGATTTTATTTTCTAATACAAAAGTCTCCGGGAAGTCAAGTCTCATCCATTCAAACTAATTCTTTATTGTTTCCTACACTGCTTGAATTCGGTTAAAAGCAGCAATGTCTGCAAGCTGTGAACCATGAGGCAGATTCCTCTTCAGTTCCTAACTTGGAGATTATGCCCCTATGAGTTGGTCAAAATAAAAGGGCGGTGTTTAGATGAGGGATTATGCTTCCTGTCAGCCTGTGGCTGCAGGGAAACCCACTCCAAAACCCAGGACATTCCTCCCAGCACTATATTCTCTAATGAGAACAGAGATGGGATTTTAAATTGTATAAATTATTGCCTGCCTCCTTTTTTAGAGTGATTGGCCAAACCCAGTGAGAAGAGAGTTAAAAAATTCTGCTGTCACTTCTGCTCTTGTCTAAACTGGCACAAGTGACAACTACTCCCTGTCTCACATTCTTCTCTCCTTTTATAGTGTTTGAAGACGAGCAGCTCTTTCAAAAGTTGAGAAAGACTGAGAATCTGATTTCTGTTTACGCTCAGGCCACAATACCCTGTAGTGACAACACAAATGGCCTTTAAAGTAGCAATAAATGCCCGTGTTAAATTTACAGATAGTAAGTCCGTGTTTATGTGCGCAGGGCTTGCTGTTGCGGTGCAGCATAGTGTAAGTTCTACTCACACGTGTGCACAGGATGGGGAGTTTACCCAGAGCCCTTGCTAACTTTAAATCTGCCCCCCTCAACCTCAAACTGTCTTCCTCTTCTCTTTCCTCCTTAGCTCTTTTGCCCTTGATTGCATCTATGTTTGAGAGCATGAGTTATTCAAGGGCTGGGGTAATATCTCTAAGAATACCATACAATTATGACGATATCACATGTCCCACTGAAAGGGCATTCTTGCTTTGTTACATGAGTGAGTTATTTCGGTTTGTCTTAACCACTTCCACCTGCATGCCAGCAAAGCCCACTGAAACACAGAAAGCAGGTACTGGCTTTCTGTGCGCTGTCTTTATGCTGTAACGATGTGTTTTTGCTTTTACAACTCTGTCAGGGCTTAGATGCATATGTGTCAGCAAACAGATGAATTGCTTGAGATGTTACTGTGTAGAAAGTCTCTAAAGCTTGTTGCAAGCTATTTGTCATGGTTTATCTGCCAGAGGAGAGGATACTGAGGGAGAGGGCTGTGGAAGTGGAACCCCCATGATGGCAGTGCACACAGAAGGTCCCATTCCAGTTCTGGCTTGGTGATCACAGGACTGACACTGTACTGACACTTGTACTCTGTCCTTTCCAGTGTTTTGCTTGTTATGACAAATAACTTGAACTCTACCAAATCTAGGACTTGAATCTGGAAACACATCAGAGTTCCCCTGTGTAACCATCTAGGGGATGGCTCAGGCCACATACCCAGTTCTAAATAGCTGCAGAATTAGAGCTGTTGATCACAGAACTTTAAAATATTTATGGAAATGTCTTAAAATCAAAATAAGTAAAATGGTTTGTCAGTAAGGACTATTGGCAGTAATGTGAGATTAAATAGTAAAGAAATATCCAATATTTGAGATTCTCTGGAACTCCTGGAACTCCTACCTAACTTCACAATTTGTTTTTATTTCAGGCTTTCTAAAAACTTGGGGTCTTTTAAAATGAAAAAAAAAACCAAAACAAAACAAAACAAAAATAAACAAACAACAAAGCAAAAATCAGTGTACTTTCAGCTATAGCTCTTTGAAATTCATTGGTTGCTTTGAGCTGCCCAACACAAGAGAAAAAGAGATTTCTGGTTTCAGGACCGTCTTCCTGTCATCTCTTGTAAGCTGTGAATTCATTTACATTTTCAAATTAGTTGAAAACTTATGCCCAACAGAATAAATAAAACATTTGTCTTTAAAAAAACCCCACATTCGTCATCACTTCCACCTGCTTTAGTATGTAGATAGAATAAAAATTAAAAATGATTCAGTCTTCAGTGCATTAATTTAATAATTATAATCATTCACTGGCCTAAAAGTATCCAGAGGAAATTAAATGTGCAAGTAAGAGGCCTCATGACTATGCAACGAAGTAGGAAATTTTCAAACCACAGTTTTAAAGCATGTGTGTTAGTTCACTGTTCTCTATTGTCTATTTAGAAATCACTGTCACAACTCTCTTATTAACGTATGAGGTAGAAAATAAATGTATCATAATTTCAATCAACTTCATAATTTTTAGGACACTGCTTTTAAACTCGCCATTATCATATGCAAAATGGCAAAGTCCCTTCCACTTAATTTAGTTCATATGTTATTCCAACAGCATTGCAAATAGTTCATTCTTACAGATCTCTCCAAATAATGAGTTCAAGACATCTTTTCCTTCACACCACTTCACCTGCATGCCATTCACTTCATAGTTTGTCACTGTCTGATGAAGAAGGGAAGCGGGTAGCCTGAGGCTGTTAAAAAGAAGAAGCGTCAATGGAAAGATGCTGGACACGAGTATTACCCCCTAAGGACAATGGTCTATTTGGAGGATGAGGAGAAAAGGAAACATGATGAAACTAGTCAACAGATGATTAAAAAACTTGTTTAACTTGCCTCCCTCAGCAGAATGCTACTTGTCACCACAAGCGTTCTCTCCCTGGGTGGGAAACTGAGAAACTTCCGGACAACCATGAGATTCCCATAAAAGGTGCTGGCTAAAATTAACTGAGCTGTGTCTGAACACCGCTGGAACAACGGGTTAACATGAGCCTAGCAAACCACCTATTAGCTAATCGGTATATTTTTTTAAAGTCTAAAGAAACTAAAAATTCACCCCAAAAAAAAGGGTTTAAAATTAANTTGTTTGTTTGGGTTTTTTTTGCTGGACTGGCAAGATAGTAATCACATAAAATGCATCTACTCAGAATGCATTTTCCTCTCAATCTACCAAATCTGAGCAAACCCCTGCCCAGTGAGGCACGTGTTCCTCTTCTGCTGATTTTAACGTAAAAGAACAGTAACTTTTTCTTCCTCTGCGTATTTGGAGGGGCAGACTGGGAGGCTGAGAAGGCATCTGGTCAATTTGCTAAAATTCAGCTTGCTACTTTACCTCATTTTTCATGCTTGACACTGATTTTCAAGAGGAGTGCCATTGTGAAGTTCTGTTTAACTGCACCCACAGGCTTGAATGGTGTTCCTAGTTGCAACAGTAACATCACCTAAGCATGAAAAAAATAGGTTGGAAATGTTTTGTAGGCCATTCAACTGCTATAATTTTTCTACTTGAAATCTGCAGTTAGAATTCCAGAGTAAATAATCATATCTTGATTAGCTGTGAGAACGGTCATTTGCTGCGTGGCTGGGGGAGGAAAAAGGGCTTCATAAAAATATTTAAATTGCATTGGAAATTCAGGCAACGAAGTTTGGTTCCACCTTGAAGATCATTCATAATTGATAGGTTTTGGCATGTTATGTTTTCTCTGCTACATCCCCTGCTGTAAAGCAAAGAGCAGAAGAGGAGCTGAGCAGTACCAAATCGCTCTGTGTGGAGCCCTTTTACATTTGGGAATGTGCCAGGTCTGTGAATCCCCTGTGTCATATGGAAAAAAAAAAACATCCACCAAAATAAACAAACCAAAGCCATCTATTATGTAAGACAGACTGAAACTCACCCTGCAGCCACTGAACGAAGACAAATACATGTTAAAAAGAGCAGTTATAAATTAGATTGGCATTTCATAGGGCCATCATATCTGACAGTTCTGTATAGAATCAAGGGTGAGTAATGCAGTTTCTACTGGATTTTTAAGATCCTCTGAGTCTTTAGTGGATGTTTCTCTATTCTCTTTCCCTGCAGGGAGCAGAAATATCCAACTAGCTGCTGTCAGCCACCTTTTTAGGGACCTTTCTGTAATGGTATAACATACTGGAACTACACAGCAATAGAAACTTTTGACAGGAGCAAACTAAAATGCAAAGCTGAACTTAGTAAACCTTTGGCAGTGGGAAACAAACAGCAGCATCATGGGTAGGCATCCCAGCAAGGTAAGGGGAAATGCAAAGGTTTTTAATTTAAAATCTCTCTCATAAAACATATCCAAATGTTTAGTTTGTTGGTTTGGGTTTGGTTTTATTTGTTAGGACATAAGTAAAATTTAGGCCTGCTCTCAATACACAAGAAGCCCCGTGGGAGTAAGGGACAAAATACTGATCTCCAAGAAGCCCATAGCAGTATTTCCAACTACTTCAATGAAGGCTGGATGAAGCAGAATTACATACTTAAAGATAACCCTGTGAACAAATATTTATAGACACAGAGGTTTTGGGTTTTCTTTTCAGAGTGGCTGAGCATTTCTGGTTACAATAGATGCCAGAGGGAGCTGTGGGTTGCACATCCTTTCTGGAAGTGGAGGCTTTTAGCTATAGAACTATCTGCTCAGTCTAGGGCTAACAGGAGTCCAACCTACCCTGGAGGACTTGAAGGGTGTTAAGCCAAACTGGTTCCCGGTTCTTCATGGGAGATGTGATCCTGTCACCAGTCATACAGCCTGTGTTGGGGTACGCCCTGGCTGTGCCCTGGTACATGCAACTGGATATCTAGGGAAGGGATCTCAAGTGCAAAACAGGCCAGCCTTCATCAGCTGGAGTAGAAGTGGTGGAGTCACTATCCCTGACTGTGTTTAAGAGTAGATTGGATGTGGTGTTGAGGGATATGGTGTAGGGGAGAACTTGTAGAGTAGGGCTGATGGTTGGACTCGATGATCCCAAGGGTCTCTTCCAACCAAAATGATTCTATGACTCTATGACTCTGAGGCCTGGGAAGTATGGCTGTGATCCTGGCATACAGCATGGCCCAGGATTTTGCGCTCTTGTTGACATGCTGGTGGCAAGAAGCATGTGGCCATAACCTGGGTGTGTAAGACAGGGCAGCATTCAAAAGGGAATTTTTTTTCAATCTGTGTTAACAATCCTGTGCATTGTGCTGTTGACACTTGAGTTAATCTAAGTCTGTGAAATGAATGCATATTTTTACCACTGAAAGATGAAGACAACCACGTCTGTTCATGCTGCCTTTCAGCATTACTGTAAGAGAAGATTTCAAGGTTAGGCTTTGTTTGGTTTTTTATAGGTTTGCTTCCCAGCTGGAGGATGGTCACTAAATCTGTCTCTCTCCCAAGCTTAGCCCTGGCTCTTTTATTTTCTTATCAGCAATGGTAATGGTGCAGAAGTATAACACTGGTCTGATTTTCTGAGGATCTGAAAACACTCTGCTGGCATTAACTTGACTGCAGGCTGAAATTCACAGGTTTTTGTCTTAAGTTGTGCCAGTGTACAGTTGGTTGAAAATCAGGAAAATTGTAAACAATTTAGAAAAACTATTCTCCTATATTCTGCCAAGCTTCAGAACTGGTTCTGGTTTTCCTTACCACAAAACATTCCTCATATTCCTTTAACTCTGGGAGGTGTAACAGCCGTGTGCATTTGCCAGCATTATTCATTGCTTTCTCATAACTCCATTTCTGCATGTGCAAAGTGCTGCAGAAACACTAAGGTTTTGTTTTCCTTGTGGTTTTTTTAAAACGGGATCTCTGAATTGAGCAATATTCATAACTTTTAAAACATAATAATAGTTATGTATCTGAATTACATGAATAATCCAGAGAGTAAACAGTTATTCACAAACACTGTTAAATAAGGTTCTTTCATGTCACTTCTCCATTAGCATACAAATGCTGTGCTGGAAAGCTGTCAAGGTTATTACCTCAAGGAAGCACTTACTGCTCCTATTTAAGAAGATGAACCCTCCCATGAAGATCACAACACTTGTGAGCAAGAAAAACAGCAAATGAAAAAAAAAACCAAAACAAACCCATGCTTTTCAATATGAATTTTTAATAAAAATTAAATTTGTAGAGTATATTGTCTTAATGAAGCCAGTGAGATTAGCCAAATTCTCAAAGTTAAGCATGTGCTTCTGCATGTTTCATTAGAGTCCTGAACTAAAATAGAATTTGCAGGCTCAACTGCAGTTTATACTCCCTGTGGCTCCTACCATGGTCTGAGACTTGTGTGAAAGGCTACACTCCTATCAACACGGCCAACAGAAACATGCAAAGTACTTCATCAAATTGTTCCAAGTGAAAGCTTGCTTCTTCTGGCAAAGCTTAATAAGGTAAGAGAAAAGCAGATTAGTTTCTATGCAGGCCTTTTAAGAGGGAGTATTTGAACTTCTGTTTGTGATAAATATTGAGAGTAAATGAAAACAGGAATTAGGTGAAACAGGTGATTAAAACAAAGTCCAATATTCAATTCATTTTAATAGCATCAAAATTATTAAGACCCAAGTTGTCAGAATCCTGATAGCTAAGAGTTTTATAAAATCGTTGGAGTGGTTCCAGCCCTGTTATAAATTGTCAACATTTCTCTTTCTGATAAAAATCAATTGCTGTTTTTTAAAAGATATTGAAAGATTTATATGCAATTTATTTGCTGGTGAGTCTAAGAAAATGGTGGTTGCAATAGAAATCAACGGTCTTTTTAGAATACAAATTAGTAAACAGTCTGGACTTATTAAACAGTAGGAGAATAAAGGACTATGATCAGAACTGTTCCTCATACTTTGAATTCTACAAGAAACATTGGAAGTCTTTAAGAAAAAGAGGCCCTATCCTATAAATACTTAAACTTGTGTTTATTTGCATTCATGGCCTCAGTATTCTTTTATTTTGAGAGAAAATGTGCAAAACAAAATTAAGCTTACAAACGTACATTTTTAGAAAACCCATCTCCACTTTATTAAAGCTATCAGAGGGCTGTGCTGGGTCTCCAATTTAGTATTTTTTCTTATAATTTCTATTTATCATGCATTTTAAACTTCTATTAACATCTTCCCCACATAAATGCCATATTATTTCATGTAAATGTAAAGTTTTTACAGGAACACATATGCACAAAATAAGCTAACTGATAGTAAAAATCTCTAGTCTTCAAGCTTTCTTCCCTAATAGTTTTGGGTGAGTTTTTTTCCCTGACTGAGTCTCATAATAGCAATTTGTGAAGTTGCCAAATTCAGCCCCTCTTTTTATTCAGTTACATACAGGTGCATAACATTTTGCATATGAAATTGCTCAGAGCTTACCAAAGGGAAAAAAAAAAAAAGAAAAAAAGGAAGTTCTGAGTTCAGGTCACAGAGAGATTTCAGGAAAGTCAATTTGTCTGCCACTGATCCTTTCCTTCTAATGAGAATACAGAAAGTGGGGCCTATATTTTTTTCTTTGCCTACAACATACCGGGTAATGATGTAGAGAAAGGTACCAGATTGCAGAGATAGTCTGTGGTGGTCTGAAAACAGACTCTAAATTTAATTGAGTCCCAGAATGCAGCTGTGACATAGTAAAATTCAAAGGGAAGCAAAAATGAATATACTTTCTATAGGTCCACTTGAAAAGCTTGAGATCAAAGGTATTTAGATGGCATTAAGAAGGAGATAAATTTGTTATTAGTATTTCCCTGGGGATAATAAAACTCCATTAGCTTCTCTGGAGGAGTTAGGTTATTGGTCATCAGATGAAATGCATGAAAGCTTCTAAGCTGTCCAAATCATTACTGTCTAAACTGTGCCTAAGATGAGCAACTGGACAAAGAAAGCAACCAAGGCAGGCTGTTACATTTTAAGACCTATTTGACTTAAACATTTTTGAGCCATGCATCCATGGTCATAGGGGTACAGTCAGCCAGAGATTCATGCCTGTGAGATGCCAAGAGATCCTCTGCTACACAGAGGCTTGAGCCATTAGCAGTTAAGGATCCTGCAGCTGAGTCGCTGAACAAGGAAGCAAATCAAATTCTGTGAGAAGAAAATGTGTTTGTGTTAGAATTCGGAAATCTGAAAAAGAAGGACCATAGATGTTTGAGAAAGTTTATAAAAACAGTTGTGAAGCTACTTTAATGGGGATGAAAACCATATCCAAAAAGTGCTCTAGCAGAAAAACACAACCTAACAATAATATATTAACGGAGACCTGCAGCATTGAAGGGTGCTTCAGGGCTGCGATGGAAGGACAGGGTCACTGAGCAATTTCTAGTTAGTTCTTGGGAAGCAAAGAAGGACTGGAGTATCTGGGCTCTGGCAGAGCAGCAGAGCAAGGCAGCATGTGTAGCTCAGAGTATCAATTAATCCCTGTGCAGAAGGGTGAGCATGGGCAGTTCTATGGTTCCTATTCACAATAAACTCTTCCTGTTGCAGAACTCTCCTGTATGTTTAGGAAAAGAAAACTTTTTTTCCACAGACTCCCAAAACTAAATAATAAAGATCTGTTGGAAACAGACTTGGCTCTGAAGGGGGAAATACACTGGGAAGCTTTTTGCCAGCATTCCTGTGAAAGGTGGGGGTGGGATTACCTCCCTTTATACAGGCAAAAGTTAAGACCCCAAGAAATAGTCACAGATGCTGCTAACTTGAGACACTTAATGCTTCATTCTCCACAACACAACGCTTTGTATGCAAAGGACTATATAACGCTCTAAGTATTCCCTACCACCCCCCCCCCATTTATGTTACTTGCAGGTGTGAATCCTCTGTATCTACAACCAGATCCTGGGCCATCTAGAAAAAGAAGATCATATCCATGTCAAGTTCAGAAGTTTGTATCAGACTAAGGATAAACTCAGCTTAAAGGTCAGCATTCACTTGCATTGTCCATAAAAACATCTTTTCCTGCAGTTATTTTGCTCATTCACTGTAAGTCTTCTAAATCCTGCAAAAATTAGGTATGAGTCCTGAACTCATCAGCTGGTTTAATGCTGTTTAAGTTTTGGTTAAGGCCACATTCACGCCAGGTACAGAACAAAAGAGGGGAGAGGGAGGGGTTTCATGGAGAAAATAACACTCTAAACGTGTTATTAATTTATCAAAATGGCAACAGACAGATAATTATTTGAATTAATGTTGGTTTTACCGGAAAGTTTACTATTTTGTAACTTCCCAGTCCCTAAGTTTACAAGCTTGCAAATATTTTAACATCAACTTTCCAAGGTTTCCCCAGTCATCTATCACTCAGACTAGTCTTCTGTTCCGTATATTCTCCTCCTTTTATCTTCTCTGCATCTCAGTTAAGCGGCTTCTTGCCCATGTGCTCAGCAGTACAAACACAGAAAACGTAGAAGAATGACTCCTGCCCTGAAAATGAGGGCAGCCCTCAAAGCAGAGAGCAGTGGCCATCCAAAGCCTTACAGTCTGTGTGTTCTCTGCACGTAAACTCTGGAGAGAATTTAGCTGCCAAAACCCCCAACAGGCACAGGTGCAAGCTGCAATTTTCAAGACACATGAGTAGGCAACCATTTTTCATAGGGTCTATGAAAGAAACGCTTCTGACATAAAAAACAAATCCACTTTCACGTGCTGGTTCCTGTTGCATTTATGGGGAACTGTTCCCTTGAATCGCACCCTTGGAAATTACTGGATTTCTTTGGAAATTTTCGCTCATACACACACAAAAATCCCATATGAATCTCTCCTCTGCAATGTTTCCCCTTTTGCAGCTGAGCTTTGATGAGATCCTGAGTGAGGACAGAGAAACTAACAGAAGCAGGTGTTGCTGCTTGCCCTGTTGGACCCCAACATCTTTCTCCATCTCAGCTGGCCCCTCTCTATTACTAAGGTTGCCCAGCTCTTCCCAATTTGCTTTTGGTTTAACAGCTTTTTCAGTTCCAGATTGAAATCTTCCATTCTATGTGTCTGCCTCAAGCTGAGTGGAGACCCACAGGGCTAGCCATTTTCAAGAATGTGACTGAAAAAACAAGCAGTTCACAGGATCCTTTCTGCACTTTCACTGAAATTCCAAAAACCCACAGCCTGGAAACAGGAATTTCAACTTTGCTGTCAAGGAGTGGCTTTTGTGCAATATGCTTATACCCAGGCAGTCGGCACGTACTCCACAGAGAGCTCTTTCAGCTGAACTTGTAAATTCTCCAAAGATGCTTCTGCCAGGGAGCTTAAGTCTGTTCCTTTGCAGATCTTCTAACTGTTAACACGGGCTTTAATTAAACATACTCTGTTTGGCCTGGGGCTGCAATAGGTGAAATTTGACTACGCTTGTAATGGCTGCTCCCAGACACAGTAACTATTTCTGCTTGCTTTCATGGCTTCCTTTCTTCTTTCCCTTGAACATTATAGACAAATAAAACCTCTGATGAAAATGGGGTGGGAAAAGCGGAATGAGGGGAATGGAAAGCAGTCAACAGAATCAAGAATTCTGGCAAGGTAAGGACTGAGTGAGGAGATTAAAACTGGCTGGGAATTGGGAAGGATGCCTGGCACTGGTTGCACAAGAAGAACAGGAATGTGAGCCAGTTTGCTGGGCAAGATTGAAACGGAGGTAAAAAAGGAGAAAAAGCTTCCATACAAGGAAACTGAAACTAGGATCCTGTGAAGCATCAAAGAAGACAATGAGCTGGACTGTAAAGGGAGAAGTCTATCATTACGAAGCACTTGTAAAAGTTAGAAGTCATTATGATGTGCAGCAGCTTGTGTAACGCAATGCTGGATGCTGAGTGAAGTGCCCTTCCACTGGAATCCTTAGCTTTGACTTCTGAACAGCAGACAGTTAGCCACAGGGCAGATAAGTGACAAAACTCCCTGCAGCACAGCAGAGCCTTGCAGCAATGTATTTCTTAAGATCCTCCAGGTTTTTCCAATAAACTGGGTGCAATTTGACTAATTTACTCTCCTGTGTGAACTCTAATTTATTCACCTGTTGCTGTTTCCAGACCCCCTCAGCCTTCCTTTCTGAGAGGTGTTCCATGACTGAAGCAAGCTTCTCTACTCCATCACTCTATAATCTTTGCAGCACGTTTACTGTATGTCTTTGTCTCCTAAAGTTAACATGCAGCTGATCTTATTCTACAGATGCATTTACTTTCTAGTGTTTTACAACACAATAATAAAAGGGATGGCAGGAATGAAAGTGGGAGCCTGGTCTCTCCGTCCTCACCACAGCCAGCTGGGGGTTGGCCCATCATAGCTGTAGGCTGATGCTGGATACCACTGGGATTAGGAAGGGGTTTGGAAGCGTGGATGAAATCGGGTGTGGAAAACTGGAAGTTTTTGGGCTTACAAGCTTACTAATATTTTAACATCAACTTTCCAAGGTTTCCCCAGTAGTCTATCACTCATTTCTATGACTAGAAGACTAGTCTTCTGTTCCATACATTATCTTCCTTTCACCTCTTCTGCATCTGAGTTAAGGATCTTGGATGGAATCATATGCAAAGGAGATACTGCTTCTCAGAGGAGCCTGTGACTTGAACAGCACACAGACCTGTGCAAAAAAAACAAGCCTCCAGTTCAGGAGTGGAAATAGGAATGCAAGACAAATGAGAGTGGGATAAACCACAGGGACTGGGAAAAATGAGGGCAGTCCTCAGCTGTAGAGGTGAAGCAGAATCAGTCAAACATGAAGAAATGAACAGCATGTTTTATTTTAGCCATTGGAGTTCAGTTCCCTTCTGATCCTGGAGTAAAACATAAAGCCCTGGGTTAGGAGTACTGAGAGAGAGTCCAGGACCCTGTGGCTGTGATTGATGTGTGACTAGACTGTGATATGCTATGACCATCTACTTAATGATCTCACAATGGTTCTGCAAAATGGCACTAGGCTAATCAATGGAGGCTGCTCTTGATCCAGGCATTTCCTAACTTTGGTGTGCTTGACCTTGTCACGTTAATAATGCTCTTTGAAGTACTCTAGAGACTACACACAAATACTATATATGTATATAGCATCAGTCTCAAATAGTTATTCTGTATTTGTTTTCAAATGAAGTTCCAATATCCTTTGATTTTAAATACGGATTTGGCTTCTTTGAATCCTCCTTTCAATTATTTCCTTTTACCTAATTTCCTAAATGTGAAAGTGTGCTATAAAGTAGTTTGCCAGCCCTAACTATGATTTTTAGCATAGTCCCGGGTGCCTGCACATTAATTATGACATATTACTAATATATGCATTAAGTGATCATTCATTTTATAATTACTTTGCAAGGATCTGGTCCATCAGCGCTAGCATTGAAGAAAAGCACACAAAGCACAGACATCTCCTAGAAGGACTTTCATTCTACATCGCTGATCCTGGACACAAGCTGTACCTTATTCATTAGCATTTCTTCTCAGTCATGAAAACTCCTCACAAAGTGACCTTATTCTAGGAGCTACAACTTCAAGAAAAAATAAAGCATTTTGAGATTTGGGATTAAACCAGGAAAAGTGGCAAGATTGTGAATGCTACAGGTGGTTCCACATGGCTGAATCTGACTCTGCAGTACTCTGAATTCTCCTTACTGTTTGAATCACTTACCATTCGCCTGGTTTTACTTTTAAATGCAATCTTTACTTCATATGAGTCTTTACCCCCAGTTCTCTCATTCACCCTGCACGCTACATGAGCACCTTTTGTGTTCTGTAAAACCTCCCCTTGCAATCCTTCCTTACTGATTCATTATTATTTGGTAGAATCATAGACTGGTTCGGGTTGGAAGGAAGAACATCTAGTTCCAACCTCCCGCCATGAGCAGGGGCACCTCCCACTAGAGCAGGTTGCTCAAAGCCCCATCCAGCCTGGCCTTGAACACTTCCAGGTGTGGGGCACCCACAACTTCCCTGGGCAACCTGTTCCAGTGCCTCACCACCCTCACAGGGAAAGATTTCTTCCAGATATCTAATCTAAATCTACCCTTTTCCAGTTTGAAGCCCTCACCCCTTGTCCTATCGCTACATACCTTTGTTAAAACTCCCTCTCCAGCTTTTTTGTAGGTACCCTTACAGATACTGGAAGGCCACTATGAGCCTCCCCAGAGCCTTCTTTTCTCCAGAACCTCTCCAGAGTTTTTCTCCAGTTTTGTTAGAGGTTAACAAAAGTTTGTTATTGTTTTATTGTCTAGATTCAATGGGCTTAAGTGCTTTTACTAGTTATCAAGTGTTTACATGACTGGATTGCATTTAGAGGACGTACACATCTCGTTACCTAAAGTGACTTGCAGGACCCACAGTCCTGCAAGTCTCCTCCTGGACCACTGTAGTGGCCCAGAGGGACCCTCCTACTGGTTTAAAGGGGCACAGACCAACGTTTCTGACTGTTCCACAGCCACCCACCCCACGCTATAGTGAAAGGGTAGGACTGGGCCCTGTGTTCTGAAAAGGTGGGGATCCCCTTGCACTGGGGGTGACAAGACTCTTTCCTCTGAGCTGCCCAGAAGCAGCAGCCAGCCTGTCCTGGGCCAACTGTTTTAAGAGATCATTGCGGTACATGCAACTCGACAGCAGACCATGGCTTCACCGGGGACCTGTGGGACTTCACGGAAAGAGGAAGACACGGAGCTCCATCATGCCATACGTTCCTTCCCTACCAAGCTGGTAGCAGCGCAGCACTCGCCCTGTGCCCGCCTCCCGCCAGGGCCGCCTCTCGGGGCCTTCCGTCCACACCGAGCTCCAGAAGAGACCGCGTCCTGTCTGACGCCTTAACCCTTAAAGCCACATCCAAGGCAGCCCACGCCGGGCTGGGACGCCCCGACCTTCACAGGAAGGGTGGAGCCGGCGCCCCGCCCCGCCGCATGCGCTGACGGTTAACGACTTCCCCGCCCCGAGCAACCGTCCCCACTCCGCCCCGCGTCACGTGAGGCGCGGCGCGGGAAGGCGGGACAGACAGGTGAGGCGGCGGNCTCGCAGCTCGGCGGCCGCTGCCGCAGGGCAGACGGGCGCAAGGAAGCGGTGGAGGTGACGGTGATTCCCTAGGACGGTGATGCCAGCGGGAGGGAGCCCGCCCCTGTTGTCTTCTCCTTTCTTTTCCTCTGCTGGGCGAGGGGCTGGTGGCGGCTGTGCCCTCCCCCGGGAGGTGTCTTCTCGCCGTCCCCAGCAAGGGCGTGATGAGGGGCTGAGCCCGGGCTCCCCACGCGGTGGGGCCTGGGAGGCGGCGGGGAGGGATGCGGAGGTACCGGTGGGAGCCGAGCGAGCTTGTCCCGGGAAAATGCGGGTTTTCTCATGCCCTCGGTTCTCGGTGTGGGCGGCTGGTGCCTGCTGGGGTCATGGCGCTGCAGGCCTGGCTGGCGGGCAGGGAGGCAGAAATGTAGTGTCATTGCTTTCCAGGAGCAAGTGTAAGTAGTTGAGGAGGAGGAGGGTGGTGGAGCATCTCCTACGGAAATTATCTGTTCAAGGTTAAAGCCTGGCCCCTCCCATCAAAGCCTGGTGCCTTGCCATGGCTCAAGCCCATCTTTTGGATGGGTGTAGGCTGAGACCAACTCCTCGTGGCGAACGATGCTCTTGTGCCTGAGAGCACTGTGTGCTTTATTAATCAATTTATTTGTCTTCCCCTTTTTCAACTGAAATCTCTGTAAATCTCGGTTGGATTGCTGCAAAGGTCACAAGGGGGTGAAACTGATTTAATAGGGGCTGAGAAGAAGAGAAGAGGGGCTGTCCCTTCAGGCGTGCCACTTCTACATCTTCATTCAGGCTGCAGCCTGTGTGAGAGGCTGGCGGCGTGATTTGCAATTGCTTGCTTGCAGTTTTTTTCCCTTGTGGGTGATGTGATATGTGCAGGAAACCTGCCTAGCTTTAGATGGACACTATATTGGGTTTCTGGAATCATCCCCTGTGCTGTCAGATTCTGCCTATGTAAAGGATTTCTGGTGCCTGGATGGGTGGGGAGACTTGAACAATACAAAGTTTGCCTTGCTTTAAAATTCCTGCAGCTGATATTTTGAAAGGGGGAGGGAGAAGAGTGGATGACTGTGGTGCATTCTGACCAAGGCTCAATTTTTGTGGCTACATTTTTCTGAATGTGCAATAAGAAAAGATGTAACTCTTTTTAAGAGCAGTGGGGCCGGGGGAGAGGGTGGGAGAGAGCTAAATCAAAGGAGTTTCTTTGCAGCTCCATCCATTTCAATGGTGCAGCTTTCCCAAGCCCCTTTCCATCACTCATCATCACCTTCAGGCTGGTCAGAGGAGGGGGAGGAGAAGAGCATGAAGGCGGCCAAGCAGCAGGTGAACCCGTCTGGGGAGAACCAACCTCTCTCCAGCTCCCTGCAGTCTGCGCTGAACTCGCCAGCCTCTCCTTCCCAGGCATATGAGACTTACATTGATAATGGCCTTATCTGTCTCAAACACAAGATCAGGAACATTGAGAAAAAAAAGGTAACTTGTTTTTCTTTGGAATAGCACACATTTAAGCTGTTAATTGTAAACCTCAGTGCCTGTTTTATAATAGCTGGAATAAGGCTGTGGCTGTATATAGTGAGTAATCTTTTTTTTTAACCAGTGAAAGGACCTAAATGTGGATTTGCTAGTGGCTTTTTACTATTGTTAATAATCCTATATTGCAAAGAATGGTGTTCTTTATTCTTAGTGTTCCAAGATAGGCTACTTGCATTTGACTGTGTGAGTGTAGCGTTATTGTTCCAGGGAATAAAGGAATGCAGCTAACTGTAAACTTGTTCTGGGCTGCTGGCTTTGCAGTGCATGTCAAATAGTTAACAAAAGTAATTGAATGTTGAACAGAACTGGGGGTGCTTCTCTAATAGACTGAATCAGTTCGGTACTAACTTGAAATTCATTTGGAGGTGAATTCTGGTCTTGCAGAAATTGTTATATTCTATTGATTACATGTATCTAATATTAGAATGTGGAGATGTATGTGGAACTGGAAATCAGGAACAGTGTTTCCTCTGACTCATGTAAAAGTCAAATTGTATTAAATATGTATTGTGCTTCACTCTACAGAAGTATTTGACTTCTATAGTTTAAATGTAGACAGATATTATTCACTAGGAGACTTTTAAACAGAAGGCCTCTGAAGCCTGCTCATTTGCTTTGAACTGTGCTTTTGTGGGGTGGGGGGAGGGAGAATAGTCTTACAATTAAGTAGTGAGATGACAACACACCTGAAAGATTGTGGCTATAGCTGGTCAGACTTCTGCATTCTGAGACTTTTCAGTTGGTTGGCAGGTGACTGAAGGCTTTGTGCCTGATTATTAATTGGGAAAATGCTATTTTCTGCAAGATAAAAGAAATAATGATACTGCTGCTTTTGGTGCTGGGTCAGGATTGCAACTAAAGCGAATTTATGAATATGTTGCTCTCCAAATGTCTGAAAAGCTTTGTTATGTCTTACCGTGAGAAAAAGTAGATTGGACTTCTGACCATGTGGCTAGGAGACTTCATCTATCTGCAGGAGATGCAGTATTACTGCTGTCTCATGTCATGCATCATGCTGTGATCTTGAATACTGTCAGATAAGCATGGTTTCCTTGTATGATTAACCAAATTTTTGTTGTATTCTAATTCTGGCCAAGGAAGCTTAATGTTGTGAATTTCTCAGATATCTTTGATTTGTCACGTGAATAACATGGCCTTGTCAGCAAATGTGTGACTCACTAGAATGAGTAGAAAGTATTCCTAGTCCTAGACTCCTACAGGTGCTGTGTCAGTAAACCCGATGTGGGTAGATAGATGAAATAGTATTCAACTTCATGGCAGTGAACTCGCATTTCTTTTCCCTGTGTGTATAAAGAAGCTTGTAATATACAGTAGTTCATTTTTGCCTGATTTACATCAGCTTTTAAAGATTGCTTCAGTGTATTAGGAAAAAAATACTGTTTCTTCCCTAAATGTATTAGTCTACTTTCTTAGGAAATACTGCTATAAAATCCTGATGACATAATTCAAGCTGTATTTTGAAAGACGTGCTCTGAAAAAATAAGTAAGATTATTCAAGGGTAACTAAATTCCAGAGTTGGCTTGGAAAAGATCACAAAGCCTAATTTAAAATAAGGATGATGGATGTCTTTGGAGCCCCTTAAACATCTAGGGTCAATGCATTAGTATTTCTTCAATGAAACAAAGGAGGCAAGTAAGAAATGAAAGATCAAAGGTAGGAAAGGGAAGTAGGAAGTCATGGAAGTTGCCAAATCAAAGATGTAGCAAAACTTTGTGTTCCTTTCTCCTGAAATGAGAGGAAGTAGTAAAATTCCTCTTCTCTTGCAGTATGCAGATTTAACATGTGGAAAGCATGTGTAATTTTCACTCATACCCCATAATCCACACTAGATAAATCAAATCAAAAACTTTACTTTGGATTTTCCTGCAGCTGAAACTAGAAGACTACAAAGATCGCCTGAAGAAGGGAGAAGCCCTCAATCAAGACCAGTTGGTAAGTTTGCTTTATGTAAGTGGCCTCAAAACCTTCAAATGTGTCAGAAGGGATAGGTTATTGGAAGAGGTGGTGGTGTAGTTCTACAGAAGTAATGCCTATAGGCTTGCACTGGTGTTTTTCACAAAACCAAATAAACAAATTATAGGTAACTAAGCTGAATGGGGAGGCCACAAGCTTTAAAGTCTCCTACTGTAAACTTCATGTTGTATACTGAAGTAACAGAAGGCCCTTGTTTATCATTGCTCTGAAGACTTTTAGCTTCAGTGCCCCTGCACCTTTATTTCTTGATGAGGTGTCCATATGTAGCACAGCTATATAGCACTGTGGTGTTAGAACCCAATCTTCAAGATTTCTGGGGTAGCTAATTAATCCTCATGAATTCTTTGTGAATAGGTGTTACTTGAAATTGCCTGCTGGGTACAAATAACTGTTAAAGTATAACTGACAAATAGCCCATGTTGTTACGATGTTGTTTAACTTACATGGGATCTAAATGCTTCCCTAATACAAGTATCTAGTTGACTTAGCTGGGAATACTCCCCTGCCCTTCTAGTGCTGCCATTGGATGGCTGGGAGTTGCCAGCACTCTCAAGTGCTGTTAGAAGAATATGTCTATTTTGTACTTAAGTACAAAATTGGAATTCCAGGGGGCAAAATCACTACCCAACGAATGGGATCTACTTTATGGAGCTAGCTTAAACTTTCCTGATATTAAAACAGGGGCTCTGTCATGGACTAGAATGGATTCTAAAGCTGAAACCAAGTTTCTATAATGTGAAAGCTATTGCTTTTTAAGCATGAGAGAGCATCAGTATCACAATCCAAAAGATTTACTGCTCTAGTCATCTAGGAGTCACATTCTTAAAGTGTGCTTCACACATGGTAAAAGAAAAGCTGTGTGGTAAAGGACCCCAACGCTTCAGTGCTAGTGTTGATCCTGCTAATGAACCCCTTGGAAAAATACTCTCGTCAGCTTTATCACAGTACAGCAGTAGGAGAACACAAATACTATTTCCTTACTCTGAACCATTTGTAAATGAGAACTAGGTATAAATAGGGTAAGAGGGAAAATGATAAATTGATACTTAGAAGTAGAGTAGACCCTATTGGAATGAACAGTCATTCAGCACTTAGCTACAAAATCTGCACTCCTGCCATCTCAAGTGCAGAAACAAAATTAAATCTGGTTTGAAGTAAGA
>VZTM01015581.1:1285-14408 GCA_013400555.1 Jacana jacana | reverse complement strand
TTTTTTTTTTTAATTATGCATGCCCTCTCTTCAACTTACAGGTTATGGGAGTTGAAGAATTTACCAGGTTGCGATTTTGGGCTGCCAGCTGCTTGCAGTAAGCGTTATCAGATCTCAGCAGAGCTGCAAACTGCCCTTGCCTTTTCCCACTCTAGAATGTTTCACCTTCTATCCCAACTATACATTCTCTTCTCTGGATCTTCACAAAAGCCTTGGGTGCATACAACATTTTGCAGTGCCTATTCTGGGGAAATTGTCCTCTTAAAAGCCATGGGGCTTCTCAAGCGCTTCTCAGCAACATGAAGAATCCAGGCTGGAGGAGAGAGATAAATGTTTCCTGAAACTGATATTTTGGTACATAGTAAAAATGTAAATGAAAAGATCTTTATCAAACCTTGAAAAACTTAAAAAGGAAAAAATAAAGATAGTACAGGCCAAATTAATAATCAGAGGAAGGGCAAGGAATTTCATTCTAAAAATTCTATCATAAGAAATAAGATTTGTAAAACTGAATACAATAATCACAAGTAGGCAATATGGCTTTCAACTCAGAATCAACTGAAATAAAAAATACCTTCGCATTTACTTCAACAGGGTTTCAATAGGACTATAATTGCTTTAATTGAGTCTTGAAAGATAACCCCTGATCATATCATGTACATCGTCATAATAGATAGTTGAAAACTCAGAACGTTAATCACAAAAGGCCTATTTTCCCCACTTGTTTACTATCTCAGTTTGAATGAATACATTTTTGTAAATATTTACTCAAGTTTCTATCTTTTCCACAATTATCTTCTAAACTAAAAGTTTTATATTGTTCAAACAACTTCATGTATTTCTGTTTACCCAAGGTGTGAACCAGTTTGCTGTTCAAATAAAAGTTGCAATTCTGTCCAACCATTTCCTTCCAGTGTAACTAATTTTTCATTTTATTAATGAAAAACTACCAGATTGTTGTTTTCACATTTTCACTGTGATGTTAAAACACAAAACATTTAGAACGTTGTTTACTGAACTTCACCAATTTTATAGCAGTAAACATTGCATGCAAATGTTTACATTTTATTGTAAAGATGTCTGTAAATTGGTGATTTTATTAATCTGTCCTGGTAGTTCTTGTCTATCACTTTGAAGGAGTAGCAAAATTAATGTACAGGATTGTACAGCGAAACTTGTCTCCTGAAGCTTTTCTACAAAACAGAGAGCGTTCATTTCTACATAACCTTGCAAGTGTACTGTTTTTTTACAGCTTTTTATCAGTTTCAAAAATATTGTGTCTAATTACTAACTTTGTCTGTTAAACTTGATAGTAACTTCATTAGCATAGCTCATAGGTGTTGCATTCACACATTTTAATAAAGAATTGTTCAAAGAAAATGTGTCCAGCTCAAACTACAGTTCTTAATTGTTAAAGCAGATCCAAATTAGCATTCACAACCTGCATTTCCCTAACAACAGGCTTTCAAGCTGAAAGTAATTTGTAATTCAAAAAGGATCTTGGTCAATAGATTCTGAGCATGCAAAACATGTTTGGCACTTAAAAATTCCACAACCTGTTGAAAACTTAACTTATGAGTTTACATTATCTTGTTTCCTGTTATTTTTCAGTGCAACATTATAAAACGGGTGTATGATTTGACAAAAATTGGAATTATTCCCAGACAGTCTATTTCGACAAGGTTTACTGCTAATATCTGATGAAATCTTAATCTATATTTACAACAGTTCTTTACTTTGACTCCAAATGATGTAATGTCCTTATGGTTTAATAAACAGGAAAAGATGTTGAGAAAAACAATCCCTAATGTAAATTTGAAACACACCAGCCTCCTCTTCAAAATGTTTGTCTGTACATATGTATGGATTATAAGTATAGCTGCTGCAATATGGTTACTCCAATAACTCATAAGGAAAAAAAATCAGGCTGATTCATTAATTAATTATATATAGGTGTGTNACCTCAAGCTTGATGCCCTCATCTGACACACCTCCATACCTACCAACTTCTGCAGCTGTATCTGGCCAGTTGGAAGAGCTTGCTAACAAGATTTATGTCATACAAGGAATGTAGCCTTTTAAGGCAACAGAACTATGCTGCAACAAGGAAAGCTGTAAGCATATCTGTACATCTATATACAGATATGCTTATGTCTACAAAGAGACTGTATTCTTAGAGAAGAACACCAATACCACATGAGGAACAAGACTCCAGAAGTCTGGAAGAAGGCTGCCTTCTGTATGGCTCCCCGAAAAAGCATTTTGCCCTGAACAGTAGAAATGTTCCAAATAAATTTCTGATCACATTCAAACAGGTTCAGCTATTATCCCAGCCCCAAGAACAAATGAATGTAACATCCTTGTTCCCTGAGGATTTAGTACATGGCAAGAACTTCTCCATGAAACACTTCTTTTGTGCATCAGTTTTCATCTATATTTTTCTTTCATGTTTGTCACCTTGCATATTTTTGTTAGATAGGCCACCGGTGTTGTGATAATTCAGCCTGTTGAGCAAAAAAAACATGGGAAACCATGTAAAGGAATTTTAGTAAAAATTCTCTGATACTGAAACAATATTTATACCAAATTCACTTCTTACTTTCTGAGCCGGTCAATATATTTTGCGCATTGTCATGATTTTAGGATACATGACATCTACGAAAATGCAACATCCATAGATCAAAGACTTGGCAGACAACTTTGTAGACTATTTCATTATGTAGCTACTCTTCCACTCTAACCCCAAAAGCAAAAAAGAGCTGATGACATCTGATGACAGATGACTTCTGATGGCAATTTTTATCTCATTGTAGTTTTAAGACGCACTAGAACAATTGACAGCTTACAGAATGTCCAGCCAGATCTGTATTTCTCTTGAATAAAATTAGATGTATGATCATTATGGGTTTATCCAAATGCATCCTCCATCCCCACACCCTGCACATATAAAACACTCAGCTGTGATTGTTTCCCACACTCAGCTGACATACTAGATGCTTTGGTATGAAATTACTCAAACAGAACATGAAATTAAATTTGTCTCAGACTCACCCTTACATGTGGTGAGGTCTCTTACACATGATTTGTCTCTTACATATGATTTAAATAAGAAAATTAAAGCCAGTTTTTTACTGAAGCTAAAAAAAAACATATAGAACAGCAACGTAAAACAGTATAAAAGTTTTACTTTCATGGAATAAGAGAAGGTAAAGCATTTGATATCCTATGAACCAAATTATCTTTTATATTCTAGGTCACAATATAGGAAATCAATACTACACTTTCATATTTCACATCTCTGTCATCAAACTTCAATCACCATCACTAAAAAGACTGAAATTATTTACACAGCAGCATGTGACAGCTTTACCCAAAGACAGGAACAGAAGAAATGGGTAGAGGAGGGAATGAGACATTAATTTTTAGTTTTGATTCTGCATATAAGCATGGAGAAATACTGGTGTGATAGATAAATGCATTAGCTTGATGTTTCTGAAGCTTTTTGAGTTCTTTTTGTGGCTATGCTGCTTTGATGGTCATATTACAAATAATGTTGGTTTTACAAACTGAGAGCTAATGAAAATTTTGGTTGCTCTACCTCCCTCACAGTGTCTACCTGCTCCTCAGAAGAGACTCCAGAAAAGGACACATGTTTAGTGATCATCATCTTTAACTAACAAACCCCCATCTTAATATTTACCAGCACTAAAGTTTATGAATTCTGTTGATTCATCTCTCCCTTTCTTTCTTCCTGTCTTTGGGACAAATGTTGAGACACCGCACTCTAACTCACCTGCGTTATGCTAACACTAGCTCTGAAAGCTCATCAGCATGAACCTGATTATAGTAAAGTACCAAAGTATAATGGTTACATGCAAATTTAGATTTCCAAATGTACGCAACAAGAACTGGATACAACCAGAAATGTATAAAACAAAACAGAGATTTCTTATTAGGGATTGACAGTAGATCGCATTTAAGTTCTGAAGTCCCCCATAGCACTGCAAATACCCTTTCCTTCATTTTATTTTAGCTCCGCGTGCAATACTTGCTTTAATAAGAAACTCTAAGTATGAATTCAATAGTTAATGCATACACATAACAAATCCTGTGCTTAACCCTCTGTAATAACTCATGAACATTTCTGGAAAGATCAAACTGTGCCTAGTAGGATAAGAAATGAAGGTGAAAGAAGTAGGGAAAATATTATGTAGGCCACTTATTTAGAATCATAGAATCATTTAGGTTGGAAGAGACCCCTGGGATCATCAAGTCCAACCATCAGCCCTACTCTACAAGTTCCCCCCTACACTAGATCTCTCAACACCACATCTAATCTGCTCTTAAACACAGTCAGGGAGGGTGACTCCACCACCTCCCTGGGCAGCCGATTCCACTGACTGACCACTCTCTCCGTGAAAAACTTTTTCCTAATGTCTAGCCTAACCCTACCCTGCTGCAGCTTGCAGCCATTCCCTCTTGTCCTGTCGCTCATTGCCCGTGAGAAGAGACCAGCACCAATATCTCTACAGTGCCCTTTCAAGCAGTTGTAGAGAGCGATGAGGTCTCCCCTCAGCCTCCTCTTCCTCAGACTAAACAACCCCAACTCCCTCAATCGATCCTCATAAGCCTTGTTTTCCAGGCCTCTCACCAGCTTTGTTGCCCTCCTCTGTACTCGCTCCAGCACCTCGATATCTCTCTTGTGCTGAGGTGCCCAGAACTGGACACAATACTCAAGGTGTGGCCTCACCAGTGCTGAGTACAGGGGGACAATCACCTCCCTACTTCTGCTGGTCACACTATTCTTTATGCAAGCCAGGATGCCATTGGCCTTCTTGGCCACCTGGGCACACTGCTGGCTCATGTTCAGCCTCCTGTCGACCAGCACCCCCAGGTCCTTTTCTGCCAGGCAGCTCTCCAGCCACACTGCCCCAAGCCTGTAGCGATGCATGGGGTTGTTGTGGCCCAAGTGCAGGACCCGGCACTTGGCCTCGTTGAAGGCCATGCCATTAACATTGGCCCATCTATCCAGTCTATCCAAGTCCCTCTGTAGAGCTTCCCTGTCCTCAAGCAGATCAACACTCCCACCCAACTTAGTGTCATCTGCGAACTTACTAATAGTGTTTTCTATATCCTTATCTATATCATTGATGAAAATATTAAAAAGGAAAGGCCCCAGTACTGAGCCCTGAGGAACACCACTTGTGACCGGCCGCCAGCTGGATTTAACTCCATTGAGCACCACCCTTTGGGATCGTCCTTCCAGCCAATGCTGGATCCAGCAGATCGTACGTTCGTCCAGGCCATGAGCAGCCAGTTTTTCCATCAGAATGTGGTGGGGGACAGTGTCAAATGCTTTGCTAAGATCCAGAAATATTATATCCACTGTCTTCCCCCCATCCAACAATCGGGTCATCTTATCATAGAAGGAGATCAGGTTCGTCAGGCAGGACTTGCCTTTCATAAACCCATGCTGACTAGGCCTGATCCCCTGGCTGCTCATTACATGGCTGGTGACAGCGCTCAAGATGACCTGTTCCATAATCTTCCCTGGTATCGAGGTCAGACTGACAGGTCTATAGTTTCCTGGATTGTCCCTTCTGCCCTTCTTATAGATGGGCGTTACATTCGCCACCTTCCAGTCCATGGGGACCTCTCCAGTCAGCCACGATTTAAGGAAGATGATGGAGAGAGGCTTGGCCAGCACGTCTGCCATCTCTTTCAGTACTCTTGGGTGTAACCCATCCGGTCCCATAGACTTGTGTGCATCTAGGCGGCATAGCAGGTCACTGATCATTAGTGGTGATCATTAATGATCACTCATTAATGGTGATGTCCTCATTCTGGTTCCCCTCCCTGTCTCCCTGCTCCTGTGGCCGAGTCTCCAGGGAACTATTTACTTATTATTACATCAGTACACTGCGAAGAGTTTACTCCCTATTGCTAGCTATGCAGTAGTTTACTACAATCAACACAGTAAGTGTTTGCAGAAGAGAAGTATATATTAACAAAGTTAAAATGTTTCATCAACCATTATTATCTTTAGAGCACACTAATTTAAAACAATCTATTAGAGTAATTTCTCACTTTTAAGAAGGAAACAAACTCTTTACTTATTTACCTGTGGTGCTGGATAAGGAGCCAAAGTATGGGAGAATTATTTCACACCTATCAGTTTATTATGGTGTCAGTTATCATCCAAAAGAAATTAAAAAGATCAGAACTAATCCAAAATGTAAATTAAGCCAAAAGGAACATATATTATTATGACACATTGATTATTTCATAAATATCCCTGTAAAGCTTCCAGTTTGGCAAGGCCATTTATACTCATACCGTATAATCCTTTTTCTACTTAGCACAAAGAAATGTAATCAACACATAGTTATAATATGAAGAATCTGTGAAAAGGGTTCATGATTTCCTTGGTAGAGAATATAATGAGTCCTTTTCATCACCGTGTTATTTGCTACACTTTCTTTGTTGCACTGAGATCAGATGTCATGAAAAATGATTACAGAATTCAGCAGTATTATCTGAGCAGACACTAGTGACCAGGCACCCTAGTCCCACACGTGTATCCTAAAAATAACTTCCTTAACTTGTTCTTAATTGAAAAAAAAAAATAGCAATATAAAACTAGACTAAAATTTCACAATAAAGTAAGCCTCTCCTCCACCAGACTTGCCCTTGGTTGCTATTCTCTTTATGTGCCATGTACTCATATTTCTTCCACATCTCTCATCATTGATTTACATAATATCATAACACTTAGATTTAAGTTGTTGCAAGCACCTGGCAAAGACATGGGACAGCAAATGTTTACCATGCTCACTGAAATGCTTCATTCTACTGAGACAGCTGTAGGAGACAACTGAATAGTTGTAGGAGACAATTAAACTTTTAATTTAAAATACTATTACAGCTTTCTTCTCAAGTAAAAATTCGGTTCTTAGATAGACCCTTGCATATAATGCCAAACTTATGGTACAGAATTACAAATTTTCAGTACAACATTAGATCCAGTTATATGTGTGTACTTTATTAACCCTGAAAAACTACTTCCAACAAAAGTCCATGGGAGGTAAATACCATTCCATTTTAAAGCTGGGAAGTTAAGGGAGAGGGCACAAAATTTGCCAAGACTACTGAAAGGTACACTAGCAACAAAACATGTGTCTCTCAGCTCCAGCTAAATCAAGAAAATCTTGCTCCTGGCTGAGTTACAGTCACCTATAAACAATCCACCATTTAAAATCACTTTCTATCCCTGGATTGCAGCATGTTCAGGTTTTGCTGTGGTGATCCCCATATCCTACCTCTGACTTCTCTTGTGCTTCCTTCACACCAGAAAATACTGTACCCTGAGTCTTCCTCAGGCAGGAGGGTCTGTGACTTTTTTCAGTCAAAATGGGGCAGGTTAGCAAAAGCTGTGTATTTGTCCAGCTTAACTTGTTTTGACTGAAGCCGGTTAGAACGTGCTCACTAAAGTAGCAGAGCAGAGAAGCAGTGATCACAGCAATACTATGGAGAGGGAAGAAGTGATAAACAGTTGGGGACAGTAAGCTCTCAAGTAGTACTACAAGAACCCAAAAAAAGTAAAGTACACAAACCAGCATCTGCAGCCCAGCTTGAAGGAAATGTATATATTGTGCTAGCCACAGAATTTATCTAGTTAGCACTGCACTGAGCTGAACTCTGAACGATCGTTAAATGAATAGTCAAAGTGAGAAAGCCCGACCAACTGAACTTGAGGAGCAATAAGAGCAGATGGGATAAAGGTAAATCTCTAAAGATCTAAAGCTCTAAAGGAAAAGAGAGAAAGGGGTTGATTTCTCACCCACTGACGTGCAGCAGCCTGATTTCCTACTCTTACCAGCAGTAAGAGTGAATGTAAATAAAAAAACAAAGGAAGCTGTTCAGCCAGTTAACTAGTGTCCCAAAATTATACACTGGCCTAACTATTTAATGACAATATGGTGATATCACAACTAAGTTTGGAATAATGTTGTTTGGGGTTTTTTTTCTAAAAATTAAGCAATGATACTTTCTTGCACCCTAAAGAAAGCCTGCGAAAGCCTAAAATTAACACACACCACTCCTCCAAGGCATTTTATCTGTTACTTTAAAAAAATTCACGTCAACCTGAATATGAATTAAATGTTGCTTCTCTTCTTTTTCCTCTTTAAAGCAAAATCTGCATTTCAAAGGAAAGAGACAATTTTACATTGGATAAAGACGGTAACTCTTCCTTTTTTGCTTCATATTTCATAATCCATTTTTTAATTCTGAATCTCAAAACACATGGTTTGGCTGTTAAGAAAAGCACTGTCCAAAGTATACATTGCAAGCAATTAGGGGGTCTGATTTTTCTTGGTATATTACTTCATGATGTTACCTATATCTACATCACAGAATAGCTGAAATTGAAAGTGACCACTGGAGATAATCAAGTCCAACCCCTTTGCTCAAAGCAGAGGCTACTGAAGGACCACAGGTCAGCAGGAAAGCATCTGGAGTGCAGCAGAAAGGAATTCACGGAATCACAGAATTGCTCCAGCTGCTCCAGCCAGTAAGTAGCTTCATCCGAAGTCCAAATGAAATGCCTCTATACAAACACACGTAGCATGTGGAATAAAAAGGAGGAGTTAAGAGACGTGTATACCTGCAAACTGTCCGATATCCCCATATTATGCAGTTATAATTGGTGTAAAAATAAAATTTGACCACACTGGGACTTTGAAAGAGATCTCCAAGGCTGTCAGGATTTCCACATCCTTACGTCCTCTGAATTCTTAGGCTGAACATTATAAGAGTTATTCACAGAAAGAGTGTCAGGCAGTGGAATCGGCTGCCCAGGGAGGTGGTGGACTCACCATCCCTGACTGTGTTTAAGAGTAGATTAGATGTGGTGTTGAGGGATATGGTGAAGGGGAGAACTTTGTAGAGTAGGGCTGATGGTTGGACTCAATGATCCCAAGGGTCTCTTCCAACTTAAATGATTCTATGATTCTATAATTCTCACTTCACTGCTGCACAGCCACACACAGCATATCTAAACCAGCACATGCACAGTCTCGAGCTGACAACTAGGACCAAGTTCATGCTGACCGGACCACCTTCCTTGCAGGCTCCACAGCAAAACCAGTTTCCTTCCAGTGCACATAAAGTTGTCTTTTTGCAGACATCTCCGCTTTCAAATAAACTCTCTGTCCTCATAAACTTTAGCCTGCCTGGTTCTGTTAAACTTTCTCAGCCTATTTATACGTCTCACTCTGAGCTGTATCTTTTATCTGCAAAGGCTTGTGGGGTTTTTCTCATCTTGGGCAAGCTGTGCTATGAACGTGCATCAAGACAAGTCTACTGAAGAACATACATTTTGCAGGGCTCTGCACAGCACTCTAGGAAAACACTTCTCCTCCCACTACGGATCTCTCCCATTTTCTGCCCCACTACCCAAGGCAAGCACCAAGTTGAAAACTCTCAAGAAAAGTATGAGTAATAAGCAGTGTTCCTCAAGGGGCAGTTCCAGGACCCATGCTGTTTTAACGCCTTTGTCAGAGACATGGACAGTGGGAGTGACTGCACTCTCAGCAAGTTTGCAGATGACACCAACCTGGACAGGGTTGAGAGGTGGGCCCATGCAAACCTCACAGAGTTCAACAAGCCAAGTGTAAGGTTCTGCACATGGGTCATGGCAATCCCAGGCTCAAATACAGGTTGGGCAGAAAATGCATCAAGAATAGCCCTGAGGAGGACTTGGGTGTCTTAGCTGATTAGAAGCTCAACATGAGCCAGAAATGTGTGCTTGCAGTCCAGAAAGCCAACAGCATCTTGGGCTGCATCAAAAGAAGTATTGCCAGAAGGTCCAGGGAGGCGGACAGACTGTGTGGAGAATGGGTTGAGAGCAACCCCAAGGAGAAGGACTTGGGGCTTTTAACATGAGGCAGAAATAGCCAACAGGGTGAGGGAAGGGGGAAGTGATTCTGCCATTCTACTCTGCTCTGCTAAGACCCCACCTGGAGTACTGTGTCCAGCTCTGGAGTCCTCAACACAAGAAGGACACAGAGCTGTTGGAATGGGTCCAGTGGAAGGCCAAGAAGATGATCAGAAGGCTGGAGCATCTCTCCCATGAAAACAGGCTGAGAGAGTTGGAGTTGATCAGCCTGTAGAAGAAAAGGCTCTGGGGTGACCTAGAAGTAGCCTTTCATTACCTAAAGAGGGCCTACAGGAAAAATGGAGAGGGACAAGATGTTCAGTGACAGGACAATGAGTAATGGTTTTAAATTGAAAGACTGTAAATTTATACTAGATATTAGGAAGAAATTCTTTACTGCGAGTGTGGTGGGACACTGAAACAAAGTGTCCAGGGAAGTTATGGATGCCCCATCCCTAGAAGTGTTCAAGGCCAGGTTGGATGGGGCTTTGCGTAACCTGGTGTTCTTGCCCATGGCAGGGGGCTTAGAATTTGGTGATCTTTAAGGTCACTTCCAACCCAAACCATTTTGAGTCTAAGAAAGCAAGTTGCTCAATGCACAGAGAGAAAAGGGTCTAATTGTTATATATTCTTTTATACTACAGCAGCAGGCCCATGCTCTGGTTACATCAGGTTCCTATGTAACTATATGCACAAAAGCTCCATAAGAAATAATTTTGTGGATTCACAAGTTTCCTATACAAATAAAAATGATTCAATAGATGACTATACCACAACAGCAAGTATAAATGTAACCTCAATTACTAATATGCTCAGCCTTCACAGAATATCTATTTCACCATAACCTTTTGAATAAAGGCAACAATAGAGATAAATTAAATGGCACTTTCATAACAAGCTACATAAATACTGCATTTTAAGGGCTGGTCAAGTGCTCATTCAGGGTATGCTTCAGTACAGGTATACTTGGGCACAGGTGCTACTTCAGGATGCACTTTCAGACATGAACTAGCCACCAGACAAAAAGATAACTAAAGAAATATTATGGTCTTGTTATTTTTTTTCTTGTTATTTCAGACATGTCATTCACTAACTGACATGAAGTTTAGTATCATTCTGGTATTTTAGACAAGCATAATCCTTCACTAAGAAAGAAACAATTTACAGTAGATGCAGATAGATATTTTATCTAGACATTCTTGTAAATAGCACTTTGTAGGTTCTAGTGGTTCAAGCTCTAATTATCTGCAAAGATTTCTGCACCAGCAAGGAAAAGCAAATCCTGAAGTTGCATGAACTGCTGCAAATAGAATACCATGGTTTAGCTTCAGAATTAGGCTATTGCAATGATGGCACTACAAGTTCAATGAACTTCAGCACTGTTCCTTAACACACTCACACTTTCAGAGAAAATTACATAGACTTCCTTGGAGACTGGATTTTACCTGAAAAACATAGTAGAGAAAGCATCCACAAATGTCTCTAAATCGGGACCGAAGTGGAGAAATTTATGACGGATGATCACAAATCTCCTTTAACAGATTTCTAGCTTTCCACTGGAACCTGTCACCACAGATTCTCTTTTTAAATGCCTAAAAAACAAAAGCCTCTCAAAGTACCCTGATGGTTGTCACTATTTTGGAAGCCTGGTTGTGTTCAAGAGCAAACATGGCCATTTTCAAAATAAGCCTGTCAGGCCATATTTTATAAAAATATATACTGTAAACCAAAAATGAAAATCAGGAGGACTCTCAAATTGGATTTCAAGCAGAAAAAGTTTTTAAAATATTGTGTAATGTTAAAGAACCAGACAAAAATTTCAAAGGAACTAAATTATTCACCAGGATGAACAGCTCACCTTCATCATTTCAGTAGCTCAAAGAAAGGCAGCAGTCCCAAACACATTTCAGCAGCTGTGTCAAGCCACAATTTTCTCAGTGTGGCATAGCTTATGCTCCCTGCTAGTGTAAAAGTAGCATTCCGTGAAGCAGCAAAACCAAGAAGAGATATACACAAATTTAAATCTGCACTTAGAGCCAAATAAAACTTACAGTTCTCAAACAAAAATTCTTCCCAAACTCTCCCCTGGTGGAGGAAAGGATGCCTCTACTTATCTGAATGGTCTACACTGACCCAAGGGAAGGCAGATAAGATTTCCCAGGGAAATGATATCTCAGCATGGAAGCTGAAAGATGAGGTGAGATGATGTGTAGGACATCTGGAAGCAGAAGATGCCAAATGTTTGTGCTTCTTTTCTGCCTTTTCATGGCAACTCCCTCTAATAATCAAAAGCACATCCTTGTAAATGCTAGCAAAAGTCACGACAAAGGTTAAGCCTAATCCACGTATTTGAAGAATCAAAATGCTCTCCAAGCATATAGCACTTCAAAAACATAGTTTAAGCAAGTGGAATTTAAAAAGCAATATAAATGAGCATATTGGAGAACTGTGCATTTCTGCATAGGTAGATGCTTATTTATATATAATAATGTAGCAGAAATAACAAATAAAAATGTTCTCCCTCTCCCAGACACCAGTTTTTTACTCTATGTTATTTTTTAAAGCACCGATACAGAAAAAGACAACTAGACTTAAAGTATGAATTCTGTATAAAAACTGACATTTCCCTACCCAAGGTGGTTTAATAAAAACCTCTGTCATTAACCAGTCAGAAAGAATTAATATGAGTGTGTTTTCTCAGCTGTCTCCTGCAACTTCCAAATAGAAAATCACTGCAAGTTTGGAGACCGTTTGCAAAATTTTCAACTCAAAGGGACTTATTGCTGGTAGAAGACTTTGTATCACTGCAGCGCCTTGACTTTCGCTGAAATTTCGTCTGGGTACAAAAGAAAACACAAGAAACTGCTGTGCTGGATTTGTCCTGTGGGAGGTGTGACCAAGTAAAGACCTCTGGATTCAAGTCTCTAAAAAAGATTTCTGCAACAGGTAACTGAATGTCATTGCCAACATGAATTCATCTGCTTTGCTGAGAATTAAAACTGTTTATTTTAAAATATATAAAGATATATAGAAACTTACTGTACTACTAATCAAAAAGAATTATTTTCTCAGGGGTCAAATCAACAGGTTCAGAGCACAGAAACATGCAAATTAAGGAATAGTTTCAGTGCTTTTAGCAAAAGACAAAAGCTATGGTATTAAAACAGATTCAGATAATTAACATCT
>VZTM01015580.1:29344-45489 GCA_013400555.1 Jacana jacana | reverse complement strand
TTAAAAAAAAAAAAAAAAGAAAAAGACAAAAACCAATAAATCCCAAACAACTAATTTTCCTGTAGAATAACTTCAAAATAAATTTTATGCCTACAGTTTCATGGATGAGATATTTCAGCATGATGATTTCCATCTTAATGACTTAATCAAACTATTTTTAAGGTTTATGTCATTTCTGATTCAGCTGAACTAGTTACTGAGTATAAAATAACTGTGCAATTCATTATTGCTTTTATATTTCTGTAAGAAAATGGGAGTCTGGTATGTATTTTTTAAAGACAGTTCTTGGCTTGACAAGTTAACAGCGTTTTTGAGTGTTCCTTATAGGATTTAAACTTCAAAGTCTTTTTTTGTTCTTTTATCGCTTTTTCCTCCAATAATAGACTGTTTTGTATATATATATATATATCTGTACAGAAACAAGCTTCAAAGATCACAGGAAATTATTTTAGCAATATCTCAGAAGGTGGCCTCCAAGAGCAATTTTTATTACTGCAAGGGGTGCTATAAAATAGATTTTTGCCTTGTGCCTGTTCTCACGTTGAATTCAGGCTCTTCTCTGTCAGGGACAATTATATTTTCACTTCTTTATCCTCTAACCTACTCCTCACTGGTTCCCTCCTGTCTCACAGGATTCATAAGACTTTTGGAAAGAGTCTTCTAACAAAATTTAATGGTATCTGCCATTTTTTATGAGCTCAGGTTCATTGCATCATAAAGAATGGAGAAGATGCACCATTATTATTTGTACTGAAAGACCAGGACAACCCAAATAAGCTCAGGATTAATTGTGTAAATGAATCATCTCTGCTAATGGTGATTGTTCACAGAAGTAAAACTGGGCATATTGTGTCCAGCTTGGGAAACAGCAACCCAAAAGGCTTGATTCTGCAAATATTTTAGTACTTTAGCCCAATCTTTATGCAGATGCTTCAATGTTTACTAGTGTTTGGAAATATTTAGTGCCTAAAACTAGGAAAATGTTCCCAAATCTATGAAATAAATTATCACATTCTCACGGGAAACCTGTTGCAGCCTTAGGAATTGAATTACTACTTCCTTTTATGAATCCAGCACTGTGACCTTAAATTAATGTCTTTTGTGGACATTTAGATAGCAAATTCTTGGCATTTGTACATGCATTCTGCCTTCTCAGTCCTACACTGATGACAGGTTTACAGATCCTAACAGGCAGGTCCGTTTTTCCTTTTGTCTGTGCTGTCTTTCAGCTTGTGTACCACAGTCAGTATATTTTCTGTTTCTGACTGAGTCCAAGTGATTGTACGAATCAGTTAAAGTAGATCTAGAGTAAACATAATGGATATAGGTTCTTTTAAGCCTTTTGAGACAAAAGAGAAAAAAAAAGGAGATGTAAAAAGATGTTATTTTAGTCGAAGTAGTCCGATATGCTAGTGAATAAGGAGACAATTCACATTGACTTATATTTTAGTTGAACACATACAAATACCTTAATGATCCTATCTCATTTTCATTTAAGTTTTGCTAAATAATACTGTTTTATTTGGTTTGTGTTTGAGAATTTTGGGGGATTTTGCAATCTAGAAATGTAATGACATTTGTAATGACAGAGAAACATTATATGGTCATTAAGAGCAACATTGTATGATCCATAACATATTTACCTTGTGGTATTATGGGGAGGAAATGAGGGACATCAGTACAAGTATACTGTACTTGTACTTAACTTTTTCACAAATACTCCACTGGGAGAAGTGGATTTCTACCTCCCAAATAATCATACGAGTCATTCTGGCAATCTAAGGACTACATCTGAACAGCACATCTTTCCAAAGACAAAAGGGCACTTTTTAATATTAACACGAGGTATCTTGCACCTATTTTTACTTTGTTGCAGTTTGCACCTGATTTATTTTGGGGAGAAGGTTACCCTACCCCACTGTTTACAGCAAGGTTTACTGGATGAAAAATACAATTGGAAATTTTGTGAGTACAACTTCTGTTTCAGACTTCAGATTATTCTTTCAAAATATTTGTATAGCACACTGTTGTAAGATGCTTTCACCTGCTCTTAAATAGATTTGGGTGATAAAAAATATTAATTCTTTTCTTCAGTACAAAGGGTTAGCCCCTCCCCCCCCCCTTATTTTTTAGAAATTGGTGAGAAGATCTTTAATGTCTTTCAGATCAAAAATAAGCATCCTAAGAACTCCTTTCTTGGCTTCATGGGTGCTTTGCTAACAAGAGACTGTTCATTGTTTTGTGTCTGAAAAGGTAGTGATGATAAATGAAGGCATAATATCAGTACTGAGAAAACCTTTTTGTTCAAGGACATATCTCATATATTTCCTATTCTATCCAACCACTAGAACATCTCAGTTATTAACAGAATATTTCCTTTGCAAATACAAAACATGAAAAAAATAATGAGTCTCAGTCAAAATTGCAGCATCTTGTGATAAAATTTCTGTTGTCTCTAATCTTTATCAACTGTATACATATCTTATTCTGACAGTCCTGGGGACAAAGTGCTTCCTTCAGAATGCCCACAGTGACTCAGCCAAGCACCACATCCCCTGTACTTCTGTCTCCTCTGGCTGCAAACTATTTCTGAACCAATTTATTGCTGTCCTCTCTGAGTACTGAGGTCTTGCCTCTTCTGGGGCATGGGAAGTGCTAATTCATGTCTCCTGTTGAGAAGAGATTGTTTCCCAGCACAACCCTGGCAGTGGTATCAGAGCAATTCCTAGTGAGGTGATGGTGATCCAACACCTCTAGTCATTGCACCATCTTCCTCACTCAGCTGAGGCTCAGCAGGAGCCATATCTTTGGAGGCATGAGTTTCTGGGTTTGAGAGTAATACAATGTTGCCCCTATGTGGAGGAACCTCCCCAGACATCCTCCAAGGTCCACACCAGAGACACTGGTGTGGCACCTGTAACCCTGCTGCCGCTTACTGTTCCCCAGCTGATGTCCAGTTCTGCAGCTACCTGACAAGGGAACACAGGGCTCTGGAATAGCAATTTTTCTTCCGGACCCTGCAGATGAGTAACATACTTTTTATTTCCAGTGTAGCATCTCATTATTCTAATTCTCTCAGACTTGCAGACTCATTGCAAACTTTCCCTAGCATGCTCTAGAAAATAGTATAACTGCTTGGAATTCTGATTTGAGGGCTAACTATCCATTAAAGTAGAACTGTTAGATTGTATAAAGCTTGATTTTATTTTTTTTTCTTTACTGGCAAAATCTAGGAGATTTCTATATTCCTTGGCAATCTGAACAATCTGCAGTGATAAATTCTCAGCCTGATGGGTGAGAGCATTAAAAATTATTAATTACTAATGTGCAGAGTAAGTAAGTATGTAAATTTAACAGGTTAGAAAGACCTTGTGAAGTGATTAATTATCTCTTAGATATTAAATTTTGATACTTCAATTTAAAGGACAATAAGTATTTTTAGAAATCATTTTTTTCAAATGGCTGTTTTTATGCATCTGGAAGACAAGTGTCACTCAAGGTAAGCTTGAGAGGTAAAATGTAATAAATAGTATGAATGAGTCTGCAAAGTTATACAGGAGTATATAAAATGCCTAAAAGATGGTGTTGTATTAACTTGTGTTGAAATATAAGATTGTACATCTAAGGGAAATAGAGAAATGCTGGTTTGTATTTTAAAATGTAATATTAAAAACCATGCATTATTCATTAAGTGTAAAGAATACAGCTTTTATTTACATAAGCTGAGAATTTTAAGTATTATTTTCAGGTATGATTGGTTTTGGAGTCCTGATTTTAAATTTAAATGTAACACAGCACAAAATAAACATTTGGTTTCAAGTAAAGGCTCATTGCTATATACAAGTATTTTATGTAAGTAATGACTTAATTGAATACAATTACTTTAAATAAAAGGTAAGAAAAAGTTAAGATACAGTAAAAATGGGGTAGCCAAGGAAAATGGTAAAGTTTTCTGGGCAGAGTCAGAGCCATTCTATATAGAAAATTATTTTTAACATTTTAGACTGAGTATAAAGAACATTAAATAGGAAATTAATACATAAGTAAACAATTTTAGTCATCAAAAATTTCATTATGATTTACATGTATATAAAGGATAATATGTAGCTTTAATGTAAGATAACATTAAAAATATTGTAGATTAAAAAGTTTTTAAATTTTGTTAACAAATATATTCAGACTTATTAAGATAATTCCACTAGATAGCCACAGCATTTCAACCATATAAATGCAAAATCTCACAAGCTAAGAGGGGATATATTTGCAGTCCATGGAGAAACCAGGGAGATGGTGTTAGCTCTACCTCAGTTTGAAGAAATTTCATTGTGGAGGAAAGATCAATTCCATTCAAGAATCTCTAGCTCTGTGAAGAGTATCTTAATGATAAGCTAGCAAATGTTTTGCATGAGAGCTTTTAGTGTAACATATGAACAGAGTATTCAAGCAATCTTGTATGAAATAATTGTCTTTATCCATAAGTCAGTAATTTTATTGATTAGATGAAATCTGAAATATTATTGATTATACTTTCTAACCACAGAATCATTTCACATGGGAACTTGCTGGGTAGATATAGATATATATTGAATTTTAAATTTGTTTGCTTATACTTGATTAATTTCCATTGTTGGACATTTACCAATGCAAATTTTGAGATGTAAATGTGAAAGGGGGAAGTGTAATGTGTCGTGTACAAAGGACTGACATTTAAAGGAATGGATATTTAATCTAAGCATCCTCTTATGAATACGATATCCACACAGACAAGGACTATTGAACCTGTATATTAAGCAAACTGAAGTTTGAATATTGGATCATTAATGTGAAACATAATGCATTAGTGATTATATTGATTGGTAGTTACTACTGAAGTTCATTTTCTTGTCTGATAATGATTGGGTAATTACCTTTTGAGTCAATGAATTCACATTAATCAAGAACTGAATATGGGAATGACTATGGGAAATGAGTGAAGACAAGCTGCCTAACTTTTATTTGTAATTATTAATTATTAACATTTCTGGTTATTAAAATTTCTCAAAGGCAAGCCAGTAATTTAATTCTAATCTAGTATTTTGTCTGCTTAGTGCCTTTGGCATTGTACTTGGGAAGTGAAATCTAATGTTCTTCATATAAGTAATGTTGAAGTGATTTGACCCAGTTCTTGTAGATTTGTTTTTATAATTTGGGGGGGAGGAAAATCCCACCATTGTACAAACATTGTGACACTTGTAGCTTAGGACTTTTTTTTTTTTCTTTATAGATCTAACTTCCATTAAAAGATCGTCTCAGGTACTAGAAAGTTTCCAGTAAAGAAAGGATGTAAGAATGTAAGGTTATTTTAGTCATGTCATGGTCTATTCTGACTTTTTTGTTCAATAGCTGTTGTTTTACATGGAGCATATATAATACTTGGTATTAATTATTTTAGCATAGAAAACTGAGCTCCGAGTTTCAGGAAAATATCTTCCACTTGCGGAAACATTGCTGTAACACTCTCTCTTGAGAGACCACTTATGCCAGAGCTTTTAAATAATTTTCCCTAAAAGACCTTGTTTATAAGAAAACACCTCTCACATCCTTGAAATGTGTCAGCTCTCAAGTGTCTTGTGAATTGCTACTATTTTATTTTAGACACATTTGAGCACGGACTTTAACGTAACATGCCAGAACAGGACAAGACCTGCAGTAACAGACACAACCTTTGAAAAGTTGGGGAAAACAAATATTTACTACATAGTGTTCATGTAAAGAATGGGATGTTTATTTTACAGTTGTTAGTTAGTTACCTAAATAAGCATGTACTTTTAAAACAAAGTTCTAGTGTAAATTAAATAACTCTTTAAATGTATCCCTTCCTGAGAAAACTGGCAGCATTTCCTCCCCAAGAGTTCAGCTTTCTTTGCCCTGCTTCCCATTGCAGTCTCCACAGTAGCCATATTGCTGGTTCAGAAACAGTTTTACTACCTTCTAATCCGTTGGTATCCCACACAGCTTAAGCTGGCAATCAGGTGAGCCATGTGGACCACCTAACATGTGGATCCATGTGGTTCAGCCTCCCTGCTTCTCCTGGCACAAGAAGAGCAATGCAGAGAAATTTATATGCATTTACATGCAGAATTTTCCTCCAAAGTAGTGAAATTCCTATTTTACAAATAAACAAAATAACTACCCTGATCAGTGTTAACTGAAGCAGATTTTCCTGTATTCTGTATTCTGCACCTGATTCTGTGCCAGAGAGTGCTCAAATATGTTTAAGAATTCTAATAGTATTTTTCTTCAGAAGGTATTTTTCTGCAGAACTTAGTATGGAATAGTAAGACCGATGCTTTTATAAAGACACTAGTTTTTTGGAAAAGAGAATTTTTCCTACGTTTACTGTCTAATACTACTACTTCTAAAAAAAAAAAATGGTGACCATTATAAATATCTTTATGTGTCTGTCTGCACAGATCAACTTCATTACTTATGTCTTTAATTTTTTAGTGTGAATATTCTCACTAGCTGTATTTTATCTGCACATATGCTTCCATGCTTTCTGATTCTAAGTTACTCTGCTTTTATAGCTGTATCCTTAGTTTAGTGGGGTCGCTGCTGGCAGTTTCAAGTTGGAATGTCCACACGTGAAAGACCTTCTTTTTTAAGTAAGGATTTTAAAAAGAAATTCCTTTTTTTTTTTTTAATTTTATTTTTATTTTTGGTATTTTTTAAGATAGAGTAAAGGTTTTATACATATATATGTACATCTGACAATGATTTCGATAATCATGTTGAATTTACCATGGGCATTGTGTTTACCGTCCCTTCACCAGACCAGTTCATAGCTGTTCTGGCACTTGATGTGTTGTGCAGCCATAGCTCAAATTCAGTAGAACTCCAGAGGTAAGGCTGTGCACGTGCACAGAAGCCCCACGGCATGTTCAAAGCCAGGCCAGACTTGAGGTTCTTGTGAGGTGAGAGCAAAGGCTGCCCTGTGCCACCCACTGCTGGGGAAAAACATTCACTGTCAAGACTCCATGCAGTGACTCTGGAAAAGCTCTGAAATGTACTCCCAGAAAAAAATAAATAACCCAACTGCAGCAGGGTAATTAGCTATCCTGTGACTTGAATTTTGTTGTTGACAAAAGCCCAGGCCCAGCAGTATTTAAGATTTTATGAATTCCATTTGCCTAATGAGGTGCAGCACAGGTGACAGCATCCCTAGTACAGAGTGTATGTTTAATTTTGACAAGTTATGCATGGCCAGAAACAACAGCAATTTACTTTTGGCAAGCACTGTTCCTTATAAATCAAGTTAGTGGCACAATAGCATTAATACAGAAGGATGAGCAGATAAAGAAGCTACATGGTCCGCCTCCCTGCTCGCATCCCACTGGTGCTTTAGCTCAGACAGCACTTTAGCTTATTTGGTGCAGTATTTGGTGTTTTGAGAGGCTTTGCTGGGACCCCCTGGCAGAGAGGCTTGGATAGAGGAGCCCATGCTTCCAGGAGAAGCGGGATCACAGGAAGGCCCAAGGTGCAGCTTCCAGAGAACATTAGTAACAACCTGCAGCTGAGAGACTGCAAATGTATGGGGGCTAAATGTGATGTTAGTGATGGAACATGCCTGTTGGATGGGGAATCACAGTTTTAAGGCATGACCAAAAAATGCCTTAAAACTTGGGACACATGCTTATTGGGTACTTTGAAAAGGAATCTTAAGATTAGATCTACTCTAATGGATAATTCAGATAAATGTTAGGAGCTAAAGTGTTCAACATCTTGAAATACCTCTTGTCACCAAAAGCCAATTGTGTGTAAAAGAAGCATTAAGTAACTGAAGCTGCCTCACTACAACTTTGTTGCCATGCCATGGATGATTTGTAGAAGTTGTACAAGCCTGAATTTCACATGGCGTAATTCTTTCACGAGTAAAATTCTGTTGCTAAATGTTCAAAGGAGAAAGAAACAACCAAGGGAGCTGTTCTCTCTGGTAAAGGTTCGTATAAATGTTATCAGGGTAAAGTAATAACTGTGCTGTTGTGTATTTTTATAAGAATAGTGAAATTCTGAAATCATATAACCTTGGAGTGACAGCAAATGTTTATATTTTTGTTGGGAAATAGGGAAGAAACTTTCTTTCTCCGTTCCTGTGATTATGTGATTTAGCCAATGAAAGAGATCAACATAATTTAAAAAAAAAAAATATTTGAGTGGTTTTTGAATGTGTTTACATATAGTAGTCTGACCCTACCATGTATCCTCAATATTTCTTCTTGATTGGAAAAATCATCAGTATGTGCTGCAGTGAGATCACTATCCCTTACTAGTTTTACAACATTTCTCTGACAGCTTGACTCACCACAAAGCAAAGAGGATACTGAGCACTGAAGGGATTGCACAGATCTAGTACCTGCCATAAGGAAATAACATTCTTAAGTTACTATTGTAAGAACTTAGTGCTATTTATCACTAAAGAGGGTGATAGCTCATGAGGGTCTTCCATTTTGGAGAGGGCCTATAAAATTACTGTTGCTTCCAATATCTGATGGGGGCCTACAGGAGAGATGGAGAGGGACTCTTTGTTGAGGAGTGTAGTGATAGGACAAGGGGTAAGGGTTTTAAAGTAAAAGAAGGGAAATGTAGATTAGATATTAGGAAAAAAAATATTTTCTGTGAGGATGGTGAGACACTGGCCCAGGTTACCCAGAGAAGTTGTGGATTCCCCATTCCTGGAGGTGTTTCAAGGCCAGCCTGGATGGGGCTTTGAGCAACCTGCTCTAGTGGGAGGTATCGCTGCCCACGGCAGGGGAGTTGGAACCCGACGATCATTAAGATCCCTTCCAATTCTAACTTCTCTATGATTCTATGCTATATATTCCTATATATATAGGAAGATGTGTACACATTACTTTATATTGTTACACTATATATTACTCCTATACATATTCCTATATATAAAGTAACCCCCCAAAATTACTTGACAATGATAACGGTATTTAGCTATCCCTATTGAATCACATAATTTAAGCCTCAAATCTTGCTGTCTTAGTTTAAGGATACAATGCACAATATATAATTTAAACTTTGGAAGATACATATTCTAGCTTGACAAACTCTGAGAGTTACGAACATAAGATTAAGGTATGTAGCATAATAATAATCATGAAGAATCTGCTGAATTTATGATAAGGAAAAGTCAGCATTATGAGATCATCTTTGATGATCATTAGGTAAGAAAACATCAATAGAAACATCTGGACTAATAGTAAAAATAGAAATAAGAATGGTTCATTCGTAGAATCAAAGTAATACAAAAACTTGTGCTCATAAGCACAATGGATAGATGCAAGAACAGTTGATAGAATTAAAATATCAAATTATTTAGTCTTCTGGAGAAAATTATTAATTTAAACTCTGGCTTTGATAGCTTTTTATTTTCATGGCTAATGAGCAGAAAATCAATGAAATGAAATTGTACCAAATTTGCTGGTTGTTGTCCATAATTTCACCAAGATGTTTTGTGTTTAAATTCAAAACATTTCCATTTTAACTGTATTTTGTGATCTAAACAAGTCTAAATAGAAAAAATCCCCCCCCAGTGGGGGATTGGACTAGATGATCTTTCAAGGTCCCTTCCAATCCTTGATATTCTGTGATTCTGTGAATTATTTAGGTCAGAGAAAAATTAGTATGAAAAATTTATATTTGTGGAACAGACAAAAGCCAAAAAATCTGACCACAGTAGTTGATCGGTCTGCCCAACACTAAGATCTTTATTTGCAGAATGAAAAAACAGAAAACAGAAATTATTCCACAGACTTTCAGCTTTGTGAACTGTAATTTTTAATTTATTTTTTAGATAGCAATTTCAGTAAAACTTTTTTATGCATTCAGAGCTTATGTAAATCCATTGATTTTATACGAAGTAATATATGACAAGACTTCTGACATTATATAGACCAAGGATTCTTTTTTTTTTTTTTAATATCCACAGAAGTAATTAAACTGATATGCACTTAAACCGCCTTTTAAAGATTTTTCCAGAACTTATGTGTGAATGTAATACATGCTACCACTTTTGATTTAGGCCATCAGTGATATTAAAGATAATACTTTAAGAAGCACCTGAGATGCTGTAGCTGGAAGCATTTGATCCATAAATAATATTTCAATGCTGTCTCTAAGCATAGGCTGTTGATACTTACAAACTATACCTTTTCTTTGCCTCACTTCAGTAATTCTTAGGAAATCTTGAAGAGGCTTGTCTGAGTATTTTTTCCTCCTGAAAATGAATTTTAAAAAATTTCCTTTTCTTGGATTGTCACTTTTAGTAGAAACCTATTGCTTTCCTCTTGCTGAATATGTTTAGCTAAATAGTAGTTTTTTCATGACTGCAAAATACGGAGTTTATTTAACTTTCGGAAATACAGATACTAAGGATAGATATTAAAAGCTTCAAACTTCAACTGAGCTTCATGATAGGTACATATTTTTTTAAAAGTACATTTTTAGAAACTCATTTAAGGTAAATGTAGTGACAGATTAATATATCATAAATCCAGAAACTACATTGATAACAGTGACAGAGCAGTGAAAACCATTTCAGAAGAATAGAGCTTTGATTCTTACTTCTTGTTTGTTTGTTTGCTTGTACTGCTGTCTTTTGTTCCTCTTCAATCTAGTGCTCTGAAGTGTGAGCTCTTTGATGTAGAAAAATGTATTCACATTTCTGCATCACCGAGTGGTATTTACTACTAATAATAGGTGATATTGTTTGAGGCCTGTAGGCAGATAAAACTAAATATGGTACATGTTCAGAGTGTTACCCTTCTGCCAAGGTTCACCACATACAAAGGACCATTCCATCAGAGAAGAAATCTCTTGGTATACAGTAGTTTGATTGCTATACAGAAGGGTTTGCAAACAGGCACTATCTTCCCTCTTTCAGGAGTTTCATCCTAAATGCAAAATTCAGGTGATCAAAAATGAACTTTTGCCACAAAGACTGAATATGTGAATAGAAATGAGAAAAACACTGTGGGTATTAATTACAAAGAGCAAGATGGGTCCTGTCTTAGAAACCTCCACCATTGCAGTATTATCTTCCAACATTAAAAGTGACTAATCTTCCTATCACTTTCTGCAAGTAGTGTTGGATAACCAGAGCAGCTTGTCATAGTCTGGTTTTGATTTTGAGTAGTGGTTTTACTCTAAATTCAACTCACTGTTTATAATGAAACTCCTAATACCTGAGGTGTCACAGATAAGGAATCTACTTCCTTTTGCCTCTTTTAATTTATTATACATTGGGAAGTGGTTTAATAATAACAATTCTGTTTCTTCTAGATCAGGCTGACTGAAATGAAGAAGTGTCCTTTTAAATAACTAACAAATTTACCATGAAGTATAAGTTCCTTATAGTTATGTTATGTCAATTTCTAATACAATTCTTACAGGAATTCCTGATATCTGGACCTTATAGAAACAGTGATTTCCTATTTATTCATGTAAGAGTTGCAGTTACATGAAGTTATTCATGTGAGTGCAATTTGTGAAATATTTTGGGGGAGTTGGCTGGCTATGGTAGGTGCTCCTGACCTTCTGTGTGTGTACACATATGTATATATAAATAAAAGGGATTTGTCTTCTCAGAAACAGTACAATGCTGCTGTGTAACAGCTATTCAGACTATGGTACTGTATTCATGTGTTATGATTCTGTCAATGTGATGGTTTCTTAGAAGTTTGGTAAATAACTTCTTTAAAACTAAGATGAGAATGTTGACATAGCAGCCTGATTCTTAATTAGTGTCGTATTTGCTTACAACTAATATCAGAATAGGTCAGCAATGAAACGCTCCTGTCGGGTTGCCATTCAGAGGAAAGCTTTTTAAAAAATATCTGCTAATGGAGTAGTTACATCAGAATTATAAGGTGGTTTTTTCTAGATTTAATGTTATGTTGTCAGAATTTTCTTATTTTGGAGAGCCATTGACTTTAAAAAAATATTTTTAAATACACTATGGCCCAGAAACATTGCTTTACATGTCATACAAATGCATAGTATATAGCCCCTGAATTCTCAGTCCAGTTAGACTCTTGGAGATTTTGGGAGACTTCAATGAGCTGCCAGCTACTGAGAGAAATATAAATCTTCCGTGGGTTCCTGGCATCAGGGAAATTTACAGACTACAGGGCCTTAATTACAATTTAGAAGTACCAAAAACTTATCCTGAAATCCTACTTTGAGCCAATAGTCTTCACTCGCTTGAAGTTTCTCACTGAGGGTGGTAAGGTACTGGGACAGGTTTCCCAGAGAAGTTGTTGATACCCCATTTCTGGAACTGTTCAAGTGGAAGGTGCTCTAGTGGAAGATGTCCCTGTTCAGGGCAGGGCGGTTCAAACTAGGTAATATTTAAGGTCCCTTCCAACCTAAAGTATTCTCTGATTCTATGTTAAGTGGTTAAACTCATCAGTCTGGAGTGTCTATCATACATCAGTGAGTATGGACTGGTTAGCTTAGCAGCAGCTGTCATTAGAGTTAGCCTTCACCTGAAATTCCTACCTGGATCTGTCTAGCAACTTCTCTCTGGCTGCCCTTCCTTATCCTGTTTTTCTCTTCAGACTTCTGGAAAGAATTTAACTTCTTTGCTGTGCTGTCATGCAGTGAGACTTCCTAACCCCTGGTCCAGTATATACGTTGCCTTGTAAAATCATGGTAGACTTCCCTGTTGGCATCTTCCCTTTAGTGTGCTCATTTAATAGTTCCTTGACTGGGAAAAGAAAAAAAAAAATGTCCAGGCAGGGTGGATCAAAATTATAAACCCCCTAACTGCTATTCTTTGCCCCATCACACGTCTGACTATAGATCCCGAGAGGGAAACAAAGTAATGACACACCTGGACATTGCGTTCTTTTCTCCTCTCTGTCTAGTTTGTTACTACTCCTGAACAGCAGTTGTTATGTTTGCAGTCATTTTGTAGTGCTGGAACTGACTCTGAGAAACAGCACAGAGAAGAGCTGACATCTCATGTAGTGTCACGGTTTATTAGAAAATACAACCCGATAAAGGTTCAGAGGCAGGTTTGTTCTTTATTTGGTACTTCATCAATTCAGGAAGTGTAGCACTTATTTTGACAGTTCTTTACCTTACTGTTTCTCTTTTTAGAGTGAATTAAATGATCAGTGTATTGTGTGAGTTGCTAAGCATAGTAATCTCATTAATAATAATTCCCTTCATATATTAGGTGCAAAGACATTGCTACACTGTGCATGAAAAAAATTGTTGAGATAGAAAGCTTCCAGCAGGAGCTTGATAGATTAAAGAAAGATGAGTTGTGTTTTCCAGATATTCTGATGTATTCCCTCAGTTCTGGTTTGGCAGGAAAAAAAAAAAAAGAAATCTTCCAGAAATAAACTAAGTCCTTGGTATGCATAGGTGCCTTGCTGACAGTCTCAACCCAGAGACCATCCATGTCATTACTTTCAGTTAATAACATGAAGAGTGATGAAATTATCCAATCTTTTTTTGAAGTTCAGTCAATTCATCAGTTCATTGAACATCATGACATTCTTGTAAGGAATCTACCCTGCGCCTGTCAATGAAACCAATTTCTATGATAAAGGGACTGAACCACAACTACAGTTAAGTCCATAGAACTGTACTGGAGACTTAGGTGTCTTTTTTATTACCTGCATCCATAGGTTATCATAGAATAGTTTGGGTTGTAGGTGACCTTAAAAATCATCTAGCTCCAACCCCCCACCACGGGCTGGGACACCTCACGCTAGACCAGATTGCTCAAAACCCTATTGAACCTGGCCTTGGAAACTTCTAGGGATGGGGCAGACTCTGCTTCTCTGGGAAACCTGTTCCGGTGTCTCACCACTATCACAGTAAAGAATTTATTCTTACTATCTAATCTAAATCTCCCCTCTTTCAATTCAAAATCATTACGCCTTGTCCTATTGCTGCATGCCCTAATGAAGAGTCCCTCCCTATCTCTCCCAGTAGGCCCCCTTTAAGTACTCGAAGTCTGCTATAGATCTCCATGAAGCCTTCTCTTTTCTAGGCTGAACAAACTCAACTACCTCAGCTTGTCCTCATAGCAGAGGTGTTCCACTTCTCTGATCATCTTCATGGCCCTCCTCTGGAACCAGTCCAACAGGTCCACGTCTTTCCTGTGCTAAGGATTCCAAAGCTGGACACAGTACTCCAGGTGGTTTTTATCACAAAAGCGGAGGCGGAGAATCGCTTCTCTCCATTCAGAATGTTAAAGGTAGAAAAGTGTGCAAGGAAACTATAAGTGGAGTTTCAAGGAAATACTTTCTTTCCCCATTTTCTCTGCCCCATTCCACCCAACGATAAAAGCTCTTAAAATAGGAAATGTATATGTGACTTGCTTCTGCTCCTAATGTGGCCTGACTCTGCCATATTTTCCAATTTTTGTTACCTCTCCCAGCATTCATTCAATTCTAAGCAGAGCATGTTAAGCGATTTCTTTTCTCTTAATTTTCCTCATGATCATTTCTGGTGCTTGGCAGTAGGTGTCACTCTGTGTAAACCAAGAGATCAAGCAGAGGTAAAGAAAGGAGTTTTCTGTTCACTGGGTAATTTTGCATCAGAACTTCACAATTTACATGTTAATAGTACAGCAGCATTAAAAAGGAATGTATGATGTAAGAAAAAAAAATAAAAATCAGGCAATATGTGGTGCCGTTTCTTCATTTTTTGAAAATTATTTAAATGAAATTGAGACCAGTGGATGGCTTCCTTTATTATGATCCCATGAGTTTGATACCTAAACTCAACTATTTATATTTTTGTAGTGTATTGCTACTGAAAGCATCTAAATGCTGCATGAAGTCATCAAATTTCACAGCAAAATGAAAGGAAATAGCAAGATTCCAGTTAATTTTATTAAAGCCAGGTTAAAAAAAAAAATTGTTTTTATCTTTAGCTTGTCCATCAGTTGTGTGCTCTTTACACACTAAATGTATTTAATTTTATATACTTATTTTAAAAAAAAATCTCAGCCTCATTTTGTTGCCTATCTAATTTTGTACTAAAAGGAAAATAACTCCAACTATAAGGTTTGGAGTGCTGGTTGTTTTCTCTTATCTTAACTGTAATACTGAAGCCACAATAAAGTCACTTTCTTAGCTCTGATCATTATCACAGTAAAAGAAATAGTGCGGTTAATAGCAGAGTGATGGAGATTCTCAGAGCAGTTCACAATGGAATATGCACAGATTTAAAACAAACAACTTCCTGAGCACAGCTCCTACCCCCCCAACCCCTCCCCATTTTTTTCTGTTGAAATACAAGTGCTGTTGGAATACAGAACACAGTCAGACATCCCCTCTTAAATTTGTAATTAAGAAGAAATCACTGACACTCAGGTATATTTTTCTAGTTTGTAGAAACCTTTGGTGTAAGAATATCTTCATACAGTGTTTAATTTTAAGGGTATTTTGCTCATGAGTAAGAGCAACTTTGAATAATGGTTCCAAGGCTAAGTCTTTTAATTATGTGCCAGAAATACAGTGTATTGTAATCCCAGTTCTCCTTTCTGTGCATGAGGAATGATTTTTCCCTTTTACCATTTTTGAAACAGAAATGGTATGGGGTTTTTATCTGGAATTTTAAATCTGCTTATTTTAAAAATACATTGCTCTGACAACAGAGGCCATGTTCAGGAATCTTCTTTCCTTGCTGAGTCAAGATAACATGGAATAGCTTCTGAAGGAAATGAATTAAATTTTTTTCAAAAACATATAAAACATAGAAAGTACAAGGAGCCTTGAATTACATTGGTTGATTGTTAAAATGCAGTATTCTGTTGTTGAAGAGTATTGTTCAGCAATTTTTCCAGTATCACACGGAAATATTGTACCGTCCTTATTCTGCTTCCTTATTTCCACTGGGATTCACTAATCAGAGGCTGTGATGTTATAAGCACATATGATTTGTTTAGGTCACCAATGAAATTAAGAAGCATTCAGTTGTCCTGGTTTGAGATAAAACAAACCAATTTTCTGTTCAGTAGTTTTACTTTTTTAGCTGGGCCTCTTCTAACTAACTAAAGTCTGAAATTAACAGCACATTGTTAAGAAACTGTTCCATCTCACAGTGATAAGACCAAGGGATGGTATGCAGAGAGG
>VZTM01015580.1:0-28980 GCA_013400555.1 Jacana jacana | reverse complement strand
GTCCGATTGGTCAAAACCTCGACATCAGTTCAGCAATACTGTGAAGTGCATATTATTTGGGGAATATAAAGATTATGCCTGCACAATAACTTTGGCTGTTAATATTTGGGTTTTTTTTTCATTTTTATAGTGTATTCTTCCTCACTCCCACCTACGTTTTTCATCAGGAAATCTTTTTGCTCTTTAGTGGTATATGGTTTCTTAAGAATTCTTAAGAATTCTGCTGTGCTTAGCTGTGAGGGTTGCACAAGCAGGTAAGGTGAATGGGCTACTTTCATGCTGGACACAGAAAAATAGACGTTGAAGTCATCAGAAAGGTGGTCATATAATATTTTTTCCTATTATTGCACCCACAGGAGGCTGATGGAGTACGCAAAGTACAGTTGTGATCAAGATATGCAACATAACCCTAGTCTAAAGCTAAATCAGTGGTGCCTCCACAGTATCTTGTGTTGTTGCGGTGGACCTCTGTCAGTGAGCTTCTGTTGGAAAATGTTTTCTCTTTAAGAGTTTGTTGAACATAACTAATACACTGAAAACAGAGCGTCTGCTTAGATTGCCACCTTTGATAAGGTTAGAACAGCCTTCTCTTAGTAAAAGTTACTTGGTATTGCTGAGAGAGGTTTTTGTCTTATATCTGCCAACATGGCACTTAATATTTACCATTCCTTCATTCCCTTTTTTCAGAGTAAGAAAGTGTCCAAGTATTAAACAGCTTTGACTCCCATATTTGCTTACCAAAGATCAAAATTTTATCAGCGCTCTAAGCAGTGTACCTAACCTTTACACAGACTTATAAGCTTGAATTACTTCATCTTTTTTCTCCCACCCGTCCTGTTAAAGTGCAGAATTTTCTGTATTAATATAGTTTGAGATCAACCTGGTTTTACACTGAGTATCTGCAGGTTATTATTCTTCCCTTAAACTTTGATTATATTGCTTCACAGAAAGTCAATGGGCAGCAAAGGATTCTATGGGATTAGTTCACGATATAAATATTATTTTGCGCGTGTAAACATATTGGAGTTTTTATGGGGTTTTTTATATTATAATACTGGAAGTTACCAGGTAAGGGTACATGTTGAATTAATGCATTTTAGATTTGGGGAAATGTTATTTACTCTACACGGTTCTCTTTTTACAAGCAGACTGTTACATATAAAATAACTTAAAATAGGACTCTCAATTTCTAGAAGTAGGGCTTCCTTCTGCAGGGCATTTACCCAAAAAATACTAGAACCTTGCACAGTAACTTCCCATCATTACTTAAGTTTGCCAGTCCTTGCCTCAGCAATTTTATAAATTAGAACATTCAGGAAAATTAATATGAATTTCATTAAAACAAATTACTTAAATTGAATTAAATCTATATATCAGCATTTTTATTCCAAATTTTCCAAATTCACTTTAGAAGTAATCAAAAATCCAGGCAGGATATTTTATATTTGAGATCTACAGAAAGATTTAACTGTATTTAATTATTTGGCTTTAAAATCTGAAGTAGGTCAGATTTTAATGGGTCCCTATGTCCATAAGGTAGCAGCTGACGATCCAATTGTAGATGAACAATAAATGACTTTCATTTAAGAAACCTTCCTATACTGAGTCCCTTCACAACAGTTGCCTTCAAAGAATGTTTTCATCGTGGTAGCAAATGAAATATTAGCTTTTTTTTTTAATAAAAAAATAATTCTTAATTGCTTCCATCAAATGTTATGTTTCAGTAACAAAGAATCAGGCTTCTAGTTCAGTTTCAAGACTGTTGATGTACACTATGCAGGCTTTAACATGTATCTTAGCAGCCCATTGATATAATTACTATTATATCATAGTAAAAAGCATCTGGTATTTTTTTGGTATATATAAAAGGTATTCCTTCAGTGACTTGCCTCTGGAGGGAGTATAACAGGAGAAGTAATTAATGCTTCATTCCTCTGCAGTGCACCCTTCGTGAGGCAAGCAGATGATCCTTTCAGTCCCTGCTTTGCAGAAATTATTTAGGGAAAAATGTCTGCAGCAACACTGATAATACTGATGACTTTCATTGACCTACTGGTCAATATTTTTTATTACTTTGTTCATTTAGTGACTAGCAGAAATGGGAATAACACTGAAAACTAGCCAACTGAGGGTAGATCACAGATAAGGCAATAGTGATACTTGGTGAAACATAGGGTACAAGGTAGAAAGGCTCCTCAGAGGGATCTGGACAGGCTGGATCAGTGGACTGTGGCCAACTGCATGAGATTCAACAAGTCCAGGTGTCAGACTCTGCACATGAATCACAACACCATCGTGCAGTACTATAGGCTTGGAATAAGAGTTGCTAGAAAGTTGCCTCCATGAAAAGAACCTGGGGGTTTTGATTGACAGCCGGCTAAAAATAAGCCAACAGTGTGCTCAGGTGGTCTAGAAGGACAGTAGTATCCTGGTCTGTATCAGAAACAGTGTGACCAGTAGGATGAGGAAAGTGATTGTCTCCCTGTGCTCAGTGCTAGTAAGGTTGCAACTTCAAATGCTGTGTTCAGTTTTGGGCTTCTCAGTATTTAAGATGCTAGAGGACATTTAAGATGTCCAAAGAAGGACAACAAAGTTGGTAAAGCTTTTTTTTTTTTTTTAAAGGAATTGGAAGGGACCTTTAAAGTTCATCTAGTCCAGTCCCCCTGGCGGAGCAAGAACACCTAGATCAGGTCACACAAGAACATGTCCAGGCGGGTTTTGAATATCTCCAGATAAGGAGACTCCGCAGCCTCTCCGGGCTGCCCATTAGAACAGGCTGCCTAGGGAAGTGGTTGAGTCACTGTCCCTGGAGCTATTTGTTGGGCTTAGGGCTATGGTTTAGTGGTGGACTAAACCTAGAAGTGATAGGTTTACAGTTGGACTTGATGATCTTAAAGGTCTTTTCCATCGTAAATAATTCTATGATTCTGTAGATAAACAAAGACATTTTAATTTTTATAATGTTTTTTGAGTTTGTGTGTCATCAAGGTACATGATGAAATGATTCATTTGAATGTTGAGATTTCTTCTTTTCAGGGGAAGGCAGTGATCAAGATTCTTTTAATTTGTATTTGTATTTTAAGATTCTTTTAATTTGTATCAAAAGGCCACAGACTTTCAAGATCTGTATTTTTGTCCTATATGATGTACAACCTATAAAAAGATCAAGCCTCATCAACTGAGAAACACTGTAGCTTATTCCCTGATCTTCCTGAAAAAAATATATTTCAGATTTGGTTGACATTGGTGGAATTCTTGTTTAGCCCCTTAATAACCCTTGTTCTTAAATAAGGAATTAGGCAATTGGATAAGGCCTTGTTGATCTTGAATCTATGAAAATTACATAAAGAAGTAGTAAAAACACATTTTGAAAAAATGCACCCCTCCTCCCTGTCCCTCCCTGCCAAAATACCCAAACCAACAAAAGCCAACAAACCAAACAAAATACAGCCCTGATTTATTTTTAAACCAATGCACAACACTGTTCTTGAGGAGCAGGTGGGGAGAAGTGGTCTGAGCTGTACATTGGAGAAAATTGTACAATATTGATGATAACCGTGTTCTTTTTTCTAAGTAGTTTGCATCCCTTGCTATTTTCTTTTTATTTATTATTATTACATATTTATTTTAACAAATATCAGACTAAACCAGAAATGTTATATTCTGCTGGTTAAGCTCTTGACATTGTCAACCCACATTAATCTTCCCATATCAGTAAGTCAGGTGATAAAGAGTTATCTAGTTCTTATAATAAGAAAAACAAATAAAAATCAATCCAGGTCTGTATGTGGAATACCCCTTCATTGTTAACAAGAATCAATCTGTCAAACTGTATTTTGTTAACTTCCTGGAAAATGAGTTCTGATGATTTACAGCTTGAGGCACTTGATTTTAAATGGAAAAACAGATAGCTTCACATACTGAATCAATTTTCTGAGTACACTTAAGTGCAGAATTAACTGCTGCTGTGTGACACAGTTTTACCTCTTCAGCATGAGGGGGTGTTTTTTTCTAAGTTCTTCAATACAGGCTCTTCTATGAAATTACTTTCTTTTCTGCTTTATATGAAAAATTAAGGAAGCATATTGATCACTCAGAACAAAATAGTTATGAAGANTGAGTACACTTAAGTGCAGAATTAACTGCTGCTGTGTGACACAGTTTTACCTCTTCAGCATGAGGGGGTGTTTTTTTCTAAGTTCTTCAATACAGGCTCTTCTATGAAATTTCTTTTCTGCTTTATATGAAAAATTAAGGAAGCATATTGATCATTCAGAACAAAATAGTTATGAAGACCCACAGCTTGATCAATTGTTTATATATTTTACAAATTCCAAACATCAGTAGTTAGAGAAGTGTTTAGAGTTAAACCCAGTAACAGACTAGATGCTTTCCTGAGCCTTGTTCCTAGGTTTCTCTAAAGCAGTGACTCTGGAAAAGCACACATCAGATTTACCAATTCTTAGATTACTCAGTGGCACAGAATTCCTCTATGTATTTCCCCTTCCACTTTCTTTTCTACATAAGAAAAATTTAAAAGACATACATAGGTTCTGCATAGCTCATGTTCCATTATTAAAAAATCAGTAGTAAATATCCTTTGTTGGTTTGCTGGGGTTTTTTAGTGTAGATAATGATAACTAGTGCAGAGTGGATACTCCTCTTCCCCAACTAAAGAACAGCTTTTCAGATATGGAGTGTGTCATAATAAAATAATAATTTTGATGAAAATTTGATGGAACTGTCATCCTCAGAGTTTGTCGGGCAAGTTTTGAAAGTCTAGTTTCAGGTTTCTGAAATCATGCTGGCATCATTCACATCTTGGTAGAAAAACTTGCTTTCGGGACCACTCAGGAAAAAAAACTTATGGCCCAGGAGTCTCATGGCCTCCAGGATGGATGTGCCTGGAGCTGTGAACCTCCCTGCCTAAAACTAACATGATTTTTTCTTGGTTCCTTGCTGCTGACCAGTCACAAACTGACAAGAACAAGGTCAATTTTAGACAGCACCTGTATGATCTTAGAAGGAAAACTTATGTTTCTTTTACTCTAGGGAGAGCTGAGAAAGGAATTCCATTTGTGGAAAACATCTATGTTTTGATATTTGTTCCTCAATGACATGGAATGTTTTTTTAAAAAATGAGCTATCAAAAATGGAAACTAGGTTTCTCGTCACTGCTGATAAGAGCTAACTGTTGTTATTTCAACCTAATGCTTTCTGGGTTTGAGAATATGTCACACAAAATTAGTGTTTTTTTCTTGCTGGGATGGTTTTTCACAGTCTTTCTAGTTGTAGCATTCAGACCAATCGCCTGTACTGTATGAGAAGTGACTAAGGACAGACATGTACTGATACATCCAAGTACAATCAACCTTAATTCTATTGAAAATAATACTGATTTCTTACTTCCATCACAAAATTATACAGCATGAATTGTAACTTTGGTGACCATAGTTAGTCAGTGAGAAGTAGTTACCTACCAGGGAACTTTATATTAATTTATTGTACATATTCAAAATAATTTAAAAATGCTGGGTTTTGTGAATGAAAATAGTGCTTGCTGTTTGTGACTCTCATTTTTTGAGAAATATAATTTTCTCATTAGAATAATTTTTTTTTACTAACAGGATTTTTAGCATGGATAATTATGTACTTTAATATCCATACGAGTGCACTGTCCATTGTGTGATTATAGGTTATCACTTGCTGATCATTGTAAGAGGGAAAAGTGTTTAATGTCTAGGAGAGAAGACCCAAACCTTCAGTAAGTAATCATTCTCCCTAAATAGTAAATATAAATATTAAATAACTGAGGAAAAACAGATAGTATAAAATGAAGACTTTTTTTTTTCTTTTTTTTCAATTTAAATATTAATTTACAGACAGCTTAGTCTTCTAGGATAGGCTAAAATAACAATGAATTTTAGAGCCAATGAAAATGAGTAAAATTCTTCTCAAATCAACTAAGTAATCATTTAGTAATAAAAGAATTTGGTCTCCATCTCTCCAATAATGTATCACGTTTAACATTTAATATTTGATATGAATATCTTAATTTCCCTTGAAATTACCAAAAACTTCTCAACCATTACACAGTAATACAGAAATTCTAGCAGTATTTTATCAAGGTGTAACAGCTACATTTTATTGAACCCCTAAAATTTTATGGAAAGAATATTCTTCAAAACCTATTAAAAGTATACTTTATGGTTAGATTTTATTACCAGTCTGATATTTAAATGTCTTAGTACAACTTACTTTTGCATAATTGTTAAATGGTTTCACCCTTTTTTGGAAGTAACATGAGTACATGTAAAAAGCAGGCAGTTTGATGCAAATTGACTTTGCCAGTGGATCGAAGTGTGTAGACAGCTTTTTTTCCTTAGATATTGTCTCTGTGCGGCCAGCACATGCTCCATCAGTGGTTTTCCAGTAATTAGCAGCAATAGACACAGAAAGACTGAAAGTGATGAGACAAGGTATAACTTAGAGATACAGAAATTGTAAAAACTGGAATTCCTTCCAAATCCTTCCTGAAGGAGCAAATGCACTTTCTTCATTGAAGTTTATTCCAAGAGTTGAAAAATCCATTATATTAGTGGGTAATAAATTCCTTCCACTGCAGTCAATGGGCTCATACTAGCTGAGACTATACTGTGTATTCATTAATCCACTTAGTATACATTAGAGCTTTTCACCCATCAGCAAGCAGCTGATGTAATTCCTATTTTCAATTAAGTAACCTTAGACCAAGCTATCAGGATAAAAAAAACAAATAAAGAAACAAAACCAAACCCAACACACACAAAAAAACTTGAGGGTTTTGTGAGCTGCTCCCACCCAGGCAGGCAGCAGCCTGTGTCCTTGCAGTGGCACTGGTGCCTCCTGCTGGGAGCAGCAATTGACATTTCTCCTTGATGAATTTCATAAATTTTCTGTTGGCCTGCTCCTCCAGTTTGACTGGGTTCAGGTGAACAGTATCTCATCATTTGAGTATTATTGACTGCATCCTCCATACGTGGTGTCACCTGTAAACTTTGAGAGTGAGCTCTGCCATTTCTTCTGGGGCACTGTTAAAGATGTTAGATGGGAGAGGTCATGCAATATTGCCCTCATGGTTCATATACCAAAATTAGCTTGAGAAAATATACTGAGAACTGTCCACATGAAGCCTCAGTTCCATCACATCATAGTCAGCTCTCTGTGGCAGTGTCATGGTCTGAGTTTCACCAATAGACCTTAATTTCCCTGACAGCCCCACATGGGGCCTCCAGGCATTCTTTGCCTCTTGGTCCAGGAGCTGTCTTTGGTCTCAGGCCTGTTAGATTACCGTGATCTGGACTGTGTGGCTGTCCCTGTGCCCAGTCTTGACTTCTGCCTTTTGGACCAAACTCTCTGGATGGACCCCGACCCCAGCCCTGACTCTGGATGGATTGCTGTCCCCAGTCCAGCCCTGTTTAAATCCTGCTGGACTGCACCCTGTCAGGGATGGCGCTGCTTGTGTTGTGAGAATCTGCTGCTTAGTTCATGCTCCCTTGTGGAGCAGCCTCCCTTCCGCTGCCTTTTTGTAGATGGTTTGTTTAACCATTACACAGCTGTAATATATGTGCCCAAATCAGGCATTTGTTGTAGAACATAGAGGATCACTTCATTCACTGCTTCCTTATTTCCAATCAAATTCTCCTCTGGCCTGTGAAGTAGGTCAGTGTAGAAGAAATATAGAAAGATAAGATAAAAATAAGTTAAAAATTCAACCTTGGCATCATAAAAAAATTATTTTCTCTTGGATAAATAAACAATATATTTAATGATAGTATTATAATTTTCAGTTTCTTTAAGTGAAATTACTGCTTCGTATGGCACTAACTGCTGGCTATACAAAAATGCCTCCGATTGATAGAGTATTAAAAAATGCAGAGATAGAGATTTAATTTATAATTTTCATTGCCTGCCCTGAGGTGTGCTCTTTTTCCTTTTGATCAACCCTGCAGTAAGAAAAAAGAAAAAAGCCAAGCATAATTTTGTCTAACTAGATACTGTCAACACGCTAAACCCTGAAAAAAACCCACACAAATGGAAATATTAAAAGTACATGTTGTAAATGAGATCATTGTATTTACTTTTTTGAACAGTGTTCATAGTTCTGTCACTTATAAATGTTTATTTTCCATTTGATTCAGATCCTACTAAAGAAACCATACTAAAGGGACCTGGAAGATCACTTCCTAGTTTCAAGAAACTAGTGAAAGGTGCATGAGAATCACAATTAATAATCCTCTTCTTTCTCCTCACAGCTCAGTTTAGTAAACAAAGTACTTCCCTTCCAAGATTTTGCAGTGTGATTAAAGCAATTTCCTTTCATCTATAGGACAGAACTGATTAAATTGGATGGTTTTGTTTCCTGCAGCAAAGTAATTTTCTGCATGGCCAGCAATAATGTGATGTAGGAGATTTTAATAAGGGACAATTATTTTTAAAATTAAACTTTAAGCAGAATGCAGCTTGTAATAATGCGGTAAAGAAGTGTGCAAGATTATTGAACTCCTTTCAAAATTCTTAGCATTGCAGTGCACTCTTTGATGATTCAGAGTAGCACAGGATTGTCAGAACAAAGATTTTTCCACTTTATCTTCCCTCCTTAATTTGTACTTCATACAAAACTTCATATAACTTTGATAGAGAAGAAGCAAATTTCCATGTTCTTAGACAGAAATCTAAATATCGTTGGAAGATTTTGTAAAAAAATGTAGTGTTAAGTTCAGAAAACAAAATGCTCAAACCAGGAAATGTAACATTACAGCCAACTTTCTCATTCAAGTACATTGATGACAATCTAAATATATGATCAAAGCTTCATTTTGCACCCCGATGCTGTAGGGAACACATTCAGGTTCTCTGCCAAAACCTCTGTCCGGCCTTACATAGCTTCTCGAAGGATGAACGATGCAGATTTTTTTTCCTACGTGAGAGTGGCACAAATGGAGTACAACTAGCATTAGGATTATAGAATGATCTTTAGGACATCTATGAGTCTTTAACAAGTCCTATCAAAGTTTCTGTTTTGTACAGTCTCAAATTTCCAAAATGTGTTTAAAATACGCCCAGTTACTTTTTATGAGAAGTGGTAAAATACAAGAAGACACCTCTGATGGAAAAATGTCATCTTTTCCAATTTTGTGAGCTTGTTCCAAAGCATGAGGCTACTGCAGTGTAACCTGCCCTCTTTTGGTTATTTTAGATTTGGCAACTTTTACTATGTAAAAGAAATTCTGTAAAAAAGGATGTAGACAACTGAAGAATGCAAGAAATTTATTGGCTAATACACACAGAGAAGATAGTCAGAACTAAGGAGTTACTAGGGTTTAGCCTAATTAATGTGGCCATTAATATGCTCATGATGAGTCCTTGCTGGACAGTCAGCCTTAGTTTAGGATGAATTGTCCTGTACTGCTTCCTGGAACAGAGCAGTGTTCAATATCAATTGAGGCTCAGCATTGCTGTTTTACTATGGTTCCTGGTTTGTGTTTTTATTCTTACCATTGACTGCTCCTTCATAGCTGCAACTTTCCTCTTGAAACCTTGAGATGTTACTATCTCAATTATCTCTGTCTTTGTTTTACTTTTCTTTTCTTGCATGAGTCCAGCTTACGTATTTTCCTATGTATTCTTTTTCAAAACCTAAAGAGTTTTAGTAGTAAAACTGATCCAAAATCATGCAGCTTGACACATCAAATGTAGGCATTGGATTATAGACAGATGAACTGCTTGGCTAATGCATATAGAGGGGTTCAGGGAAAAATCAATAGAAGTATTTAATAAATGCATTAAGTTTATTTCTTTTGGTTCTATTCTCAAAAAAAATGGCTAGGATTGTTACATATCTCAAATTCAGCATAAGGCAGAAACTTGATGTGGATGTTAAGGATCAAATTCTAGAAACCTAATGTCTGGAACACCAGACTGAAAATCACAGAATCACAGAATATTAGGGATTGGAAAGGACCTTGAAAGATCATCTAGTCCAATCCCCCTGCTGGAGAAGGAACACCTAGATCAAGTCACACAGGACCACATCCAGAGAAGAAGACTCCACAACCTCCTAGGCAGNAAAAAAAAATGGCTAGGATTGTTACATATCTCAAATTCAGCATAAGGCAGAAACTTGATGTGGATGTTAAGGATCAAATTCTAGAAACCTAATGTCTGGAACACCAGACTGAAAATCACAGAATCACAGAATATTAGGGATTGGAAAGGACCTTGAAAGATCATCTAGTCCAATCCCCCTGCNCATCTAGTCCAATCCCCCTGCTGGAGCAGGAACACCTAGATCAAGTCACACAGGAACACATCCAGAGAAGAAGACTCCACAACCTCCTAGACAGCCCATTCCACCGTAAAGAAGTTTTTTCTCATATCCAAGTGGAACCTCCTATGTTCTAGCTTGCACCCATTGCCCCTTGTCCTATCATTGAACGTCACTGAGAAGAGCCTGGCTCCATCCTCCTGCCACTCACCCTTCACATATTTATAAACATTAATGAGGTCACCCCTCAGTCCCCTCTTCTACAAGCTAAAGAGATCCAGCTCCCTCAGTCTTTCCTCATATAAGAGATGCTCCACTGCCTTAATCATCCTTGTAGCTTTAAAAATCATAGTGATTTCACTGAGACCAGTGTAAATTTAGGCAGAGAAACTATTCAATGAATATGTTTTTATGTATGAGACTGCACAAGTGAATAGGTTGTGAGAACTAAAGTAGGACACAGCATACAGTTAGCCAGCTGGGAGATGAGAATGTCTACATATCAAGACTGATGCATATTGCCTCTACATCAGTCTTGTATGTGCTGGGTTGGTTGACAGTGCTTTGCAGAAATCTAATTTGTATGAAATGAATGCATTTCCAAAACCCAAGTAAGGTTTTTTTTTAATTTTTTCTTTCTTTTAAAGTGATTGGATTGTTAAATACCAGGCAAGCGCTTTTAAAGAAAAAAAAAATAATAAATGAAGACTACTACTTCACAGACTTCCCATTAATTCAGCGATTCATAAGAATGGATATATCACCATTGGATAACTGTTTCTAAATCAGACCTTACATTGTGAAGGGTATTGTCAATTACTTATCCAACGTAGTGTTTGAAATGGATGTTAAAAAAAACAACAAACACCCCACCCATAATGAGACAACTTTTTAATAAATTTTTTTATACTCAATACTTTCCACCAGGCTGATTTAGCATTGGAACAGATTGCTGTGACTGACTAAAGCCCTAGGGCTGGAATGTGAGTCACTGCGTAAACCCTTACAATGGAAGGTCGCCCAATAGAGACAGGCAAGGGTGATGTGCCCATGAAACTCAGAGAGGCTAAGATTTCAAAGTTTAGCATGCTACTAATCACTTAACTGAGAATTTGTTGTGGCAGGGAATCTCTTAACCTTGAGAAGTAACCGTGAGAAGTGTCCCTACTCGGGTGGAGATTGTGCCATGCAGGCCACTACTGCACAGGAGAGCTCAACGGGATCTTGGGCTGCTCACTCTTTATGACCATAAAATGATTGACTCATAGTCATATTTACACACCAACTGCAGATGTAAGTTTCTTCCAAATTTGGTTTGAGTCAGAAATTGACCAGCACTGTGGTTAGGTGGGCACATTGCCATAAATTAGCCCTTGGCGATTGTGGTGGTCTCTGTCTCCCCTGAATCCACTTTGAGCCAGACACATCCATCATGACTGCCACTGGTGGTTATTGCTTGAGCAGGGTTATGGGAAAAGGCCAATATGGGAAGGGGGAGCGCACTGTCACCCTATCGTACTTGATCAGGCGTGTAGTGCTTGTCAGCACTCTATTTTTCATGTTGAATATGGCTCTCTCTATTTTTTCAATTACTGGTATGATTCCTTCTGTTTCACTGAACATGATATTGTCAAATAGTTGTGATTGTTAAGATACCTGTATGGCTGTTCCACTCCAATAGCAGCAAAGAGTAGCAGTGGCCAAATATATTCTTTTGCAGTGTCCATTTGAGCAAGAAAGCATATCATCCCTGGAAGACTAAAGACAAAGACAACTGCAATACACCTATAAAAATCTGGAAATTATTACTTTGAATGGTATCTTACTAGTTTCTTAAAAATGTCACAGAAGACACATTTTCCCTTATCAGGCCTCATTTCCCTGGGAATAAGGAAAAAGAAAGATTCTTTAGAAGTTTCTGTTCTCCTTTGTTATGTAATACTTGTATCACTTTGCTTTGCTTTTTGAGATGAAGACACGGCATTTGCTGTCATTCCTCTAGATGCAGGTAAGGAAAGCCAGTGGACTATTAGCCTTCAGTAGAAATGTTTTGATCAGACTTAGGGATTTTATCAACATTTCACAATTATAAATTAATTTTGCATTGCTGATGAAAACTCTCTTATGCAACCTTTCATGGGTAAATACAGATTTATCTCCCTCTGCATACAGCTTCTCAGTCACTATGGCAATGTTCTATGCACTTTTATGTGCAAAAATCTGTGAAGAGTTTTGATATTATATTATGCTTTTATGTGAATTTTTCTAGTGTTAGGAAGAGACTTTCATGTTGTGTTTTGATTTCCATTTTTCAGGTATAAAAGGAGTATACAATATTGTTTAGGAGGAGTAGTAAATTTTCCTCAAAAAGTAAAAGGTATTCAGTGGAAACATGAAAACTTTAAATTATGCCAGATTCTTTGCTGCAATGAATACCAATCTTTGATTCCTTTGAAGCTTGTGGAATTTACATACAACAGCAGGAGTTTATAGCATATTTAGAGCTTTTGATGGAAGCACCACAAATAAAACACCAGAAAATTATTTATCTAAATTAAGCAAAGCTTTACTGATGACTAATAAATAGTATCACAGTAATAGGTTGCATAATGTTTTCTTATGGGATTATCTGTTTTAAACTTTTGCGGTCCAACAGAATCAAAGCCAAGTGCGGGTTTCTGCACCTGGGACATGGCAATCCCAGGCACAAATACAGGTTGGGCAGAGAATGGCTGGAGAGCAGCCCTGAGGATAACAACTTGGGAATGCTTGTAGATGAGAAGCTTGACATGAACCGTCAGTGTGTGCTAGCAGCACAGAAAGCCAACTGCATCCTGGGCTGCATCAAAAGAAGCATGGCCAGCAGGTCAAGGGAGGTGATTCTACCCCTTTGCAAGACCCCCACCTGGAGTACTGTGTCAAGCTTTGGAGTCCTCATCACAGGAAGGACATGGACCTGTTGGAATGGGTACAGCAGAGGGCCACAAAAATGATCAGAGGGCTGGAGCACCCCTCTTTTGAAGATAGGCTGAGAGCAACCTGATCTAGTGGGAGATGTCCCTGACCAGAGCACCTGCCCAACCAGGTCCCTTTCAACTCTAATTATTCTATGATTTTGTGTTATCCCAGCCTTGTAATATACTCAAAACAACATTTTTCCAGCCTATCTTTCATTACTTTGCTGTGAAGAAACACTAAGCATTTCCTTAGTATTCTGTTCCAGAACTTCATGACTTTAGCAGTTTATTTATATGAACATAGTCACTGCCAGACCCATTTGTATCTAGTCCATATTTTGCATCTGATACTGGCCAGCATCACATCAAAATAAGCTCTGAAGGCTTCAAAACAGGCAGGTGTGGGATAACAGCCTCCTGGCCACATGACCTGTTATTTTAACATTTGCTAATCTGAGACTAAATTAACAAAAAAACGCAGAGCAAAATAAATTTATAGTGGCTTTGGAACCAATATTTCTTATAATTCTTGATATTATGCAGATAAATCTACATATTATTAAGTACATATTATTTTATTGTTTGCAGAAGTCCTATGACCACAGTGTTAGGGAGAATACAAGGATGCTGGAGAAGTTCCTTCTTCCATAATTTAAAATACCAATATACAATAAGGGACAACAAATTAATGCAACCAATCTGAACAAAGTAACAGATGATTTGTTTCATTTCCACAAATTCTGAACAGAGAGAAAGCCCATTTGAAAGTTTAATGGAAGTGTTAGTGCCTAAGTGATAACTTGCAGCAGAAATACATGGAAGGCAAATGTGGAAATCACTTAGTAAGTGTCACAACTATAATTTGCTTCTTTCTCTTGATACACTGCACATAGTTTATCTACTCTATTGCTCTTATGCAGTATAAAGAACAAAAGTTCAAGGCATAACAGATTAATGAGACATTGGTAGCAAAATAGATGAGGAGGTTAGGAGATTTACATTACTCTAAACTACAAGATGGATTAACGTAATTTCTGTTTGCAGCCTCAGATTTAATTTATCAGTGTTTGCAGGAGAAAATGCATTATTGGGAATATGTTTTAAGAGAATTTTGGTTATGTTAGGATGGTATAATTGGAAAGATTTATTATAAATACAGAACTTAATTCCATAAAATGTTGAATAGTTTCCTAATGGAAAACAGTGTGTTTTTTGATAACAAGGTGAAATAATGTCAGTTCTGTATCTACATCCAGGAAAATACATGAAACAAAAGTATGAAACTACAGGTGGTAAAAATCACAGAGCTCTAAAACTGCATTTTATTTCCTCCTTCATACTTATATCACTACATTGATTGCTTTTCTGGAACTTGTATTTGAATGTTTTCTCTTCCCAAATTATCAAATTAAAGTAAATGAAAAGCTAAAAATATAAAAATACATTTTTTATTATGAGGCACAATAAAATAGTCATAACACACTGCTGATACTTGTCTGTATGATAAATCCCAATTTAGAGGAGATTTAAATAATTTGCTGAATAGCAATACATTTATATACATGCATAAATGCCACTGTTCTTTTTATCTTTTCATCTCTTAGTGTATTAGACCTGAATAATATTACACTAATTATTTTGACAATCCTTAGGATTATTCTCTTTTGTACCAAGAAGGATCTGAAATGGAGCAAAATCAGTTCAGAACTGTAAAAATTAATTTATTTAACATATGAATAAATTTAAAATGGTAAAAGTGTCCTTATTTAGGGAATCCATACTTGTGTAAAAGATGGGATGCAAAATCCATGAAGAGAACTGGGCTCTTTCTTGGCCACTTACTTTCCATTTGTCTCTGCCTCCCAAGCTGCAGCTCTGTGGGAGCCCTTGCTGTAGCAGCTGCATCTTTAAACGAGCTCTGTCAGTTTAAGCCCATTTATATAAACTTATCATCTGCAGTAAAGATGATTCTATCATTTCTGTGCTGTTAGTAAATTAAATGGTTAAATAATATACTCTGGCTATTATAAAATAAAAGACAGGCAAGGTAAAAAAATCCAAAGGTGGCATTTTACCAGAAATTAATGAACAAACTAGTTTCTGGAGCTTTTCTTCCCAAGCAGAGTTAAGAACAGCAGCAGAAAAAAAATTGTGATGGGATAGGGAAAGCAAAAACTTTATGCAACATTTAGACCCATTGCATTATCTCTCCCGGCAGCGAGTGAGGAAAAGAAAATACTAGATGAGTCTGATTTTTACTGTCAAGATCTTGAGGTATCACAGCTTGTGCATTTCTTATTTGTGAGTAAATTAATAGTAAATTTTTTAATGATATATGTGTATAGGAAACCAGATTTCTGACACTAAGTGTGTGTGTCTTTCCACTTACCCCTTCAAAAATCTGCGTTCTGGAAGAAGGAATGTTATACAAAAAAAAAAGCTCAAATGGACATTAATGTTTAGTGTATGTTTTTCTATATTAAATACTACAAGAATTTATTCTAAGATGATCTTTAGTAAAAACAGTAGAACAATCTTTTGGATGATTGTGTTGTATGTTTACAGTGTTTTTTCTCTTGTCCTTCTCGTGTTACTAAAATGAATGAACAAACAAAACCCTTTGAAGAATCCTTTTCTTTTTTTTTTTGTTTTTTCAAAAAAATCTGGTCTTTTATACAATCTAAATCCAAGGGTATAATTCTCTAAAATACTGTCTGTTGTTATGTTTTATTGCAGCCTTTCAACAATAAGGGGAGCTGTACAGGACTCTGGTGCTACTGTCAGTATTAAGCAGTTGCTGCTTGGAAGAAACATAACAAAGTAAATTTTTCTGTAGTTTGGACCAGAATGAAAATGACGTCATATGCTGGTGACTCATGGGTTTGATCATGAATTACAGTTTTCAAAGGAGTAATGTAAGGCAAAGCAAGACCTTGCTGTATGCTGTAGATATCTTTCCACATTGTTCCAAATTGTTAAATTCTCTGAAAAGTGGGAGCCCCAACAACATCAAAACTCTTGGAAGGCAGGTGTCTGCTTTTGTGATAAGAACTGAATCAAAATGATGGTGTTTTGTCTTTGTAGATATCTTAGGTGATTTCTCCTCACCAATTTGCTTTCAAACCAAACAGAATTAGATACAGCAATGCCTTTGGGAAAGGGTATGGTACTTCTGCAACACTTCTTCCTCTCAGAGAGAATTACTAAGACTGAGAGAGAGGAAGATAAGTGTAAGGGGAAGAAAGTGGCACACATTTTGCACTATTCTTGAATCACACATAAGACAAGGACAGCTAATCATCCTGAGACTGTGATTTCAGTACTGAAAAGAGAGAGCAATGTGCATTTCTCCCAATCAGAACTACTACGCAACACTTTCCTATCTGGCACATTATTGTTCCTAGAGTAGTCTAGTCCTAGCGTAGTCCAGTAAGGAAAGTGTACCACTATCCTTTTTTTTTATTATTACCTAATTTTGAACAGACAGGAAGCAACAGGTAGGATTGGCATGATGTCTCTGGCACAACTGTTGTACTAATTCTATCCTTCTCTATGTAGCTGTATTTCACTGAAAAATCCATAAAATAAAATAATAAATTCAGTATAATCAGCTTTTAAATCTTTCATCTGATTGTAGTTATCTACAACTTAATGACATGAATTCTAAAATGCTTTTCAGTTACTGATCCTCTTCCTTAAGTATCAGCATGAGCCTTCTCACTTCCTGTGAGAAGTTCTAGTAACAAAAAACCCCAAGACTTGTAACATTTCCAGCCAAGGACATAAGCTTTCATTGCTTTCCTATACAGAGGTAATTTCCACCCTTTTTGCATATCCTTAGGGTCTTTTTTTTATTATTTTGCCTCAGTGTTTTAATTTGAAACTTCAAAGATGTGGAACTGTCAGCCATATAAGAAAACAATTACACTCCATCTGAAAATTATGTTCATCCTTCTATGCCCTCCCATTTCTGTTGTTGGTCTACTGGAGAACATGTGTTCACATGTTTAATTCCACATCTCCTCCCTCCCCCCTCCCAATTTCCAAGCTAATCTGTGGCCACAAGGTGTTAGTAATTAGTAAACACTATTTAGAACATCAATATCATGTAGGTCAGTAAAGCTTTTGCCAACTGTTTTGATATTTAAATAAGAATTTATGTCAATGTGGCTCTTTGCAGTTATCCAATGTACCGTTACATTTTTTAAGGTATGTTCCTATTATCTTTTAATATTATATAGAATATTATACAGAATGAAGTTTTTATTAACTCTTTAAGAATCTTGTATGACCCCTATTTAAACTTACTGATTTTAGTCATTCCATAAAATTATGCTGACGTATGAATGATGGCTAACCAATTCTATTTTCTACTACTAGCAACTAAAGAGTTTAGAGTGAAAAGTATAGTAATTACAAGAGGTTAATGTCCCATTCTTTTTTATAAGTTCCCAGCTTCCATCGGGCAGTGGTAGAAAGTTCTCGCAAGTTTCATACCTCTATGGCCAGGAGACCTAGAATTTTATGCAGGAATTATTGTTGCATATAACCTGCCAGTTAGCCATATTCAAGAGAGCATTTTAAATTAGTTATTTCAGTCAGTGTGGTAGTTTTGCTTGACTTAGGGTAGGTCATAAAAGACACAACTTACCACACACCAGGTGGTATCACAAAGCTAATGGTGATTTTGGGATAGGTGGCTAGATACTTTCGGTCACCTCTTTATACACAAGTAATCTATAATCAAAACAAACATTTTATTACCTCCCTTTGATACCGATGCTTTGATATTCAAAGCGTGGGCACATAATAGATATGTATTTATTCTGTTCCAGTTTTGCTCTTTATTCCATTTCTAGTAACTCCTAAAAATGTAATTGCTTTTCTTGTCTACAGCTGAACTGTATTTGATAAAAATCATTCCTAACACATGGTAATCTTGAAATCCTGTCTCATGAATCCATTATTTCTTGTCCTAGGTGTGGGAAAGAGAAAAGATTCAACTTAAATAATTTAACATTAATCCCTCTCTTTTTCCCCCTCCCGCTTTCCTCAGCCTTTTGATTCATGTTCTTGAGTTTTGGTGACCAGTTATCTGATAATCTTTTGATGTTCCTTACACTGATTTCCATCTCCACCTCTTCAGCAATAACATTTAAGAAAACTTAAAGTATAACTAGCTTTATCCTGGAATGGTTGGTGGGAATGACTAAAATAAAACAATGTCCTTATATGTACTCATGGTAAGGAAGGAAAACAAGAAGACTAGCTAAGATGACCTTAATGTTTAGGGTCAATTTAAAATTTATAAGGTACATAACTTGTAGAGGGGGCATGACTTGTGGTTTGTTTAAAGTGCTATGGAGAAGTTAGACTTCAGTGATACAGAAAAATGTGCTGTAGAGATTTGGTAAAAAAGGGCTGCTCTTCGGATGGCTTGCAGTGTTGCTTATCTATTTGCTTGCTGGCTTCTCCAATGTCAGTAGACAACTCTGGCAAACTTTCCCATTACAACAGCTCCTCTGATCATTCTCCCTCACATTCCCATTATACTTTATCTTTTTACAGCTTCTTAGAAATGTAAGTCATATTGCAAACAAACTCAATCCTCTTTCATTTGCTATTTGCATAACTGAATAGACTTCTTTTTCTTCATAGCTAGCTAATGTCATAGGCTTGTCTACTATAGGAAAATAGGTCATATTTTGAAAAAAAATTATTAATGGTTCAGATAGCATGAAAAGCAGATGGAAAAATGGTAATGAAATCTTGATATGTTTCAATATCCAGAGAAACTAAAGCAAACTCAGCTTAAAGGCATAATATTGCTGGACTAAAAATCATTAAAAAACATGAGTAGAAATGAAAGAAATAATTTGAAAAGCCTGGACATTAAAAAATATTTCAATTGAGAGAAAATTCTGTAAAATAGTAATGTAGAAAAAATGCTAGTAATTTGACCATTTGTGTTTGCGTGATCCATGCATCTCTTTGAATACACACCAGCAGACTGGCAAAAGTACTCACATTTGTGGCTTTTCCTGAAGAGTATATGAAGAGAAGTAGGGGGAAGAGAAGACTAGGAAGAGAAGTTGGGGGAAAACACCCAAAGCAGTGGCAAAGATCTGAGTTCATCAGCCTCCAAAGCAAACACTGTTGGTGTATGGCTGCCACGCTGGAACAGAGGGTGATGGCACACTGCTGGAACCTGCATTCCTGGAAGTGTCATGGGCTCTGCTTTATGGAAGAGCTTGCTGGGGTAACCACAAGAGGAGAAACAGCCTCATGCAGGACCTTCCTCATAAAAGGAGCCATGTTGTAAGAGCCACACTACATACTTAAGATTAAACATCTTTACAAAGAAGCAAAAGTAAAAAAAAAAAAAAAAAAAAAGATGGCAGCTAAAAGAGTTGAATCTTAGCAAGTGGATTGGAGGCAGAGGGACACTACGTGTGATGGAGAAAGACAAAACTTGAAAGGAGGCATCTAGCATTACTAAATAGCTGTCGCTGTGGCCCTGACTGCACTAATGAGGCTCTAATTGTCCTGATGAATTAATTGTGTTGGCACCTGCAGGGTGGGCCTCTGTGGTGAGGGGCTGGGGCTGCCCCTTGCTGGACACAGCCCATTCCAGGGAGCTCCAAGGGCCCCAGCATGGGGCAGAGCTGAGCCACTCAGCTATGGGCAGGCACCGCAAAATGCCCAGCAGCCAGGGCTGAGGGAAAGCTGGTGAGAAACAGCCCTGCCAGCCCTTAGGGGAAAGCAGGAGAAGGGGCTCTAAGTGCCCCTGCAGAAATGCCCCTAAGGTTGGTGATAACAGTAGAGAAAAAACTAGATACAGTGAAACACTCTGTAAAGGACCTTTCTGGTCTTGTTCTTAAGAACTAAAATACTTGCAGAGTATGGAGAATTTCTTGTAAAAAGAATAATAACTTTTTGAAGAGATTGTTAGTACTTTAATTACAGGCTTTGATTTGTGGCTTTGCATGTAAAGAAGTTCTTTATCACATGTAGGTTGTGTAGGGTGTTTGATATGGTACCTCCAATCATAAGTATAAACTGGCTGCATTACAGGACAAAAACCCCACTTCAAACACTTTGACCAAAGTATTTAAAATAAAAATAACTTGGAACAAAATGGTTGAACTGCTGTCTATGGTATATATAACGTCTCCCCTGAAACTAGTTCACTTCCAGAAGACTGAAAGTGAAGTGATGCCAATTTTTTTTAAAGGTTTCCAGGAGAAATTAGCCAGGAAAGAAATGCACTGAGGAAATTAATTGAAAAACATACCTTTCTAAGTTCAAAGTTACTAAGTAGCCATGGAGCATCTTTGAGTTTTGGGTGATGATTTGTGATTTCACTAAAAACGATGCTCTGAAAACTTTATAACAGTCTTAATATGTAAATAATGGATTAGATTTTTTTTTTTGTTTTTGCGTAGGTTGCTTTTGTCTCAGTACAAGTTCATGTTCTTAAATGCTATTTTCCAGCATGTTTGTGTAAATATATTACTAGATCTTACATTTAGTAATGTGGCTTAGCCACTTTACTAAGAGTCTGATGTGTTGAAATCCTAAAAACAACTTGAGTTGTGTACTTTAGAAAGCTAGGTCTGTTCAAAGCATATTTCTTAGCTCTAAATTCCCTGTGTCAGTCCAGAAAAGCAAATGGTTTTGATTTATTTCCTTTTTTTTTATTCAGAGGACAATGGAAAAAAATCCTAATGAGCATCTACGTGTTTCATTCCTGCTAAGCTATGGTTTTGTATATCATTTATGTCTATTAGACAAATAGGTATTTTTCTTTTTGAGTTAATATTGACAATATATCGCCAATGCTTGGTGGATGAATTTGTAGGGAATTCATTCACCCAAAACTCCTGCTTGAACACGCCCACCTACAGCCAGTTGCCCAGGACGATGTCCAGATGGTTTTTTAATATCTGCAGGGATGGAGAACCTTCAACCTCTCTGGTAACCTGTGCCAGTGCTCAGTCACCCTCACAGAGAAAAGGTTTTCCTGATATTCAGATGGAGCTGCCAGCATTGCAGTGTGTGACCATTGCCCCTGATCCTGTTACTGTACACCACTGTGAAGAGCCTGACTCCATCCTCCTTACTTCCTCATGACAGAATTTTACAGACATTCATAAGATCCACCCCCAGCATTCTCTTCTGTAAGCTAAAGAGTCCCAGCTGTCTAAGCCTCTCCTCACAAGAAAGATGCTCCAGAACTGGACCCACTTCTCTATAGATTTGGCCTCACAAGTGCTGAGCAGAGAGGAAGGATCACCTCCCTTGACCTGATGACAATACTTTTCCAAATGCATCAAAGGATACTGTTGGCCTTTTTTGCTTAGGTTTTGGGTTCAGTAGCTGTAATCAAATGTGTTATCTTTTTAATTTTTTGCATATGCGATAATGTTGCTTAGTGTAGGGACCCAGAAAGAATAATTTCAGGTTTTGTGCATTGTGGCATTTCCTTCCTTTAAACCTTGAAATGTGCTGAAAAGAGCTGCTGCAGGAATTTCAAGTAACAAAAAATAAGGATGTTTTTCCAAAAAGTAGTAGTATATCCGATTGCAGGTGATGACCATTTATGCAAGTGATAAGGTACTAAATGCTAAGAAAATACCTTTTTCTCCAGAGTGTTTTAATAAAGAAAATCTATGCGTCTATGCTTTTCCATCCCAAATTAATATGTAACCACTACCTCTTATAAAATGTTGAGCATTGTCTTAAACTCTGAATAGAATAAAGAATGTCATTCTTAATGTAGAAATGTTGGGCACTCTGAAGAAAGATTTTGTCAAAATATACATGCCCTTGAGTAAAATCCTGGCAGTCACTCCATTAAAGATAAGCTCTGTTTTTTATCAACTGTATGTCAGGCTGGAGTATAACCTTCCATGGGACTATGGTATCCATTCACTAAACTACGTTTAACATTCAGAGGAACCCAAGGGATCAAATGGATTTTGCAGTTTTAAGAGATTTACTTTTTATTCTAGATTAGTACTAAATCAGACTTCTTCAAAAATACGGAGTACCTCCAAACTGAGGGTATTTGGAAACCCACTAGGAAGCTGGAGAGTTGCCTGCTGCTGCTGGGCTGGTTGAACTCATATTAACAGCCCAGGCTACCGGAAGAGTACAACTTACGTAAGATTTGCACAGAAAGATTTAGGATATATTTTTTAAAATTAAAACAGCCATTTTGCCTGCTCTAACTTTGCATTAGCTGCTTTTTTATTGCAATTTCTTTATTAATTTTCAGTGATATCTGTTCATTTTGACTGTAAAAAGGCAATTTGTAGCCTTAGTCATTGGAGTTATGGTCACAAAAAAACAAAGAAGCTTCTACTGATTTGGTATTTACTACAGCAAAGCCTCCAAAGGACTTGCAAATAGAAAAAAAAAATGTGGTGGTTCTTATTTTTTTCTTCCTGTAGGAAGAAAGAGCAAATTAGCCTACGTGCCTATGTCTTCAGTGCTACAAGGAGAGTCAGACCAAAGCGTAGTTGAGCATTGAACAGGTTTCATTCTTTTTAATACACATCTGTGCTCTTGGTATCTTCGTGTTGAGGATAGCATTGTCATCCCCTGCATGTTCTATTTAATCATTTAAATAGTGGGAGATTACTTAATTCAGGAAGTTTAAGTCCAACCACACATTGTTTCCCCCATTAATATGTTGTTGTTAAGTACTTGACTTCTCTGTAAAGGTAGTAATGTGCTCTGCTTAAATTCTTTTTACAAGCCGTATAATAAGTCCTTTTCTGTAAGCGCAAAAGCTACTGTTTTTGTTTTGCAAAGGGATGAATTCTCTTCAGTGTATATATTTTATAGGCATGAAAGGAGACAGAGGAGTGACTATTTGCTTTATGAATAATTTTTCCAAATCATGGTTCCATTAAACTATTACCAGAGTTAGGGAAGAATGATTTTTACTTTTTTCCCTCTTGCAGCTCTTAAATTAATTTCCTAAATACTAGATAAAATAGAAGACTTTCCTAATATTCCATTTGAAGTTTTCTAGAGGTACAGCAATAGCTCACTCACTAGAGCAATCACGTAAGATAGGAAAGCCCAACATCATGTCCTTGGTTTGTTTAACTTGTGTCAAGGTTTAGCTTTGCCTTTTTACATGCCTGGTGATTAGACAAGCCTTCTGTATATTGGCTCTTCTATACTTTATTGTGCTTGGAGGCCTTGATAGGTATTTTTGAAGCTTATACTTGTGCATTTGTACATGCCTGGCTACATTAAAGTCCCTCCTCCCTTTTTATGTTTGTTACCAGGTGGTGAGTGAATTGTGTTATACTTCCTCACTGTTCTTGGAGAAAGGTATTGGATATGTTTCAGTCTGGTTGTATCTAATTTAGATTTGTGGCCTCCTAAATAGTCAACATTATTCTTGTCAGCATGGTGAAAGTCTTCTCTGCTATATGATACAAACTGACAGACCTTCAGCCCCACTCATTCTTATATAATATGTTGTTGTGGTGGTCGTTGGTCACCTCCCACCCCCCACTGGAATGAGTGGGGGATTAGAAGAAAAAGGCAAAAAAGTCAGAACTCGTGGGTTGAGATAAAGGCAGTTGAACAGAACAGCGAAGGAAAGAGGAAACCAACAATAATACTGATAAAGAAATGTACAAACTGTGATCAATGTACCACTGCTCACCAGCTGGTCCAGAAAGACCCAGCCCACTCCCAAGCAGGGATTTCCTGCCCCGTCCCCGGCCAGCTCCCAGTATATACTAGGCATGTCACCCCATGGTGTCAAATACCAGTTTGGCTAGTCTTGGTCAGCCGAACCCCTCTCTCTACCATGCCGCATTCCAGCTCCTTGTGAAAACTAACCCTATCCCCATCAGAACCAGGACGTATATATTATCTCTTCTGAGAGCATTGGAATGTGCATCATCTGGAACCAAAGAAAAAAAAGCAGTCATTAATTTTTTTTTCCAATGGTAAGTATTTGCTCACTCTTTGCTTTCTCTGATCTCTGTACTGTATGTTAACAAACTGGTTTATGATTGTTTAATGAAAATCTTTATTTAGGTGAGTCACTTCAAAAGTCCTGGCAAAAATCAGGAAGTCTAAGCCACTAATCATTATAAAATTATAAACCATTACATTTCATTTTAGCTAGTGGAATTACAGATTTGCATATACTGAAGATCTTTGTCCCACATTATGTTTAATATTATTCCTCTGTATACTTTTTTCTCCTACAGATTTTAGGATTTTGAAAACTGCAAATCATTAAGAGGAAAAAATTAGATTTAGATTTACTAGAGATGAGTAACTGGGAGATCAAGGAATTTAAATAACATGCTCACAACTACAAAGTGTAATGAAGACTTATTTTGAGTACTTCCCCCTTGACATACTGTCATTCGCTAATCACTGTGAGTGCTTGTAGTGGAAATCAAAGTGCTTGTCTTACGTAATACATGAGAACATGGATTTTTTGAGATTAGTACTAATCATGTCAGCAAAGATATAAAAGGTGTAAAAGATAAACAGGGCAAGGGTGGGGTAGAGGGTGTGTTGGGATATACATGCTGACTTGTATGATGTATCTGTCCTAGAATGATGTCATAGCAAAACAGCCTTGTGTTCTATTAATAACTCTTAGCAAAGTTAATCCTGACTGTATTTCCAGCTTCCTGTTTACACTATGCCAGCTATTTTAATAGAAGATCAGCTGTGTAGTGAGAGTCTGGGAGCCTAAAATTCCTCTTGGGTTAATGACCATGGAATTTAATACCATGAAGTAAGTGAAAAATACTTAATATTTACATCACAGCTCTTCGTTGGGATCGCCTTTCTTGTCTTTGTAGTAATGTACGAGCTATTAATAAACACTGGCATATTCCAGTACAATGAAAATAAATATATCTGTATATGCTGTGGAAATCAGTCTTTCCTCTGTCAATAATACTGATACACATTAATTAAAATTATATTACGGAAATAATTGTGGAAGAAAGCCTGGATGAAGAAGATAAAATATTGAAATTGAAAGCCAGAGTTCAGCCAGAGAAGGAGCAATAGAATTTAGTGACAAATAAAGATCAAAGTATATAAAAGGCAGAAGTATTTTAATAGATTTTATGTCATGCAGCATACAAAGCAAGGAGATACAGTCAAGTAGTTTAGCATATCAGAGACATGTATCTGGACGAAGATGGCCCTAAGAGGTTGCTTGCAGTCACAAGGCCAAGTGTAAATCCGTACATATAAGGAAAGAACTTGAGTTAGCTACATCGGCAAGGCACAGGACTTGAAATACTGTATGGTGGTTTTGTGATGTGGTTATATAAGCAAGATATGAAAATGCAATATGAACTAAAATCTGAGAAAATTAGGAACACAGAGTGTCTGTCTTTGCTTTTCTTTGGGAAGGACAACCTCTTCCGATTCACAACTCGCAGATTTGATTTAGCTGTTTTGTAGTCACAAAGTGTTTAGTAGTTTAATAGACTGAGGACGTAAAAGAACCAAGTAGGGCCTTTTGAACTGGCTAATTTTAAGTGTCATTCCTGAAACTCTTCAGAATGGACTTGGATATTACTGGTCAACATACTAAAAGTCCAGAATCCAAAATTACAGGATGTTACAAAAATGCTTGCTACAGCTGGATGAAAATATTACTGTTCAAAGACAAAATGAAATACACGTAAACAGAAAGGTGATAAAGCCACATTATTTTTTTTTTTCTAGAAGTCTGCATGAAATAAATAGAAATTACCTGGAAGAAGTAATTAAAATACTCAATTAAATACTAAGGAAAATTATTTTGAGGAAATATATTTTCCCTAAAATTTCTAATGTCAGAAACTAGTACTGTGACTGTATGTGCCCAACTTTACTTACAAGTCAAGATTTAAATGAATAAACGTAGTTAAATGCAACTTCTGCATTTTTCAGGCAACTAGCTTGTATGATGGATGGTGTACTGAAGTTGTAAGTGCAAATTACAAAGAACTGATGAATGTTGAATATTGAGCTCTCAGCTTTTTCTCTATTCTTTTGTGTATGCAATATTGTGTCCTCCTGCTAATAAGGAAAAAAATGCATTGCAATAAAAAGTACATTGTTATACACCAGAGCTGGTAGAGGACAGTTGAGAATAACTAATAAATATATAAATATCTTATTTACAAAGAAAGAAATGTATGTTTCCATTTGTGGATTTCCATGGAGACTGCCTGGAAAATCATCATTATGATACTCAGAATCAGAAATAGCTCTTTTAGAAAAAGGAAATCTATACCTGTTTTTAAAATCTATTAAAGTCATCATGACACTTTATGTCAGGCTGATATGCACCTAAATATAACCAGTTTTACGTGTTTCAGTCTAATGTTGGAATGCCTAATGATCGTTGAAATGTCTTTGTGACATGGAGCTGCATCCATCTGTGAGACAAGTGCCATAATAAAACATCAGTCAAGGGACATAAACTCTTGCTTCTTTCCTAGAAAACAAAACTGCCATTGAGAAAAGTTGTTAGTAAGCAGGGTTGGTTTGGTTTGGTTTTTTTTTTTCATGTGTGTGTATTGTTGTTGTTTTCTTTTTCTTGCTTAGTTATAGTTCAGGTATAGTATTGGCCCCGGGAATGCAAGCAAAAGTCATTTAATCTTTCTAAAATCTACTCTATAATGTAATACAGCTTGGTTATACTTTCTTGAATGATAAATTAAAAAACACAGTGGAGTTCTAAACATGCTGAAAGCTCCCCCTGCTGTTGAAAAGCCATTAAGAGATGAGTCATCCCTTTGGAATTTGTGTTTAAAAGAATAGCCAAGATCAAATGCTGTAAATGAGCTAATGGTAAAAAAAAAAAAAAAAAAAAAGTTTATTTCAGTGATGACATTTTCAGCTGATGAAAGAAATAAACTAATATTTTTGTTTTCATTGGGGTTAAATTACCCTAAGAATCATGGCATAAGAGAAATTCCATGGTAACACAGAAGCTAGTTCAGCTAAAACAAATGAGGAAAAAAAGTTAACCATAAAATCCCTTTTTTTAACTGCATCACTGTTTTACATAGGGAGGAATATTCCAGGTATTTTTGTGAGTCATATATGGTTAAAGCTATAAATTTATTCTGGTTAAGACCAATTAGCAACCTCTGAAGATTATAATTTTTTAGATTTTGGGGTAGTTTATTGTAGAAATGCTGTAAATTTTTAAAGTAAGGTGCAGTGAAGTCATTTAAATTGAAATTATGCTTGGACATAGCCTGAGTTAATGGTCTTCTTGTCTTGACTCAGGATATTCAGGCCTATTTTGTTCTCTAATTTCAAAATCTAGAGCTATCTATACTTGTCTTTGTGGCGGGATGACCATTGCCAGATGTAAGGGTTAAATTGCAGAGGTTGCCCATAACTCTATCCTAGTCAGGCCTAGCCTTAGTTATGGTGAGACCTTTCAAGCTCCAAGTGTTTAGTTGCTTACCTTCACTCTTGATTCTGGATTATGAAACCTTACCTGTTGTGACACTTCATCAGACTTCAAGGGGAAACTGTGAAAGGTTTAGAGTTTGTAATACCAGTCTCCAGATACAGGCCTTTCTTGTATTTAGAATTATTTTTATTTTATTTTTTTAAAATCTGGCATTCCATTCCCAGGCTCCCTCTACATTGTGACAGAAATCTTGTTTCATTCCATCAGGATTATTTTAAATAGCTCTTTAGTTTCCAGTTCCCTCTTTTGTAACTGGCTCCTGTTAGAAGGGAGGGGTTGTCAAATGCTTGCCTCTGCTCAGTGTGATTCTGAGTGTTCACTGTGTCAGAGGTGCTGCTCAGTACTTTTCATAGCACTGAATAATAAACTGGTTACACCTTGCTAATACAAAAGAAGTACTTAGAAGTCGTTGTTCAGCATACTTTATTTCAGTATTTTATTTGGTGACAGCTGTCACCTTAATACATCATTTTAATGTATGTAGAATAAAATGTCCTTTTAAAATTTTGCTGCTTGTACTAAAAATATTCTCCATTGTTTTGAGAAGGTAAAATATTTCTAAATGAGTCATCCTAGAAATAAGCACTTGGGAATCTTGCACGCAATAAAATTGAGCTCAATTGATTTAGCTAATAAAACTGTTTCATTTTTATGCTGGTCTCAAAACAGGATGCGTTGATGAATAGCATCGCCCAAATCTTTGTCTCCATGAGTCACTGTCCCTTCTTGATAATCTTTTCATTTGGTACAATAATTTTCTGGGTTTCCTCTTGTCTGAAGGGGTCAGTTGAAGTGAAAACCATACAGAATTTCGAATTACTATTTTACCTCTGCTGTTTGAGATCTCTGCTTATGCTCTTTAACCAGTCAGTGGTTTGGTCAGTACAGTAGGTATTTATTAGGGGTTTTTACTGCTGGCATGCATAACAGTGTTGGGTAAAAGGTCAGTTTTACATATATATTTATGAAAATGTGAATGGCTTATGTTAACAATTATACATTATCCCAAACACTGGCTGTACAATCCACCCCCTTTATTTATGTATTAACATGACCCTCATCATCACTGTATCTGACATACTTATCACCCGAACGTATTTTAAAAACACTTTCAAGGAGGGAAGCTTTTACTATGACATTATTATAGAGAAGAACGGAGTCAGGTTTCAGGGAGGAGTTTTCAAGGGAATACTTGAAAATGTAGTCATACTGTGCCGCGGCCAGGAGCA
>VZTM01015579.1:4088-25592 GCA_013400555.1 Jacana jacana | reverse complement strand
CCTGATGGATGATCACTACAATCAGTCAAGAAAAGTGTGAAAGGGAAATCTCTGAGCAATACCCATTAATGCAGTATCTGGCAACCAGCCTGGTCTCCAATTAATCTGATACCTGACTCTGTATTCCCCTTGTCCTCCTCTGTTGTTACTGCTCTGTGCCTATACTCTTTTTGAACCCTACTCTTCTACCATTTTGGCTTATATTTTTTTAAATACACATATAGTTCATCTTATACAAATTAAATCTATTAGACCCCCATCGGTGTTAAAATGATGCAATGTGAAAAGTCTACATTTAACTCTTAAGGCAACTGAAGAAAGGCAAAATTAATCATTAGAAATTTACCATACAGGAACAGCCATGCTAAAAACTGAAAAGGAAACCACATTTGCCTCAGTTTTCATAGGGAAAAGGGGGAAAGGGATAGCAAGTCAGAATGGAGCACTGTCAGGTTAAAAATAAAAGACATCCCAAGTTACTGTTTTGTATTTTAAAGGGGAAAGAATGTCTAGCAGTGAATGTGTATCTAGAGTCAGCAAGGGCTATGAAGACTGCTTTATTCATCTGAGCAGTATACGGGGAAGAACTGAGGTTTACTGAGCAGTACAAAGCAGTGGAGGATGGAGGCTTTCACAGGGATTCTGCAGTGTGGGCAGCCTCATGAAACAGCTGATCTACATTCTTTTTTAAGTTAAGAGAATTTTGTGCAAGTGGATTGGGGTTTACTTTGCCTGTGATCCTAGTTGCTACAAAATCACATGTGAGAACACAGACTCATGGGCCTGCTGAGCAAAAAGGCTGGGGGTCACACTCTGATGTCCAAGAGGCACTAGAAGGCAGCTGGAGAGGACCACACTGATAGACTTTTGGGAGAACAGTTGTTTGTACCCTGTTAAAGCATTACCTCCTTTAAGTTAAATGGATGTTTCCTCTAGGCTTTCATAAAAGCCAGATTTATAACACGACTTCAGCTATTTCTTGTAAATTTTACTGCCTTAAATGTCCTAGAGTGGTTCTTCATTCATACACCCTTATTTGACTCTAGAACAATTATTTTTTTTTTTCTGGAATACCTTCACTGACAAACGATTTATCTGTTTTTCACATACAGGACATTAGAATGTCCTGTATTATCACTAAGTGAATAACTTCCCTTTATTTTAGGGGTCTAATTTCATAAGACTATTATTTATTGTGGCATTCAGAGCCTGAGGATATAACAAATTTCATCCTCATGAATATATTCAAAACAAACAACATGCAAAATGCTAAGCTGTTCTGGCAACCGTTTGCTTTGTCTATGTTTTTGCTCTGTCTATGCTTTCACTGTTGTCCCCTACTGATTCAATCCAGATTTGCAGAGATTCCAGGATGCAATGCACCAGGACTATTAATGCTATCAGTTCCTGTAATAGAGTTCTCAAAGCTACTTTTCTAATTTTTTATTTTTGCAGAGGAAAGCTGGAAAAGAGCATACACCATTTTGCAGGAGCCTGTGTTTCTTTATTGTAGGAAAGAACCCCATGTTCACTCTTTCCATTCTATAAGAAAGAATTACAAAAGGACAACTACATATTTTTTTTTCATCATATTCTGATCACCCTTTACTTCACTCTGCTAGAGAAAAAAAAAAGGTTTAATTTTATCAATATATAAAAAAATTAAAACCAAGAAACAATTCATGGGATACCAGCCCACCTAAATCTTTCCCAGAAATGAGATCTAAACACTCCTCTTCGTTTCCAGGCAGTAACCTCACCTGTTTGTTTACCAGGACTGCAAATTCTAAATACACCAGTCATTTGCTATTTAGTATGAAACTCCTAAAAGTGAGTACTCTGCTTACTCATCTGTGTTCAGAAATGTCCTTTCTGGAGATATTACTAAATATTATTTCCTCAGAGCTCCATTGAGAACTGCCTGTAAGTCCAGCGAAGTTGAATAAATCAGGAATGGTCAAGACCACAACAGTTGATCTTTTGAGTACCAGTCATCAGGCAGATCAGTCATCAAGCAAAAAGAATATTTGTGTCTAAACCATATGTATGAGATGATTGAATTCAACTTGACAGCCTTCCAACTTTGGAGAGGTGCAGCACAGTGAAAGACCTCCCTGCCACCTCTTCTCCCACAGCTGAGTGGCTGCATAGCTGCCAAACACAAGAAGCCAGCAGACCAGACAGGAAAAGAAGAAGACAAAGACTGATTGTAGATCCATAGGTAATTTATGAAGAGGTTGGCAAGATCTAGAATTCCAATCCATATGACAGTAGTAGCAAAAATCGCATGCACTGCATGCACACTGTACCTAAGAATAGTGAAGTGAGATGGTTAATTTTCAAGGATCACCACCTCCAGTTTCATGAATGGTTCATCCAAATGTGCAGGATGTAGCAGGAAGCCTGCACAGATGAATAAGGCACACCAAACAAAATTCAGACTTAAAAAGAAAACATACAAAGGGTCTGGTGATACAGGAGGAATATACAGACACTGCCAAAGTGTGCAGGGATGTGGTTAGAAAAGCCAGAGCCCCCAGGAGCTAAATCTGATAAAGGGCATAACGGGCAACAAGAGGGACTTCTTACATGCCTATCAGCAGCAAAAAGAAGACTAGAGAAAACATGTGCCTGCTGCTGGGTGGGAGAGGGACCTTGTGACAAAGGAAGCAGAGACGGCAGAAGTATTCAATGCCTTCTTGTCCTTATTCTTTACCTGAATATGATTAAGGGACTGGACTAATTGACATAATAAGGAAAGAACAAGAGCATTGTGACTGTTCAGCCTGGGGAAGAGAAGACTCAGGGAGGATCTTACTGACGTCTATAATATCCAAAGGTGTGAAAATAAAAGAAAATGGACTCAGACTCATCTCGGTGACATCCAGTGACAGGAAAAGAGGCAATGGGCACAAAATAAAATACAATAAATTTAATTTAAATGTAAAGAAAAACATTTTTTAAACTGTAATGGTGATCAAATGGTAGAACAGGCTGTCCAGAGAGGCTGTGGACTGTTGGACTGTTCCACATTCAAAGCCCAACTGGACACCATCCTGAGTAATCTACTGACATTGCTTTGACAAAAGGGATTAGACTAGAGAATCTCCAGAAGTCCATGGAGATCACTTTTCCGTAATTCTATAATAAAATTATATTCATTAGGAAGAACTACAAGAAAATCAGCAGAAGCGCTACTGCCCGTCAAACACAAGATGATTTGGACTCAAAATAGAGAATAGGAACTAAAGCTCAAAAAAATTATTTAAACTATAATTCAAACAAGTGTTAGCTTTCAAACCAAGAAACAGTGATCAAACATAGGTGAGGAGAACAGAGAAAGAGCAGAAAAGAGAGCCTCTGGAACCTCTAGAGAACATCTCTAGGTCCTCATACAACGTGTGTACTGATCCTCCAGTTTCAGGACCAAATTTAGACTATTTTATTTTGACAGTTTTTGGATCTCAACTTGCCAGAATCTGCAGTCCAGCAGTAACTTTAAGTCATTCTCAGTTCAGCTTCTACTGTAATTGGCATGGTCTAGACTACGGTATAAACACCTATCAATAAATCAGCACTTGAAGAATATGTGCAAACCAATCCCTAAGAATATACTACTTTATAGCAAGTGGCTTATAATGTTTTTTCTCAAACCTTATGTGAATGACAAAAAATTATTTTTGCTTGAGCTTGAAATTATTTATAATTACATCAAGATACCCATACTGCCCACCAACTTCATATGAGCATCTATAGCATTCCTACAAGGGCCAAACCTCAATACCCAGCCTAAATAACATCCTTTAGAACCTGATACTTGCCTTGCTTACATCTGCTCTATGTGGCTCACAACACTTTACCATGTATCCGGCTCAGCTGAGATGACTGAACTCCAAGCTTCTATTAATAATGCACTAAAATGATATTTCCTCTCAACAAGCAGTTGTTCCGTCAAAGCCAGTAATATGAAATAGTTGAAAAGATTGCTGGAAATATAACTGAACATTTTTGAGGTTGCACATGGTTTCTGTCACAGACCATCTTATTTGGTTCTTCTATATTCAGGCTAAGCAGAGTGAGGTTTCCTCTGGGCTTATTCATTATCTGCTCCAACCCTTGGCTTCCCATCACAAAATAAAAGTAAAGTATAGGACTAGGGAAACAAACTGCCTGTGACATTGCAGTGAAAGTGTCTGCAGCTATCTGGCCTTAACTTTTGATGGCTTTTTAGAAATATTTCACTTCATAGAGGAAGAAACCTACAAGGCACAATTCCTCCAGCAAGAGAAATCTACATGGTAATACGTGCATACCAAGGCATCTTCTCACTACATCTTTTGAGCACTGAATTTTATTCCCTTACCTGGTTGATGTTCCAGGGATAGGACGTCCTGTATCCACCAGAACGCACCAGCAGTAGCCTGTGGAAGGATGACACTGCACCGGTTTGTAGAGGCCGCCCTGAGCACACTCTGGAATGAATACATTGTCTTTCTGGGGTTGTTTAGCTTCCTCCAGGGCTGACTGAAGTTCTTGATCACATGATGATGCTTTTGGAAGGAAAACAAAAACTACTGAAGAATCAATATGGAAAGGGCATACTAGTTTTATCAAACAGTTTTTATATCTTTCTTTGATTGCACATATAGATGTTATTTGAAGAGGCTTGCTGCAGCTCAAGTACCAGCTACATTGATTTACGCTGTATACTGTTAAGTTTCCTTTTCATGCAGTTCCTTCATAATACAGTCCTAATAATATTTTGACAAAAGGGGAAATAGCTAATTATTTGCATGTTAAAACCTTCACAGAAATAGCTATGGTTTCACAAATTAGGAATCCATCACCAACATCTTCTTAGAGTAGCCAAAATAAATCTTTCCTTCAGTGAATCTGGATTACGATGAGCATCAAGTTACAAGGTACAAACCCCCTGGAAAACATATTGCTTCAATGAGTTGTTCACTTTTTAGGTTTTGTATATAATCAAGCAAAAAAGAGCAAACAGGGTGAAGCAGCTGCAGTGAGAGGGAGGAAATTATTACTTCTCTTTAAGCTCTACTAAATTCTTTTCTCATTCATACTGATAAACCTTGGGACCATTCCACTAGCTACTGTGACCTTCCCTCATTTTACATCCTTGTAACTAGCAACATAATCTGGCAGATGTGCAGGTATTACTGTGTCTCACAAACCCAGAGAGGAGTTTCATTTTCATGCTCTCAGCTTTGCTTGGAAAATACAGTGCTGAACAGAGACTACATGGGCAGGTCATCCAGACAGACAACACGTAACAGAACAGAGAGGGTGTGATGGAGAATTCCCAGTGCAGAAGCAGATAGGGAATGTTTTCAGCTACGAGCATAAACTACACCACCTTATTTCTAGGCAGCTCTGATTTCCAACAACTGAAACAACCAGCGAAGGACAGCGCTGCTGGCTCAAAACCACTGGAGTCATGGGCCAGTGCAGTCACCTCGTCACGGCGATTTAGGAGCAGGTGTTATGGACCTAGAGAAATGGTTTTTACTCACCTGAGTAACTTGTCAAGGCAAGGATTTCTACAAGCTGCTGCTCAAACTAGAAATTTGTCTCTTCTGCACTAGGTTGGGTTTGTTCTTGTCCTTTTTCTCCCTTATGTCTGGTTTTAAGTGTCAGAGGTACAGAGAAGGAGTATTATGAGAGAGACGTCGAAGGAGGGTTGCAAATCCGGTTTATACGACTTTAGAAGTGACAGTCCGAAGACTGGTGGAAACTAACATTGCAAGTGGGAGTGGAAACAGGACAGCCAGTGACAGTAATCACAGGAAGGTTTAAAGATAAAGAGGAAAAAAAAAAGGTGAAGAGAAAAAGTGGTTAATGGCAGAAGTGTGAAAAAAAGGATTCACACCAAATGCTAAGAGGAAAGTCTTGTAACTGAGAGGACTTCAGTGATGAAAAATATCTGCCTTTGAATAGCAAGCATCAGCACAGGGATTTAAGACCCCCAAAAAAACACATATAAAATAAATTATGGTATTTTCAGGAAGGACTTTTCCCTTCTTGGAAACTTTAATTTCTTACTCTTCCTCTACTGAAGGGAAATTGTAACAAGAAGAGTTTATTATTAGTTGTAGATCTGTTGTCTTATAAAATGTAGATTATTTCTGAGAAATTAGAAAAGTATAAATTAGTGTGATGGACATTAGGACTGTTAGTTCTCTATGTCAGTCAGTTCCCAAATGACTCAGCCTTATATCATATCTGCCGAACCCAGTTCATTTGTGTTATTCAGCAAAAGTGAAGAATAGTTTATTATTCCCCTTCCTTATACATAGGCTAATGAGCTATCAGGCCATATACTTAGTGCTTCATTTTGCAGAGTCCAATGTTTTTGTACACTTTTGACATGACTCTGTGCCACCATTACTACTTCCCTGTTTACTTTCCCCACTAGAACACTGTTCCTACATAAAGGAAAACTGCTCTAAAGTGCTTACCTGTGATACTGCCTGATTTTCACAGAACCAGAATATTAGTCCTGTGTGTAATTTCCTTTCTGAGGGAACTATTCATTCACTTTCAAACTTTTGTTTCAGTTATTTACCACAGAAGTACTGGAAAGATGTAATTGTAGCCTATGATGACTAAGAGCTCTTATCACAGAGCTACCACACTGCTGCAAATAATTGCCTTTGTAATGTCAGAAGAGTCACGGTAAACAAACATTCATCTGCCAGGAGAACCAGTGATAAATGTCATTAACTTCGAAAATGCCTGACAGTTTGCCCAAACAATCTGACAACAGCTGTGATCTGGAACCACAACAGATGGATGCCAGAAGTTCATAAAGTGAACATTATGGAAAAATATCTATGCCACAGTAAAAGTACAATAAATACCTTAATCATTAAAATTCATTAAACTTTCTGTGGAATGTGTTACTACAATAACATTCCTTCTGGGAAAAGAAAAGTACTGAAGATCCAACTTCATATTTTCAGGGAATATGCTTACTCTATTGTTCTTTTACTTAATTCCTTCAGTTTTATCTCACAGGAAAATATAGATGCTTTGCCAATCTTTTTCACATAGTCCACCATCTTAGCCAGCCACACTCCAGCTCAGTTGGGATCCTTAATCTCCAGCTGAAAACACTTCCTGCAGTTTCTACCCAAAAACTATATTTTATTCCAGGTTCATAAGCATTAGGGATTCAACACACAGATTTTAATCATGTAAGGAAATAGGTATATTTTGCCCAGTTTTACAAAAGGAGTCTTGTACCACCCAATGACCATCTACTCACTCTGAGAAAGGAACTTTTGAATGAGTTTTAAAACCTGCTTTAAAAGTAATGTATGTTGCTCTGCCTTAGTCACATTGCTATTCCATTCCTTCCCTTCTAAATTTAAATATTAGTTCCTTAATATACTTTTCATGTGCAGGTTCAAGATGCCTTCATCGTCCACTACAAACAACCAGCTGAAATGCTGCATCAGCTGTTAATGCAAAAGATACTCCAGACAAACTTTTTGGAAAAGTTTCATGTTTTGTATAAAATCTTGAATCAGTTCTTGTTGCTATTGATGAGTTCTACCTAAAAAAATCAGCCTGCATTTCAATGAATCAAGTTAATTTACATGACCAGAAAAATATCTCAGTAGTAGTAGGGTATAACATATAATTTATTTATTATAAATAAATCCTTATTTATGAAACACTCCATTTACTCATCCCTGATGTGATATTTAAACTGTTAATTAAGTTTTACTAGGAGATGTTCTGGAGGAGAAAAGACATGGCTTTTCTGTAAAAGTCATCTTGAACAAACCATGTAACAGTGCATATCTAAAACACCAAGCACCGTTTTATGTAAGTTATGATAATCATCTTGTTAGTCGAGTAACAGGAGATGTTTTAGACCCTTGTTTCAGAAATTCTGGCAGTTGTTATGCTGCGTGTTATCACAGCTTCTCCTAATGTGGAATTTTCATGACTACATTTTATTCTTTTTTTTTCTTTCTTAAATATGAATTGCTGTATTTATGTCTAAATTTCAGTGTGTTCTGTACAAACAGGTTGCCATATCTGCAGAAAATTACAAAAGCGTCTGTATACTACTTTAACATTTCCTACCACTATACAGACATTTCCTTTCAATTTCCTCCACCCCACGATGTGTAGATGACAAATAGAATCCAATCCAAGAAATTGTGTTTTCAGTTGGTTCCTTCTCCATCCTTTTCTCATTACCATAATGGGTCATGAAAGGACAATTTAGACAGCCTGGTTTCCACAGTAAAGGGATCTTTTATTAGAGCTTTAAGCTCAATGTCCTCTATAGAAAGCAGGTAACAAGAAACCTGTGAACTAAAATACTCTGAAAAGTGATACGCGTGCTCCAGAGGAGTGCAGTGTGACATTACAGACAGGCAATATTGCAGTTCGCCCACGATTCCGAGACAATATTCAGACAGAATACATTAATTTCCAAATTTCACTATAGATAGATTTAATTTGCGTGGCAATTTCTCCTATTTAAAATATTATGCAATCATCTGTCTGTCCTAGTTAATTAAGCCTTATTTAGGTATCCCTTCAGAACACTTTAAGTAATGATATACAAAAGTTCTTTGCTAATTTATTCTAAAACCATAATAATAAGGACGGATAAATATTCATCCTATTGACACCTATGCCACAAATTCACATTTCATGGGGATAAGAATTTGACCCATTTGCTTAGGATGAGCCCACCTTGAACGACTGAAGTTAATAGGCCTCAAGGAAACTGATTACAATGTGGTTTTATATTTTCAATTAGTTTTCATAGTCTTCACATTTCATTGAATGAATTTCCACTTACACTACTACTATTTCCACACATGACCGAAACCTTTACTTTAGAAAGGCAGTGGGAAGTGGGATAATTTCTATTCAAGCTATGCTTTCCCTGGGGAAGAATTTACGTTGACTGGATGACAAAATGATACACTACAGCAGTGGCCCTGCTATTCCTAATTCCAGCAAACATGCACCTTCCAAGTAAACCAGCAGGTTCTCTATCTGTCACTGACCAATTTCATCACCTAGAATCTATCATGTCTGTCCCTGCTATGAACACATCATCCAAGGAAGCATTTTAGTTATGCATAAATGAAAACAAAAAATCCTTAAATTATTTCATTCTAGTGAAGGAGAGGTGTACCACCACAGCTTCATATTCTTTCAGTGTTTCCCAATTGTCTAGCGTGACAGATTCCTTCTCTGAATAGGCAGATGAGGTGGTATAATGCAGTTTAAGATGCCAAAATCACAATCTTTATGTGCACAATGTTATTTTCTTATGCTTTATGGCCAGAATACGGGCATCTCACACTAGTCTTTCTTTAGAAGCCCTGTTCTAACAAGAACTTGCCTGCCTGCCCTCTCATGACAGTTTGAAATAATCTTTAATGGAAATCAAGTGCAGCTCACTGCTACAAAAAAAAAAAATGCAGGAACAATTTTTCTTCTGCTACTAGATTCTTATAATGATTATTCATAAACCCAAATGAAACAGTGTTTCTGTGGCCCAGCTTTCCCCCAGTAGAAATCCATGGGAAAATACCTACTAAATTCAATGGGCAATACATCAGTCCTCAGCTGAATATATTTACATGCAAGAATGTTTCCAATTAAGCCTAATATTTGGTCATCGACCAAATACTGATTGTAAGGAACAGGTAACATTAATAAACACTCAACCTTAGTCCCAACATTTAGATGGCAACCAAAATCTAAGACTAAATTACAGTATTAATACTCATCTGGCGCCACATGTTTTGGTTTACATTAGGTTCAGATAGACATCAGCATGAGGGTTCTCAAGGCCTGGAGAAAGCTGGCAACATTCCTACCCGTATTTGTTCTTGTTTGCAAAAGCTTGTGGGAACCAAATATTTTAGGCCCCTCATGTGCATTTGCAGAGTACTCTCACCGTACAGATCATCGCTATTTTGCACTTTGGGAGTTTGAGTAGATGATTGTGGCTAGACACAAATCTCATGACTTCAGCACAGCCCAGAAGATCAATTTATGTACTTTACTCCACTGAACAAAGCAGGATAAATCACAGACAGATGCTCTCATTAATATATGTGGTTTCATATGCAAAGACAGTGCAATACACAACGAGGATCATCTGGAAATGCACTGAGCCCCTCAAAACAAGGAACCAGAACAAAGACCACCAGCTTTACCTGAAAAAAAATATGGCTAAAGTCAAGCCAATCTACCTGTATATAACTGGATTTTATCATCTTTTACCCTGGGTTTGAGTAGCCAAGTGGCACTAGGTCATATCAGCATTTCTGCAATACACAAATTCTGGTTGTACCAATTGTCCAAAGTTTGGGGACCCATAATAGAAAGATCTCAGATGAAAATAGGATGACTTGCTCTTTAACCAAAATCCAACCCCCCTTGCCAACTGGATTTTTTAAAATAGTTTCTGGTTTGGGGAAGGTTTTTCACATTACCTCTCCAATTCTTTATTTTTCTTAGAATTTGAAATACTAGGAGTGCTGTGAGAAAGGCTGTAATCACAACACTGTAACAGAAAAAAAAAACCAAAACAAACTGTTTTGCTACAAAAGCCTGGTGTTTTAGCAGTTTGTTTGTTAGTTTGTTTGCTTCCTTGTTTAATTCTTAGCCCGACTTCTTGGTTAAAGAGCTGAGAAATTTTATGTAAGTATTCAAATTTCTCTTCTCAGAATTATAACCAATTTAAACTGCTCAATAATTCATTTATAATCCTTTTTCTTCTTCACTGAGTTCTCACACTGATTATAAGGGATCAAACTAGGCACCTGGTTTTAAACAAATGTAATTCTAAATTATGCCATTCTTATTTATATTAAGTAAAAGAATAGCATGTGATCTGTTCACTGACTTGATGAAAACTCACAGAGAAGCTAAGTCTTCACTCACAACCATGACAGAATCTGGTTCTAAATGTTTAAGCATTTACTCCTCCTGTAGAAAACTAACATGAAATTAGTATAAATTAGACTATAAATCTGAGTTATTTCAAAGATGCACAGTGCATTAGAGCCAAAATGCATATCCTGAACATCCTGAGTCAAACAGTTATTATACCATTTACGAAATGTGAGAAAGCAGTGAAGTAGCACATTTTTCTAAATCTTTCAAAGCAGTGTGTGAAAAGGATAGCAAACGTTTGCAAAGTGGATTGCATTAGCAAGACTTGATGCAAGGACTGTTTACACCCTACCCTCTACACTGGATCTTAGAATGCAACCTTAACACAAATTAATAACCTTTTTAAGCCATCTGGTCAATCACATGGTATCAAGTTTTACAAGGGGAGTGAAAAATCTTCTGGTCTTCTGAGGAGAAGAGGTCCCTTATCTCCTTTTGCTCATAGAAGCCTAGAATGGTTAAGGTTGGAAGGGACCTTAAAGATCATTTACTTCCAAGCCCCCCTGCCATGGATAGGGACATCTTCTACTAGACCAGGTTGCTCAACAAGTTGAGGGCAATCACTCAATTACAAGGCTGAACAAGGATGTATCATCATCTCCAGATCACAGAATCACAGAATATCAGGGATTGGAAGGGACCTTGAAAGATCATCTAGTCCAATGCCCCTGCCGGAGCAGGAACACCTAGATCAGATCACAGAGGAACACATCCAGGTGAGTTTTGAATGTCTCCAGATAAGGAGAATCCACAACCTCCCTGGGCAGCCTGTTCCAGTGTTCAGTCACCCTCACTGTGAAGAAGTTTTTCCTCATATTTATGTGTCTTGCTTGCATTTCTTAACTTGGCTCCCCTAAAATAAGAGAGGATGCTGTGCAAAAGACAGTTGTATCCTTGCACGATACAACTGAAAGCAGTTACTTGCCGAATGAGATGAAAACTGTTTGTTCCTACATAAAAGGGGATGTCAGTTCCTATCATGAGGTACAGCTGCCTCACCCTGTCAAAGTCAGGCAGCACCATAGGGTTCAAACTGCAAAACCAACCAAACAAAACAGCCACTACCAAAGTTACAGCAAATGAAAATCACTGACTTTTCCCAAACACAGTGGTTAGCTGGCCAGTTTGCTATAGCAATCTAAATGTTCATTCCTTAAACAAATTGCACAAAGCTATCATTCTTGCTTTATGAGTATACTGACCAGTAAATGTTAATCTTCTGCCAGTGGAAAAATCTCTCATTTTTAAAAAAATATTTGAAGTGAGAATAAAGCTGGTTCACTTTTTCCACAGAGCTGTGAAAATGAAAGTCTTTGCCAGGTGAGCTGAGGATAAGTATTTGTTTGAACAGCTCTACTCAAAATTACAAAACAAAATGTGCAAACTGAGGTGCCTAAATTCATATTTTGGCACTTAAATAAGCTATCCAGTTTACAGAAATGTTTATCGACCAAGTGATTCCCCTCAGTCTAATAGGAGCCGTTTCTCTTCACCATTTAGGAAACTGAGGTACTTAAATCAGTGTTTGGATGTGACTTTGGATCCCCAACTTTAGTAACCCAAGCAACTTTAATTTCAGGGTTGTACAGTGGCATCACTGGCTGCGGTTTATGCCACGTTCCTGCCATTAGTCCACCCTGCTAATGCTGTTGGCGCTCTGCAACGTTTTCCAGCATTCTTGCTTAATTCCCACCTGAGGTGGCTGAACTCCATCCACACATTATTTTTTAAGTATCAGCTCATTTCCAGGCAGACACAATCTGACAGACAGCTCCCCTGGGTATATCTTACTCAAGATGAAAACAAGATTAACATAAGAGTGAACCAATCTTTTTAATTCATGTATATGGGGTTTTTTTTCATAATTCATGTAATTTTGCATAATTTGTGCATTTGTTTCACTACACCATCTTCTGTGGCTGTGGTCCTTGCAGTGTGGGCTGTACAGTCAGTCCACGAAACAGCAATCTCAATTCCCTGCACTGGCATGTGAGACAGGAATCATCTCTCCACGTGTTGCCAGGGCACTTGATTGCTTAGGCAAGCTCTCGGAATGCACAAGCAAAGTAGGTATCACCATGATCTCTATGTTTTTTTCATCAAAGAAGGAATGTAATTCTGAATTTAGCCTGAGCTTTACTCCCCTAGGTTCCCCACTTACATGTGCAGAAACCTTCTGCCCTACTCATATACTCTGCAGCCCGTCCATGTGTGTCCCACTGAGTGTCTCACTTCAACAGCACTGGTGGAAGGCTCACTAATACAATGTAGTAGGACTTTTGATAATTATGTCCTCTCAGATTTCACTGTAATTATCTCAGACCACAGCAAAATGAACTCTGGCTACTGTTGCAGAAGCCAGCAAGAGCCAGAAGGACTTCTGACTGCCTTAGAGGAACATTATCCAAGACACACAAATAAAAAAAATATGCAGAAACATTAATTTTAAAAAAATGTTATTTTGCATTTAAGCAGTTCTCTTTTATATGTCTCAGAGTATCTCACAAAATTATCAATATAATATGCACCTCTGTCTGTTCATAGGAGACTGGATGGGTATTACAGATTGGTAAGGATTTGTGCCTTGAGACCAAGCAGGAATATGGGCTGTTGAAACAGAATTTCTCCTTTCTCCCTCAGTGTTTCAGGGAGTGTTTCTTTGACAGCCATAATGCAAAAGTTTATGCTACCATCATTCCCACAGCCTCTTCTGTGGCTAAGCAGGGTGCTTCCACCTCCAGGCCTCTGAGATATGTACCCTCCAAACCTACTTGATTTTAAAAGTCTCAACATTAAAATTTATGGCAATGTTGAGACTATAATTGCATCCTTAGAAGCTAATTAATGACAGATGAATCAAAAACTGGCTACTTCTAGCCAGAAGACTTGCTCTTCTTCATCTTGCCGAAGAGAAGGCAAGAAGCAGGTGGAAAAGTAGCATGGATATTATTGCCGATGTCCCTGATTGCAAGAAATACGTTATGCAAAGAAAACTCTTTTAACAGAGCAAGAAACAAATTCTGTAAAGTGCTATCATCTGATGAGTCACAATGCTCCCAGAATGCATAAACTCTTGTCCTCAGTATTCAGGAGGCAGAGATTTGGCAAACAATGTGCACACAAAGCCTGGTCAATAGATAACTGCACTGCTTTAACCCTGCACAAATTTGAAGGCTTGTCTTACATTAAATGCTGGATTTTTCCCCTCCCTGGAACATTATATCTAAAACACACTATTTATATAGCACGTAGGAAGTCAGTATTCATAATGGGAGAGGTATGGGATTCTGATAGAAAACTGTTTTGGCCAAGTTTTGTGTGCAATAAAGAGGATGAGCCAAAGAAGAGTAAAAACCAGTAAGAATATTCCAATACTATTTCTTTCAGGTCGAACAACTTTTTAATATAGTTTCATGTAGCTCCTTTCTCTTTTTTTCTTTCTTTTCTCATATGGCCACGGTTAAGCAGCTCAGCTTGTGTTTTGGTTTCAAGAGCAAAGCCAAATCTTTGGCTTGACCTTCTAACTTTGGAGAGAAACACGGGCAAACTGCATTAAAAATAAAAATGCTAATTCCATCCCACTTTGATCTCTGTTTTCAAAAACAAATAGTTCTCTAAGATGTAGATAATGCTAAATATGGTGCGATAATGAAACATTCCTAAGCTTTTGAAGGACAGGAGATTCCCCATCACATTGAAAATCCCAGGTCACAATTTCTGCTCCAGTAAACTGAAATGATTCCACTGTACACAGTAGGGATCAGCAACAGAAAAGTCAGTCCCTAGCATAACCAGAACAATTTTAAAGGCTCCTCAGATGATGCATAGCAGCAAAGTCAAGGACTTTTTCAATCCATAAAATCAGAATTTTAAAATGTGACTAATGATCTTTAATCCTTTACAACCCATGGTTACTTTAAGTGCTCCGAAGATTATTAGTTTAAAGTGTTTAACGTACCACACAAATGACCTGTAACAATGAAATAAGCTTTGCATAAACACTTCCCAACAATCCTTTGTGCATGACGGTTAAGAACAGGTTTCAGAAAGTGTTATTTTTCAGAGTGTTTGCTTAAGCTTGTTTCCCACAAATATTTTTGGTCATTTCAGACCTGCTCCTATCCTGTCTCTACACAAACACACACACCCCTACCTCAAGTCTCATTTATTTTGAAGCTCTCTACAACAAACAGAGAAAATCCAAAGGACTGGTTTTGGCAGCACTTTTCAAATAAAACAGATTCTAAATATTTAGCTTTTCCAGATAATCAGCATCACAGGAAACAGCAATGTTGGCATTCAGTCACCTAATAAGGAAACGTTTTTATTATCGCTTATGTGAAGACAGTTCTGTTATTCTTTCCACATATTACACATCGTTTGCTTCATTTTCTTTTTAATTTAGGAAGATTAAAGTTGCTTGACAGCTTAAAATTAATAATGCAAAAGGAAGCTCAGTGCATAATGCTCCCAGGAGGTTATGAAGCTGTTGCAAAAGAACTGTTGCTGATTAAATCTGTCTATTGTTATAAAGTATTTTGGGCCAAAACAACCAGCCACTGGCATAATTAATGAAGTCCATGAGTGCCTTTAGTGGGGCTTGTTTTCATCAATCAGGAGGAACAAACACAAGCTAAAGAAGAGTGCAAAACCCTGTGTATTTACAAACCTGCTTGCCTTGGGTCATGCTTGTGAATAGCTACAGAACAGTCCCAGCACAGTCCCATAGCAAGGACCATTTAATACTAGAAATTTCACCTCATACATGTAGGCTTTAAATAAAGATAATATGGAGGTAAAGATACAGGCTCTCCCTTGCAACAGTCATGAGAATTCTCTTTTTGCTTGTGTTTTTTATATATATGTTTATGTATATATTTATTTATATATATGTATTTATTGCAATCGTGTAATGGCAGCTACAGTCTGCAGAAAGAAGAGGAGGAATCTTTGGAGTTGTCAATCAGTTGCAAGTAAAAAAGGTGAAAATACAATGTCATGATTTACATGACTGAAACAAACCAACAAACGAAACAACAGACAGAAAGTCTAGATTTAAAATTGAAATGGAGATAAAGGATTTCAGTTGTGCATTTTGATTTTGAGAATGCAACTACTTCAACTGGTCAGTACAACATATTTGCATTCACTTCTATCTCCTATAGTATATAAGTTGGTAAAACTCCTTGATGTACTTAACAGTCCTTTACTAGACACTATCTCAGCCATCTCTTCGCTGAAACTTTTGCTTCTGCCTGCATTGGTGTGTCTGGACTGCAGCAGCCTTCCCAGAAGCAGAGCCAGGGCTAGAGCCCTGGAGTTCCTGGCCAGCTGCCACCAATGTAAGCAATTAAACCACACAGTCCTCTGCACTGGCTGACGTCAGATGATTTAGTATACAATCAGATGATTTCGTATACAATGCTTTCTAGGCTGCTTAAGTCTCCCCAGTGACATCTTGAGGAAGTAAAATTGGCACAGAATATAGGCCAAGAATCTAATAGCACTGGTCATTCAGACTAAAAGCGTTGATGTTACGACACTTGCATTGAGTTTTATTTGAAAAATACAAAAGAACTTCTACAAAAAACTCACAGCTTTGACTCTGGAAACATTCTTTCTTACAAAAGCACTGGATTAATGCTGAGCTTACAGTCCACAAGCTTTAGGATCAAACACCTAGTTGCTCTGCGAGTTTGGTATCCTGCAGCATGCAAAACACAACTGGACAACGTATCACTGAAATGGCCTGTGAAATCCTTCATAGATAGGCAATGACAACTTTCCATGCTTACTCAATGTAGAAATCAATCTATGACTCCTTCAGCCGGTTGCTTCTAAGAAATCTCAACTTGGTTTTGGAATCCCTGCATTTTGCATTTTCAGAATACAGCCTGCAAATTCATAGCACGATCTACAGCCTTTATTCCTCGGTGTCCAATCTGACCTTTGGCTGCAATAGTCAAAAGGAGAAGATGGAAGAATAGAGATATGAAAAATCAGCATTGCAAGAAAAGCCTAAACCAGCAGCATTTAAGATTGCAGAATGATACCTAAGCAAAAATAGAGAAATATGCAGTGAAGATCAGCTATTGACAGAAGAGAAAGCAGTCTGCAAAGAAAGGACTGGAAATACAACGGGGAACAGAGTATGGAACAAACAGTAAGGATGATTATTTATACTAGAAAGAATAGAGACTATGATAAACTTGCATACAGCTCCAATAAAAGCAGGTATGAAAAAGATTAATTAAGCTTAAAGATAGTACTCGGACCCACAAACTTTCTTACTCAATTGTACAGGGGAAAGAAAGATCCAAAGGCATTTTTCCTTTAGCCTTGCTGTAGACAAGAGATGCTCCACATAAAATTCACACAGGCTCATTTTGACAAGTGCACTGAAAAGTTAACTGCACCATGAAATCCTTGAGGCAAGCACGACGGTTACTGATACTATATTCTCAGACATGCATGAAGGTATTAAAGAATATTCAGTGCTTCTGTATATGATTCAATGTGCCAGGCATCACCACAACTTTGTATCAACTCAAAGGAACTAAAAATCATGTTCTAAAAATGATCTTAAACGACTTTTTAAATCTGATTAGAAAATCCAAGAACACTAAAATTATAAGTGTCAAGCTCAGTGGGATGTAGCATTTATTCAGCCAAAGAGAAGAGTAATGAGAATAACAAATCTATCATGACTTTGAGGCAGTAAAGTCTATTTAGATTATAGCTTTAGCTGCACGGTGGTAGTGTGGGGAAAGTCAGAGAGGAAACAAAATCAGAAGTTACTTACACTTGTCTCCAAACCAGCGAAAGTACACTAAAAGAAAGGGTCCCTACCTCCTTGCCAGCCAGAATAACAGAGCACAGTGCTGTTGTGAAAGGAAGATAGAACTGCACCAGTGTGTGATGGTCATGAACCTCTGCAACTAATCACACCCATGCCTCTGATAAGAGTCTGTGTTTTAATGGAGTCTGTGGATAAATTAAGTAAAAGACAAGTAGACAGGATCAACCCTTGTCAGTCCTTACATTGCTGGGAGTTTGCCTCAATACAGACATGAAGATTTGGCCTAATGACTGAGGGGAAGCACTGCAGACACGAACCCATTCCCAAAAATTTGAACCTGAAGAGATTTTGCAATCCTGAACTATTTTCTACGTTTTCCCCAAAACTGTATATCAGCTTTTGGGGGCACAAGAGATGTTAATTTGATTTTATACTCCTCTGCTCCAGACCAAACACCAGCCAGGATGTTGCTCTCATATAACCGGGTGCACTGGAAAACAACTCAAGGGCATTATATGTCACCCATAATGTGAGGAATTTATGTGTTTATAATGCATTCTTATGCAACAAAACCAGCATCTAAGCAGTCATCCAAATAAATGCCTTTCCATTTTGATAAGCTGTCTTTAGTCACTGAAGGATAACAGAAATAGTAAATTTACAGACCATCAAGATCTCACTGTAAAACAATAGAGCAAGGGAACCCACTTTTAAGTCGTGATAATATAATTTTTTTCATAGCTTGAGCAGCGTAGGGGAAATGGACCTGGGGATCCTGGTGGACAGCAGTATGACCATGAGCCAGCACTGTGCCCTCATGGCCAAGAAGGCCAATGGCATCCTGGGGTGTATTAGAAGGGGGGTGGTTAGTAGGTCGCGAGAGGTTCTCCTCCCCATCTGGAATATTGTGTCCAGTTCTGGGCCCCTCAGTTCAGGAAGGACAGGGAAGTGCTTGAGTCCAGGGCAGGGATACCAAGATGATGAAGGGAGTGGAGCATCATCCATATGAGGAAAGGCTGAGGGAGTTGGGTCTCTTTAGCTTGGAGAAGAGGAGACTGAGGGGTGATCTTATTAACGTTTATATATATGTAAAGGGTGTGTGTCAGGAGGATGGAGCCAGACTCTTCTCAGTACCATCCAATGATAGGACAAGGAGTAATGGATGCAAGCTGGAACATAGGAGATTTCAGTTAAATATGAGGAAAAATTTCTTCACAGTGAGAGTGACTGAACACTGGAAGGGGCTGCCCAGGGAGGTTGTGGAGTCTCCTTCTCTGGAGACATTCAAAACTCGCCTGGACGCGTTCCTGAGTGATTTGATCTGGGTGTTCCTGCTCCAGCAGGGGGATTGGACTAGATGATCTTTAAAGGTCCCTTTCAATCCCTGATATTCTGTAATTCTGTGATTCTGTGACTGTTATGACTGTAATAGGCTTTGTTGAAAAATCTTATTGTGATGGTCTATGCTGAAAAAAACAGGTCCTTAAATGAAAAGATGTTTTTCATTCAAAGTGTTTGCTTATCATTTAAGAATGTGATTTTTAATGAGAACAAAACAAAACCCACAATAAGTTTTTTCTTTTTGCTGAACTTCCCAGAGAACCACAAAATCCAAGATCCCTACAAGTTTTCTGAGGTATCTCTGAGCTTTTACAAAGGGGAGACCTTTATATCCTGTGTGTATAGTCAGCCTGAGGAACCCAGCACCCAAAAAAGAAGGAACTAATGAAGTTTCAAAATTACAGCTCCCACAAGGCATTAAAGTGACAAATCAAAATTTTGAGTTTTGAGCTAAATTTATTTAACCTTTTGAAGGTTGCTTTTGTTGTTTGCATTTTCACTTTAAAACCATTTTTTTTCAGCTGAAAATGCCTACCTTATCCAAAAACTTCCCTTAAGAAGTCAATGTTTTCCTTAGAAACCTGTGTTTTCAACTAATTTTGAATATTAAAATTTGCCGCTCTTTTCTCTTGTGTTTTGTAATGCACCAAGAGAATTTAAGATCTGAAATTTAATTTACAGCCTTAATCTCATTTAAACATAGTTTTATTTGTGGTTGAATGCAGATACTTGGCCTGCTGCTCTTAAATTAAAACAGGTATTAAAAATACCTTAATGAAAAACAGTGGTCTGTCTCTTCAACCACTGTTTCTTCTCGAGTAACACAGAAATCTATTCCATTATGACAATAACAGTTAATGTTATTTCTAGGCAATGTAGAGTACAGGGAAAACAGTGTCTAACATTTATCTGGACCAGTCTGGTATGACAGAGGATGGAGCATATGGACAGGGTGGAGTTAAGAGGAAAGCAAGCCAGTAATAATACAGTACTTGGGGTTTATACAGCATCTTGGAGATTAAAAGATCTCAAAGTGGTTTTACATACTTTAGCAATGTAACTTGACTAGAACAAGTTTGTTTGTGCCAATGATGACCCTTGGTGTGGCTTTTCATGGAAAGAAGACTCTACACTAGTCCCAAACAGAAAAGCTAGTGTGTTGCATTAAGAGCAGGATAGGGGAAAGGATCCATGGATGACAGCATTAACCTGGGACCCTAACAGTCCATAAAAGCAGACACTGCAGTAAAGGCTTGGACTGATGCAGACACATGGCCAATGCACAGGGTTTGGAGTGAATTACACTCCTCCCACAGAAGTCCCTGTAGGAATTGGTACTTGTGTACCAAACAAAATACTAACATGAAGCCTCAAAAAGTTCCTGCATCACATAGCAGGTTTTTTTCAAGAATTAAAGGAAAAAGCCAATAATTTATAGGCAAATAATTAAGCAGTGCATGAACTGTAACATGAGCTGTCAATCTTTTCAGGCAGTTCATTGAGAGATACATGGTTTGACAAATAAAGTTGGAAGTCATATGTGGACTCAATCATTCCATTAAAAATCCTTCCAAATTTAAACCACTGTGACTGCTTATAACCTGATCTAACATGGACTATCTAGAAAAAAATTCAGACAGACTGTCAGAAATGTACATGTCAGGAAACGAAGGTAAAAGTTTGACTCCAGCCACCAGGGCTGATTCACGTTACATGGCTACTGGTCCTTTCATGATATGCTTGTCCATTAACAGCAGTCAGAGCTGATTGTGCAGAGCAGGGAGAGATAAAACAGTAGAATTACACAGTTCATATAAGATATTAACAGGAAACAATTTTGCTGTAACTAGTTTTGGATTTTTTAAAAACTCTTCTTAATTATTGAAAAGGTGGAAACGTTGGTCATTTGATCTCATGGAAGACAGAGAAAACTCTTCCTCAGAAGAGTCTAATGTGTCTTCTAAAATAAGAATAATCTTGCCAGAACAGCTCTCCAGATGATTTTGATTAAAAGTAAGAGCAAAACTTTAAATTCTGGGTTTCTTAACCTTAGCATTTTCAAGAGTTATTATCAGCTCACACATGAAGACACAAGGAGTTCTTAACCTTGCAAAGTGTAGGTGAGTTTCATTATTATCCTTGGAGTGATGCAACAGTCTTCTTAAACATCTATATTCCAAAAAGAGTTTTTTCTTTTTCGAGAATATAACCACCAATTTACTGAAATTTTGAAAATATGAGTCTCAGAGGTCTGTGACATTGCAGGTATATCTTTCATTTTTTAATTATTTATTGTTTTTTACTGGCTTGATGTCAAGAGTACTGGATTATTAATATTTCAGAAAAAAAAAAACAACCAGGAAAATTGTTTAGATACCAGTTTGAAAATTTACATGCCT
>VZTM01015576.1:764-11778 GCA_013400555.1 Jacana jacana | reverse complement strand
CATTTTTTATTATTCTTAACAACTGTAGCTAGGTCAAGACCTAGCTGCACTTTGGTGCTCCTAATTTTCTGCCTGCATAGCTTCACTACATCTTTATAGTCTTCATGAGAGACCTGACTCCTCTTCCAAATGCCACAGACACTCCTTTTGTTCTTGAGATCTAGCCAAAGGTCCCTATTGAGTGAGGCCAATCTCTTTCTCTGCCTACTAGTTTTTCAGCACATGGGGACAGCTTGCTCCTATGCCTTTAAGCCATCTCTCTTGAAGTATGTCCAGCCTTCCTGGACTCCTATCTCCTTCAGGGCAGCCTCCCAAGGGTTACTGCAAAGCAGTCTTCTGAACAGGTCAAAGTTTGCCCTCCAGAAGTCTAAGATGGCAGTTTTACTAACCCCTCTCCTTGTTTCTCCAAGAATCAAGAGCTCAACTCATGATCACTGTGCCCTAGACGGCCTCCAACCTTTACTTCTGCCACAAGTTCTTCCCTGTTCACAAGGAGCAGATCCAGGAGGGCACCTTCCCTGGTTGGCTCACTTATCAGCTGTGAGAGGAAGTTATCCTCCACACACTCCAGGAACCTCCTGGATTGTTCCCTCTCTGCTGTGTTGTATTCCCAGCAGTAACATTTTGTAGATTTAGCTAATTAACCTTTTCTTTTTTCTTTTCTTTTCTTTTCTTTTCTTTTCTTTTCTTTTCTTTTCTTTTCTTTTCTTTTCTTTTCTTTTCTTTTCTTTTCTTTTCTTTTCTTTTCTTTTCTTTTCTTTTCTTTTCTTTTCTTTTCTTTTCTTTTCTTTTCTTTTCTTTTCTTTTCTTTTCTTTTCTTTTCTTTTCTTTTCTTTTCTTTTCTTTTCTTTTCTTTTCTTTTCTTTTCTTTTCTTTTCTTTTCTTTTCTTTTCTTTTCTTTTCTTTTCTTTTCTTTTCTTTTCTTTTCTTTTCTTTTCTTTTCTTTTCTTTTCTTTTCTTTTCTTTTCTTTTCTTTTCTTTTCTTTTCTTTTCTTTTCTTTTCTTTTCTTTTCTTTTCTTTTCTTTTCTTTTCTTTTCTTTTCTTTTCTTTTCTTTTCTTTTCTTTTCTTTTCTTTTCTTTTCTTTTCTTTTCTTTTCTTTTCTTTTCTTTTCTTTTCTTTTCTTTTCTTTTCTTTTCTTTTCTTTTCTTTTCTTTTCTTTTCTTTTCTTTTCTTTTCTTTTCTTTTCTTTTCTTTTCTTTTCTTTTCTTTTCTTTTCTTTTCTTTTCTTTTCTTTTCTTTTCTTTTCTTTTCTTTTCTTTTCATTGTTGTTGTTGTTGTTTTCTAGAAATTAAAATCCTTGTCCAATTCTGTAAACAGCTTATTAGCTTATTTGGCTCTAGCTGCAAGCCCTTGTGCCGTTATTTTGTGTTCACATTTGTCCTCATGTTTTTAAACTCACAATTTAGGACCTTGTCTCCCACTTCATACCTCTGCAGAATTGTTCTTGACTTGTGCCTTGGAATTTGCTTTAGAATTCCCCTATGTCCCTCTCCACTTATAGTACTGCATTAAGGTCAACTTTCAGCGTCCAAAAGTTTAATGTACTCCCAGTTGTCAAAAGGGCTTAAGCTGAAAACCTATTTTAATAATCTTGTTGTTGTTGTTGACACAAACATAAAATTCCTATATGGCATAAAAATACAGCACCTAATGCATCAGTAAGAATATGCATGTGTATCATATAGGATATTATATAGTAAAACATAATGTCTGTCACTGGTAACTTACCAGTAATAAAAATCTCATATTTTTAGGATCTATAAAACATAAACTGCATTGTGGCTATTTTGCCATATTTTTTTTTCTTTTGCTGTTGTTGTCAAAACTCGGTACTTCATGTAAGATTTTTGTAGAGTTGCACTTGTGAGATATGAACATTGCTACGAGATTAGAAAGTGTGGCATTTCATTTTGTATCTGTCTCAAAGGAGTATTTCAGTTTGAAGAGAAGTCTTTTTAAAATACATCTGTGGATTTTTATAAAACCAGAAGATGGCAGTAAGAGTTGACTACAAGTTCATACCACTAAACCTCTTCACACCTTCAGAGCAAATCAATATGCTTTGTAATGCAAGCATTTGCTTTGAATGTGATGTGTAACAGAAAAGGCTCGATTTACATTTGCATCAGTACCATTATTTCTGCACAGGAAAGTAAGAGAGCTAATGCATTTCAAACAAATTTATCCATTTGAAAAGACTAATGGTGTGAGGGTCTGTCAGTGTGCTTATGGCAAACAAATAATGCAATGATATGTCTAATACTGTCCCGGTTTGAGGTAAAACAGAACCAATTTTCTGGTTTACAATTTTACTTTTCTAGCTAGGCCTCTTCTGAAGTCTGAAATTAACAGCACATTGTTCAGAAACTGTTCTCTCTCACAGTGATGAGACCTGATTATCCCAAGGAATGGTCTGCAGAGAGGCCCTTGCTTACACTTATTGCTAGAACAACCAAGATCAGGTAATTTTGTTATTTGCCCCATTGGAGGGTCGGAGGCGGAAAAACCATAGAGGGGTCACACTTGTAGGGAGGAGCAGACAGGGCTGGTGACCCAAAATTGACCAACTGGGATATTCCATCCCATCTGCATCATGCTCAGTATAAAAGCTGAGGGATCAAAGGGTCAAGTCTCTTCCTTCAAGCCGATGTCTGAGGAGGACCCTGTCTGTCTGTCTGCCTTTGATCCTGATCTGAGCACTCCTGACTCCACATCTGGAATCCAGCTCCTGTTGGTCACCAAGTCCAGCCTGGGACTTTTCCTGATGCTGCTGGTGACGTGATCCTCATCCTGGGAGCTTCATACGGTTTTGTACAGATTGTATCTATTTAATTATTTTCTTCCTTTTGTTTTTGCTTTAATGTTAGTGTTAATACTTCATTAAAGTAGTTTAGTTAATTCTAAACTTGTAAATCTCTTTATCCTCTTCCTCTCCCTTCTTTTTCAGGGGAAGAAAGGCCATCTGTCAATATGGTCTTGGTAATTTTGGCTGAAACCATGACAAATGTTTTCTGATAATATAAAATCACATATATAATGCAGTTTTTCCTGCAGACTGCCTTCTCTGAAGCTTTCTGCAGCACATGTTTGGAAAATAGATGCTGTTTCTGAAGAAGCATATCAACAGTTGAAAGTATCAATGATGATGGAAGAAGATACCTTATATGTTGATTCCAGGGTAGTTCAGAGTGAGGCTAGTGCTTCGGTGGAGGTTGGTGGGAACACTTAAAACTGAAGTCCAATTCTCTTCAGTGTATCAGCTTGTTTCTAGTTCTACAGGGTAGATGGGAACCCAGCTTGGAACTTGAGGAGTGAACCAGCAAGTACAGGTGCAGGAAGTTAGTTTAACGCTTGATTTCTGGATTCTAATTTGGGTATTGTATATAATTTCAATTTGTGGAAAGGCAGGAGTAACTGCAGACTATACTCTCTGCACATTTCTATTAGAGTAGCACACTTGTGCACAGCAACCCATTGGGATAATTTAAAATCCTTTCTGGAAATAACAAATGGGGCCACAGATTAAAGTTAGCTTTGAGTGGAGAGATCAACAGATTTAAAGTTAAGGTGAAAAAAGAGCTTTCTGCTTAATATAAATTACGGTGGATCACAGAGGAGCTGGGAGAAATATAATGAACTTCAGAATTCATTAAATAATAGGTTTGTGATATCAGCATCCTTCAAAGGATTTAAATTTAAAGAATTGTAGTGTAACTATTTTGATGTAAGGTTTTGCATCATCAAAAAGGACCTGGAAGCCACTCATAATTTTAAAAGCTTATTGCATATTTTACTTTATCTAGGTCTTTATAAGCCCAAAGGAACTTAATTTATTTAGTTTCTTCTCAGACAAACCATCCAATAACCTTAATTATCCTCACTGTCTTTATTTTTTTTTCCAGTTTATCTGTTCAATGTTGTCCTCACTCAGGCTAGGATAGACCTAATTTCTTCATAGTAGCTAGTATGAGGCTGTGTTTTGGATTTATGCTGAAAATGGTGTTGATTATACAGGGATGTTTTAGTTATTGCTGAGCAGTGCTTACACAGCATCATGGCCTTTTCTGCTTCCCAGACTTCCCCACCAGAGAGTGGGCTGATGGTGCCCAAGAAGTTGAATGGGACATAGCTGGGACAGCTGACCAAAGGGAAGAAGGAAGGAAGGGGGAGATAATTGGAATTATGGTGTTCTGTCTTCCAAGTAACTGCTACCTGTGACAGAGCCCTGCTTTCCCGGACATGGCTGAACACCTGCTGGCCCATGTGAAGTGGTGAATTAATTCCTCATTTTGCTTTGCTTGCATGCGTAGTTTTTGCTTTATCTATTAAATTCTGTTTATCTCAACCCACAAGTTTTCTCACTTTTTCTCTTCTGTCTTCCATCCCACTGGGGTGGAGTGAGGTGGGGGGAGGCAAGTGAACAGCCGTGTGGTGCGTAGTAACTGGCAAAGGTGCAGATGAGCCATGGGGTTTACACAAAGGTATATTGACATTTATTCTGTAACATAATCATGTTGCCTGGTATTCTTTTCCTGTGAAGTCATAACATTTGATTTGCTTATCTGATAGTCCAACAGTCATACAGTGGGGGAAGGAAATGAAAGAAAAATACAACAATTGGACTGAAAATTATATTTTCTTTGTGTTGCAACAACATGTTCAGGAACTCTCTGTATTACTTTCTAAATAGAAGAGCTGTGAGGGTTTTTATTTTTTTCCTCTGTCCAATAAGGAATAATAGTGGAAAAAAGAGGACAAAACTAGTGAACTCCAAGGTGAAGTAAGTGGCCATAATAAATTTACAAGAATTAAAAGAAAAAAAGACCAGATTTGTTGGATGTTTTGTGTAAGAAAGATTCTGTGTTGCACTGATTGGGGGAATGTTGGTAAAAATATTGCTTGGTGATTGGAATGTCATCCTAGGTAGCTAGTAGAAGAACATTGCTGCAAAACAGTGAGTGCTTCTTCAAAACTAAACATCTGAAAGAGTGGAAAGGTGCACTTTGAAAAATATGTGGCTACTGCCAAATATAAATTAACATTTAGTGCTTTGGTGGCTAACCCACTGAAGAGTGAAGCGTGCTACCATGATGGGTTCATGAAATCCACTCATTTACTTGAGATATTTTGTAGTGCTGTTCAATCAACAGGAAAAACCAGAGACTGGTAATTGAGAATGAATGTCAAGTAGTGTCAAGACTCCTCAATTCATATAGCTAATAACTCTTTGTGTGATTGCATTTGTCTCTTTACAGCTGATACGGTCTCCTTCTTTACCAGCCTGTGATAGGAGAACATGTATTATTCAACTGCTGTTATGGTTACTCTGTTGCTGTGGTATTTGTTTCTGAGGGTGATCAACTCTGCAAAATTATATCAATGAAAGAATAAAAATTACTCCTTGATTTTGAATGCACGTTGCCTCTAACAACAACAAAAAATTACATAATAAATGCAAATCAGTGAAGCATAAGAACATCTGGATTGGTTTGTTGGTTATATGAGTGATGAATTCTCATGTCTAGTAATGTTTCATGGGTTTTATCTCTTATTCTATTTTTGGTTTACTTTGTCTATCACTACCATTAGTCTTCTCTTACATAGTCTTTCCTAATCCCATTCAAATTAATTTCTTAGTACACAGTAGAATGTCAAGTCCCTTAAGAGTGACACACTGTTGTAATACCACAATTTCTTGCTGGGTTGCTGAATCAGTAGGAGGATAATGATATAAACCAGCACATGACAGGTCTTACTTATTCTGTTATTCAAAGATATCTACACAGTAAACTGATTTTACCAGAGCCTGAGAAAGCTATGCTTTTGAACAAAATTTTTTTAAATGTTTTAAGTCATTGATGTTCCATTAAACATATATCAATCACATAGAGATAAATTGATCCTCTCTACTAGAAAAGACTGTAAAATATTTGTGTTTTCATACAGGCTAAAGAAATACCAAAACTTTAGAGAGCCCCTTTGTCCAATATTAAAACTCTTCTGTATTTTCTTGATACTAAATTTATCTCAGCAAAGAGGTACACTTTAAGAAACAGTACCATCACTGATACATTCACATCTTTTAAGTCCTGCTTTTTTTTCCATCATGCCAAGTGCAAGCAGAAATCTCAGGTTTGCAGCCCAAATGTGTATTGAAGGAAAACGCTGGTGTCTTATCAACACCTTTCTAGCTACCAATACAAAGAACAGCACTTTGAGGGTTGCTATGGGGAAAGTTAACCGTGTCTCAGCCAGACCAGTGGGTCCTTCCCATGGGGTGCAGTTCTTCCCAAGCTGCTTCAGTGTGGGTCCTTTCTGTGGGTTGCAATCCTTCAGAACCAGACTGCTCCAGGGTGGTTCCTCCATGGGGTCACAAGTCCTGCCAGCAAACCTGCTCCACAGTGGTCTCCTCCATGGGTCTGCAAGTCCTGCCAGGAGCCTTCTCCAGTGTGGGCTTCCACAGCCTCCTTTGGGCATCCACATGCTCCAACCTGGTCCACTGTTGACCTTCATGGGCTGCAGGGGCACAGCCTGCCTGCCTCATCAGGGTCCTCATCACAGGTTGCAGGGCAATCTCTGCTCCAGTCCCTGGGGCACATCATCCCCCTCCTTCACTGACCTTGGTGTCCATGGAGTTTTTTCTCTTACATACTCTCACTCCTCTCTTTGAGTTGCTGTTGTGCAGCAATTTTCCCCCCATTTTAAAAGCATTATCCAGGGGTGCTATTGCTGTTGCTGATGGACTCAACTTTGGCCAGTGGTGGGTCCATCTTGGAGCTGGCTGGAAGTGCCTCTATCAGACATGAGGGAAGCTTCTGATATCTTCCCACAGAAGCCACTTCATTAGGCGCCCTGCTACCAAAACCGTATACACAGTAGTATAAATACCTTTGACATGCCTAGATTGAAATGTGTCATGGTCATGTTTCAGGAATACACACTCTGATATATATTTCTGTGTCTTTTTAAGTACTCTTACATATCAATAAGTTATAAATATCTAAAAATAAAACTTTACTAGTTTGGAGTTTTATTTCAACATGTAGATATTATGTTCATTTTTGTAGGAAATATAAATATTTGTAAAATAAAATATTTTTTAATATTCTTAAGACAATTATAATAATTTCACATATGCATATATATATATCTCAAGGGTGCATCACATGCCTCTTGAATGAACAGTTGTTATTCATATATGAAAGTGAATGTAGTGATGCTTAAATGGAAACTTGCTATGATTATTAACTAATTCCAAGCTGAACATTCACAGTAACATATAAATAAGGAACAATGAACTATGGCACTAATGATTTAATTCACTGTAGCAATTTGAGCAACTTTCACCTTTTCATTACAAAGTGAGAGAGTAAGTCAAAATTGAGGAAGACTTCAGCTGTTAAAAGTTGCTTGAAGCCCATTGAGCATGAACTAGGCTGCTGAATAATGCAGACAAGATAATGAACTGGAGATAAATGATCCCAAGTGGGCCACTGCTGAGTGCCAGGAGAATATGTCTATTTGGTAGATTTGTTATCTTAACATCTTCTTGCAGTGACCTCCAATTTAGAGAAAATACCTGAAACATTTATAATCTGTGTTGTTTTATTTGTAACTGCAGAAGACTGTTCTTATTATTCATCTGGAACAGCTGTGATTAGTTATCTGTTGTACATGTAGAATTGGTCTACTAAATTCTTCTTTCAGGCATGTAAAAGTAATTAAAACAGATTTTGACTAGGAATCTCAGTCAAATCTGTTCTTGGACAAGCAGTTAGGACTGGCCATTTATTTTCAAGGCAACTAACCTTTTGCAAAGGCTGTTTTTTGGGGCTCTTTTAGTAGAAAAAAAACACCTTACTTTATAAACATGGTTACTGTTATTTGTCTCATGTCTACACTTACTATTCTGACACAGAAATACAGGAAGTTGTAAAGAGTTGCTTAATAGAGATCATAACGACTTTCGTACAGAATTAACAGGTAGTGTTATGCTTGAATGTTGTAAAGTAGTAGTGTCACCGGCTGCATTAAAGTTCATTCATCAGAGGCTGTGCTGAGACAGAAGCTCCTTTACTTTACTTTTCATAGTGTAAATAATGCTCAGAAGAACATTTCAGATTTGAACGTCAGTTTCCTGTATTTTTTACTCCATAAATACCTCAATGACCACTGACTGATAGCATTTTCCACTCTCAGGCAGCTCCTACGTGTACACCACCTTTCATTTCAGTTCCCAGAAAGCCTTTCCTCCCAGCTCTGGGACTCTTGCAAAAAAAAATGTGGTTAGGGCTTTCACTAGTTAACAGTTCATCATCAAGAGAGATGATCTTGAAAGGGTCCCAGAGATTTTTTTTTAATTTTTTTTAATCTTAAAGCTTGAAAAAGTGTAATGTGAAGATTTGCCCTTTTGGAGGAACCTTATGCAGTACACAATGGGGACTGCTCATCTGGAAAGCATCTCTGCAGAAAATGACCTGAAGGTCCTGGTGGACACCAGGTTGAACATGAGCCAACAGCCTCCAGACATGCAACAGGCACAGTGTTAACAGCAGACTGAGTGAGATGGTTCTTTCTCAAGAGACATGTACGTCAGGAGTGCTCGGTCTGGTGTGGGGCTCCCCAGTAAAGGAAAGGTACAGGCATATTGGAGTGAATCCAGTGCATGGCCACAAAGGTGACTGGGGAATTTTTCATATTCCCAGGAGGGAGGCTTGTGGGAGGAGGAGAGGCTTGAGGGAACTGGGACTGTCAGCTGGGAGAGAAGGCTCAGGGAGGTCTTATCCATGTGTGTAAACACCAGATGGGAGGGAATGAAGAAGAGGGAGCTAGAGTCTTCTTACTGGTGCCCACTGACAGGATAAGGGGCAAGAGGCACTAGTTATAAAACATGATATTTCATCTCAAATTTTATACATTTTTATGCTGTGAGGATGGCCAAACACTGGCAGATGTTTTCCTGAGAGACTCTGGAGCTTTCTTCTGTGGAAATACTCAAAATCCAATGGAGAGTTGTACTGGGCAACCTGCTCTAGGTGACCCTACTTGATTAGAGGGTGCACAAGGTGATCTCATTAAGACCTTTTCTGCCTCAATGATTCTGTGATTCTCTGATTCTGAGTAGTTTCTGGGAAAGGCAGCACAATAAGCTATTTTTCCTGCTTATGTGCAGTGTGGGTGTGTGCTGGTATTGTTTTGGAAAACAGAAGCTTAGAGCTTAGAGCTCCTAACTTCTCTGTGTAGTAGTGATATAAGTATTTATGAGGGTCTGATTTGATGATGAGAAGGAGGAAAGAGGAGAAGAGCATGGAAAAGGAAGACGTATTTTTAGTTCATTTTTTGTTTACTTTGCATAAAGCCATCATCAGTTTTTACCAATATGACACAAATTTCAGTAAATTAATGGTATTCAACAAGTTCATATGAACCAGTACATACTAAGCAATTAATAGACTTTAATATTGAGGTGAGAAATTGTTATTTTATGTGGCACTTAATATGTATTCATAAATAATCATGCATACAAACATATTAAGTCACTTAGAACTGTAATTAGTAATTTTCAAGTCCTGGCAACTAGTAGGATTCAATTGGAATATACCATTTGGCCTACTTGGCCTTAATAAAACTTTCAAAGAAGGGGCAGCATGTCCTTTTTAATCTGCTTCGCAATGGCTAGTAGTAAATAAATGAACATGAGATTGGTGGGTATGACAAATTAATATGCACACTGACAACTTACAAACACAGCATCGCTTGGGGAATTACTATATGAATATATACAAGCAATTATATGTTTTAAATGATTTATTTCATTTTCCAAATAATATACCAGTGAAGCGGAAATTGATAAAAAAGAGAATACAAATACAATATTATATCAACTTTTTACTGAACTTATTAACTGAAGGCCTTCTTAATGAGGAAATTAATGAATGAAGCAGTTCATTATGGCTAAGCATTCTTTGTGGTCGTTAAGAATTTGTCAGCATAGACCTGTCATAGTCAGTTTAATTATGATTAATATCTTATCTTGAATTCCATCTCCATTCATATCTGAGAAACAAATGCAAACGCTATTACATGATCAAAGTTCATCAAATAGGGTGAGTTGCTGATGACCTTATATTTTATTCATCTTCACATTCATATTTATCAGTTTTTACAAGATCTAAAGTCAATCTTACAATATTTCTTAGAAAATAAATACTTTTTTTCATGCTGTGTTATAAAACCTCTCCTTCTTAAAAGCAGGATTCCCTGTCCAAGACAAACTCACTCAACAACTTTATTACTCTTTTTCTAATACAGTTACTGCTATTTTATGACTATTTGAATAAGGAGAATTACTATCTTAGTCTCTAAGATTTACTGCAAGTAAGACTTACTAGACTGTGTAATTTAAATCGATTTCATTTAGTGAAAACTGTCATAAACATCAGTGCAAATTGCAGTTTGGCTGTAATCAAGGTCTAGTATGTTAGTTGTATGGGTTTTTTCCTGTGCTTGTGTCCATGAATTGATGTATGGGGACTATGGTTTAATTAGTGTTTCTAAGGGCCTGATAGTCATCACCAGCCCATAATTCCCAGTATTTGACCCTATATTGAACAATTTAAGTCTTATCTACACTAACAGTTCAGTCTGAAATAGTCCACACCCTGTCCTTGTCTGTGTTTTAGTGATTACATCAATATGTACATTTTATTCTCTTATTTTCTTAACAAAATAACAAAAAAAGAAATATTTTGCTGTCAAACTCTACATCTGTACTTCCTCCTTCCTCTTTTTGAATACTTTGGCTAATTTCAGCCAAGCTTCCACATTTCCAGAGATCTATAGGTTTCAAAAGCATGACATTTCTTCAGCATTCATGACTACTGGTTGCTGAATGAAAAACTGAGTGAAGATATGGGAGTGAGGGGGTTTAGGGAATAAAAGATACAAATCTGTAGTGCTTTTTAGTGTTTCTAGTGCTCACATAGAACTTTGTTTTGTCTTACAGAGTTTCA
>VZTM01015574.1:45328-59731 GCA_013400555.1 Jacana jacana | reverse complement strand
CCACCCATGTGTGTTCCCCCCCCCGGCCATGGGAGCCACCGGCGCAAGCAGGGACCGGGCAGGGACCCAGGATGCCTGCACCCACCTCCTCCCAGNAGTCGTCAAAGAAGTTGCAGCGGAGGTTGGCGCTGATGCACTTCTTGTTCTCGCACAGGAACTCGTTCTTGTCCTGGCTGCAACTCTTGGGTTTCGCCGTGGGAGACTCTGTGGGAGCAGAGGCAGNCCCCCCCCCTCAACTCACCACAGTCCTTCTCATCCGTGTTGTCGCCACAGTTGTCGATGCCGTCGCACTGTCGACCGATCCACAGACAAACCCGGTCGTTCTTGCAGCGGAACGGTCTGTTGGGGGGACACTGGAATTTCACTGCACCGGCAAACAGAAACAAACGGTGACGGTGAAAGGAGACGCCATAGCCAGGCTGTCACACTTGTCACGAGCTGCTGCTCGGCCTCTGCCCGCTCTCTGGGGATGCCTGTCCCACGAGGGCGAGCGGGCTCCGGAGACTAAAGCAAAGAGACTGAAGCAAAGACAATCGCCCGGTCGCTGGCCCAGCTGCAGGAGGGGTCAGCTCTCTTCCACCCGGCCCCAGTTCCCCACTGCCAGCCCCACAACTGGCTCAGGACCCCTGCCACCGCAGCCACCTCCCACCCCCTTGGCCCCGGTGGCCACCCTGGAGGGGATGCTGAGCTGCCAGAGGTACCCACAGTCCCCCCCATCTCCTTCCCCAGGGTACCCAAAGGGGCTGTCCCCCCGGCCCTGCCGTGGTGCCGGGAGCGGGGAGAGGCCGCACGGTGTCACTCACAGCACTCCTCCGGGTTTTCATCCGAGTTGTCCCCACAGTCGTCCTCCCCGTCGCACTTCCAGGCCAGGGGCTTGCACAGCGTGTTGTTGCACTGGAACTCGTCCAGGGGACACGTGCGAACTGCGACGGCAACGGGGCAGGAGGAGACATGTCAGCCGGGGCTGCCTGCCTGCCAAACGCCCGCTCTGCGGCCACAGCTCCCATTTCCAGCCCGAGCTGGCTGCTCTGCAGGGGTGGGCTACGTGTCTGTGCGTGCCCTGCAGCTGGGTGCTGACACGTGCCCCCGGGGTGAAGGGCTCCCACCCACGGTGGGGACACAGGAGGGCACTGGGAGAGAGGGAAGGACGACCAGGCCCGAGGGAGCCCCGCCGCGCCGCCATTACCCCCGGTGCCGCAGTTCTCCTCGTCGGTGCCGTCCATGCAGTCCGCGTCAGCATCGCAGCGCCAGCGCATGGGGATGCAGTGCCCGTTCTTGCACTGGAACTGGTCGAACTCGCAGCGGGGCGTGCAGTCTTTCTGCAGGGAGAGAAGCGAGGGAGAGGGGTCAGCAGGGACAGCCCCCACACCGACAGCCTCTCGTCCCCTGTCTGCGCCCAGGGCCAGGCTCTTGGCACCCCCCTCGGTGGTGGGGGACCCCCCTGGCAGTGATGCACGTCCCCCATCCCACACGTGGGCAGGGCGAAGGCGCTGGCAGGGCGGCCTCTTGCCCCGGGCACCGTACCTCGTCAGAGCCATCTGCGCAGTCGTGGTCCCCATCGCACTTCCACCGCCCAGCAATGCAGCGCCCGTTGGCACAGGAGAACTCGCTCTCGGAGCAGGGCCGGGGCGCTGGGGACAGAACAGAGCGGGGTCAGGAGCACGGGCCACCCTCAGGGTCACCGGGGGCAGAAGGCTCCCTACCCTACCAAAACCCTGGGAGGAAGGAGGGGGAACTGGCTGACACAGACACACGTCCAGTGGCACTGGGGAAAGGGTGGATGCAAGCAGAGCCGGGGAACTGCCAGCTGAGACCACCTCCCTCCCAGCCCCCTTTCCCATCCCACTCCAGGGCTCCCAGCTCCCTGCGGGGAAATGGGGTTTCTGGCAGGTATTAAGGACAAACAGGCTTCTGGCAGCTTCCCCCAGCACGTCCCCCCCGGGGCCATTCTCCACTGAAGGCAGCGCTAGCCCCAGAGCTCCCCACAGCTCCACACCAGCAGCTCGGGCAGAAGGAGAGGCAGCGGTGCCCTGGCCAGGTCTGGCAGTGGCAGCTCCCCCCATCCTCTCCCGGCAGGGCACAGGGACAGACTCCCCCTGGCAGCAAAACGCACCGGCTGGGCCGGTACCCGCATTGAGGGTGCCAAATCCACCATCAGGGCACCAGGACCCTTCCCCTCCCCATCGCTCCAGGGGCAGGACGTGTCAGGGCAGAAGCCGACAGGCCGGCGGGGAAAAAGAGGGGCAGGGGGTGTCCAGCTGGAGCAGGAAGGGTCAAGGTGGGGACAGATTTGGAGCCCAGAAGGAGCCATGCACAGCCCCTGGCAGTGGAGGCAGCAGGGTCGGACCCTCCGCGGCTCCAGTGGAGGGAGAGGCTGGTGCTGACACTCAGTAAATCTGCCCGAGTTCTCCAGACCCGACCCCTCTGCCCTCACCTGGAACTCACCCTTTTTGATTATTTTAGAGAGACTGTACATGGAATGAAAAGATTTTGGCAGGAACCTACCTCTGAGTGCCCCATAACGACAGTGTGAAAATGGAGAAAAACAATAGATGAAGTGAAATGGCACAAACTCAAAAAACACGACGTGAAAACAACAGGAAAAAGACCAAAAAAAAAAAAAAAAAAAAAAAAAACCCAAAACCAAAACCCCAAGGTTGCACCCTAAAGAGCTGGAGGGAGACAGAGGGACCTGGGGTGGGCGCTGCGGGGTGGGAGGAGGGTCTGGCTCTGCCTGGCCCCAGCTGGAAGCACACCCCGGTTGGCATCCCATGGGCAGCCGGGTCCCCTCCGGAGGGACGGGACCGGGCTCCTGCCTTCAGCAGAGCCCCGAGAAGCACGGAGGGTCACGGTCCTTTGCTGCTGAGCAGGGCAGGTGCTGGCACAGCTCCACTAACGAGCGGTAACTCATTAAGGGGCAGCCATTTGATCATCTGCCATGGCTTCTGGGGACCGGCCGCCTTCCCACACGCTGGTCCAATTCCAGGTTTGAGACCCGGGTTCGGGTGGCTCCACAGCTCCCCTCTCCCAAAGCCTCAGCGTGTCCCCATGCCCTCCCCCCAGCCAAACCCTTCCAGAGGCTGCTGCCCCCCGGGCTGGGGGCAAAGCCAACAGGGTGATGCTCGGAAGCAAAACCCGCTCCACCGTGGGTGGGATGAGGTGCCCAAGAGTGGGACGAGGCGCCCGTGATCCCCACGGGTGAGCGCGGCTGCACAGGGCCCTGCTGGGGAGGGTGCTGGGGTGGTCACCCCCTCCCTCTTTTACCTGTCCCACTTTGGGACCTCCTCCTCAGAACAGCCCAAAGCCAAGCCCTGGCTGCAGGACCCGGCCAGCCAGACCCTTGGAATCTGGGGGAGGAGGCGGCCCCCCGAGCTCCCCAGCCCATCAGCCCCTGTAGCTGGGGGCACTGGCAGGAAGCAGGACTTGGGGGACCTGAGCTCCCAGGATAGCAAAGGCTGGAAGGCAGCACGTACTGCAGCTCTCCTCGTCCGAGTTGTCCCCACAGTCGTTGTCGTAGTCGCACTGCCAGCGACCCGGCACGCAGCGGTTGTTCTTGCAGCGGAACTGGTAGGGCTCGCAGGTGCGTTCGTCTGGGAGGGAGGAGGCAGGGACAGGCATCAGCACTGTCACCTCCACAAGGGGAGGGACGGCCCATGGCCCAGGGTGGGCAGTGCTGCCCTTCACCAGCATTGCCCATAGGGTTTGGAAAAGGAGCAGCTAAAACTTCCCCCAGCCCCGGGCACCCCAGGGAGGTGGAGGGGACCGACAGCACCGGGGCAACCTGACCCTCAGGGAAGGTGAGGGGCTCAAGATCTCCCCAGTCCCAGTCCCCGCTCACCGCATTCCTCCTTGGGCTCGTCGGACCCGTCCCCGCAGTCGTCCTCCCCGTCGCACTTCCAGCGTGCTGGGATGCACCGGCCCGAGTCCTTGCAGCGGAATTCGTCCACCCCACAGGTCATTTGGGCTGGTGGGGAGAGAGAAGGGAGACAGGGAGACAGGGAGGGGAGGTGGGGTCAGCATTGGGCGGGCACACCTCTTCCTTTGCAGGGCTGATGAAGGCCAGCAGCCCGGCTTAGAAAAGACCCCCCCGTTTCAAGCAGTTCTCCAGGGAGAAGTGAGAGAGAGAGTATCTCAGCAGGATGGATCCACTCAGAGCCACCACCACTCACTGCCTGCAGCACCCGTGGGGTCCCACAGACACACAGCCCTGACCAGAACCCCCCAGTTTGGGCACGGCCAGACCCACCCCAACCTCCTCCCTGTCCCCCCACAGGCTCCTTACTGCAGTTGGCAGGTTCGTCGGAGCCATCCACACAGTCGTTGTCCCGGTCACACACCCAGACACGGGGGATGCAGCGCTTGGTGATGGCACACTGGAACTGGTTGGGGGCACAAGTCACCTCCGCTGCAGGAGGGAGAGGCAGAGGGGTCAGGAGAGGCCATGGGGCAGGCGGGGGTCTGCCAGCATCACCCCACAAAACGTTTCCCTGCAGAGCAGTCCCTTCCAAGCAGTTGTAGAGAGTGATGAGGTCTCCCCTCAGCCTCCTCTTCCTCACACTCAACACTCCCAGCTCCCTCAATCGTTTCTCATAAGATTTACTCTCCAGGCCCTTCCCTTGGGTTGAGGTGCCCACAACTGAACACCAGACTCAAGGGGTGGCCNCCCAACTTGGTGTCACCTGCAAACTCACTGATGGTGCCCTCTATGTCCTTGTCAAGATCATCACTACAGACATTAAACAGCAATGGCCCCAACACTGAGCCCTGAGGAACCACCGGTGACCGGCCACCCGTGCCCGGGGGCAGGAGCCAGCCTGCAGAGAAGCCCATACCCAAAGACAGTGCTCCAGTGATGGGAGGACTGAACACCCCCCCCAACCCGTGCCTGCTCCCCACCCTGAGCCCGCTCCCCGGCTCCCCACTCACGGCAGTCCTTCTCATCCTCCCCGTCGCCGCAGTTGTCCTGCCCGTTGCAGCGGAAAATGCCGGGAATGCAGCGGTTGGTGTTGGTGCACTTGAACTGGCTGGGCAGACAGACGTGGATGTCTGGGGAAGGGAGGCAGGAGGGTGACAAGGTGACATGTGGCACCCCCGTTCTGCTGGGAGGCTGCAGAGTGGGGCGAGGGGAGGGGGAGAACCTACCGCAGTTGGCTTCATCCGAGTTGTCCTGGCAGTCGTTGTCTCCGTCGCAGATGAAGGCTGGGTTGGTGCAGATCCCAGTGGAGCACTGGAACTGGCCTGGCCTGCATTTGAACTCAGCTGTGGGGCAAGTAAGACAGGGGGGAACGTTTGCTCCGGGCAACATTTTCAACCTTAACCTCCCGCTTTCCTCTCCGGGGTCCTCAGCAGGGACCAAGCACCCACCAACCCAGCCCTGGGCCCTGGAACGGCTCTGCTCTGGCAGAGACGCCATGGGGCTGGTGGGAGCTGGGCAACGCAGCCAGGGTGGGCTGTGGCCAGCCCCGCTCGGCACTCACGGCAGTCCTCTGGCTCGTCTGAACGGTCCCCACAGTCGTCCTCCGTGTCGCATTTCCACCAGAAAGGGATGCACTTGTCATTCTTGCAGACAAACTGCCACGGAGAGATGAGCTGTGTGAGGGCAGCTCAAGACGGGGAGCGAGGACCCCAAAAAGCCAAGGAACCAGGGATCTCCACGCTGTCCCTCCCCACTCCTGTGTCCCAATCCATCCCCATCCAAGTCTGGGCTTGGAGGGAAGGAGGGAGTGGGGCAGAAGGGCATTCCAGAGCCGGAGGATCTCTGGCTCCCCTGGGCAACTCCCAAACGGAGTCTGTCCGTGCTGGGAAGTGCCACAGGAGGGAGGTGTTGCCTGCACACACGGGCACCCAGACACACCAGCACAACCAGAGGAGCCCGGACCTGGTTGGAACCAGGGCAGGAGGGACAGGCAGAGGAGCCCAGGCACCCTCTGGCCACAGGAGGGGTGGCCCCGGGGGTCCAGGGTTGGACAGGCTGGTACCTGGCTGGCTGTGCAGTTGGAGACACAGGTTTTGCCGTCGCTGCCCAAGTAGAAGTTGGTGGGACAAGCACATTTGTGGCCCCCACCCGGCGAGAGGAGGCAGAGGTTGCTGCAGCCGGCGTTGTTGGTCTTGCAGGGATGGTTGGGAACTGGGGAGAGAACCACCAGTTGGACTAAGGATGGAGACCCTCAGGGTAGCGACGTGAACCCCCAGTTGCAAGACTCTTCTCACCAGGGCACCCCCATCCTGCACCCCCTGGTGTCCCTTCACATGTCATGCCACCTCCTGCCTCTCGCCCAGGGCTGCTTGGCAGCACCAGGGCCACCCCAGCCCCTCGTGTCCCCGTCCCCGCCGCTCACCGTCAGGCTGGCGGTAGGGGTGGTAGATGTGGATGTCCATGGGGCGGTGCAGGGTGCTGATCAGCAGGGTCTTGTTGGCTCCCGTGGTCTTGTGGGCCCGGTTGATGGACTTGGTCTCCCAGTCAGTCCAGTAAATGAAGTCCTCGAAGAGGGTGAGCGCAAAGATGTGCGGGATGTCCTGGCTCAGCACTGCAAGGGGGAGCAGGCGGCTCAGCCAGGGGCTGCCCCACGACACCCTCCCACAGCGCAGCCTTTCTCCAGGGTCAAACCTCTTCCCCTGCTCAGAGGAGCTGCCGGAGCCGGGGACCAACACCCAGCCCTGGCTCCTGTGTCCCCACGACCGATCCAAAGCCCACAACCCCACAAAGGCCTGGTGGCCCCCCGAAAGCCCCGGTGCTCTCACCCGTGTGCCGGTTGGAGCCGTCCAGGCTGGCGAACTCGATGTAGTCCTCCCGTGCATCGGCCCAATAGATCCGGCTGTTGATGTAGTCGAGGGTGAGGCCATTGGGCCACGTTATCTTGGTGTCAACGATGACGCTGCGGTTGGTGCCATCCATGCCGATCTTCCCGATGAGCGAGTGGTCCCCCCAGTCCGTCCAGTAGAGGTAACTGGGCATGAAACGGGAGAACAGGAGGCTGAGTCCAGCCCAAGCCCCAGCAGCAGCACTGCTCTCCCACTGTGTGGCTAAACTAGGACAAGGGGGGCCACCAGCCCCTTCCAGGCATCAAGGGGAAAGGGTCCAGGTCCCCCAGGCCCTCACCCGTTCTGCACGTCCACCACCAGTGCCCGGGGCTCACGCAAGCCCGAGTTCACCAGTACGGTGCGGTAGGCGCCGTTGAGCTTCGACACTTCGATGGTGTCTCGACCTTTGTCGCACCAGTAGAGGTTGCCACCCACCCAGTCCACCGCCAGCCCGTCGGGGTTGCTGAGGCCGGTGCGGTGAAGAACCTATTGGAGAGAAAACACAGATGTTGGGGCTGGGGTTGTCATCCTGCCGTGTCCCTCGGGATGACAACATCTCCCCCCCCGGCGCCCGGTCCCAGGGGACCATCCTACCCCTGGTCCCTTTCCCCATTCATAGAATAGAATCAGAGAATCATTCAGGTTGGAAGAGACCCTTGGGATCATGGAGTCCAACCATCAGCCCTACTCTACAAGTTCTCCCCTACACCAGAGCCCTCAACACCACATCCAATCTACTCTGAAACACAGTCAGGGGTGGGGACTCCACCACCTCCCTGGGCAGCTGATTCCACTGACTGACCACTCTCTCTGGGAAAAACCTTTTCCTCATGGCCAGCCTAACCCTCCCCTGCTGCAGCTTGCAGCCATTCCCTCTCCTTCTAGCGCCCATTGCCCCTGAGAAGAGACCAGCACCAACCTCTCTGCAATGCCCTTTCAAGCAGTTGTAGAGAGGGATGAGGTCTCCCCTCAGCCTCCTCTGCCTCAAACTAAACAATCCCAACTCCCTCAATCCATCCTCATAAGCCTTATTCTCCAGGCCTCTCACCAGCTCCGTGTCCCTCCTCTGCTCTCGCTCCAGCCCCTCCAGATCTCTCTTGTGCTGAGGTGCCCAGAACTGGACACCAGACTCAAGGGGTGGCCTCACCAGTGCCGAGCACAGGGGGACAATCCCCTCCCTACTTCTGCTGGTCACACTATTCTTTATGCAAGCCAGGATGCCCTTGGCCTTCTTGGCCACCTGGGCACACTGCTGGCTCATGTTCAGCCCCTTGTCACCCAGCACCCCCAGGTCCTTTTCTGCCAGGCAGCTCCAGCCACACTGCCCCCAGCCTGTAGCCATCCATGGGGTTGGTGTGGCCCAAGGGCAGGACCTGGCACTTGGCCTCGTTGAAGGCCTCTCCCCCCAGCCCTCTTTGCCCCCAGCTTGGGCACAATGTGGAGCCCACCTCTGAGCAGGATGGTCCCCGTAACGTCCCTGTAACACCCTGGGCTGATGCCCCGAGCCCTGCGATGACCCCACACAGCAGGGCTTGTGCCCACTTGCCCGGTGGCCCTGGTGCCAGTCTGGGCCTCTTTGTGCAGGGGGTGGCCTTGGACCCACTGCCCGGACTGGGGATGCCCCAGGGGCTGCCTCAGGCCCCACCTGAACGTTGCTCCCGTTGATGTGCATGCGGCGGATCATGCTGCCCTGCGTGGTGACATCTGTCCAGTAGATCATCTGCTCCCGATAGTCGAAATCCAGAGCCACCGCGTTGTTCAGCCCCTGGAAGAAGGAAGAAGTGTTGAAACAGCCTCACCAGCCAGCACAGGGTCACGGGGGGCTTTACAAAGAGCAGTGACCCCCAGCCTCAACTTGCTGTCCCTGCAGCAGAGAAGTTAGAAGCACCTACAGAGAACCGATGTGCAGCCCCTGGATGCTCACCGTGAGGTCTGTTTGTACAGGTTCTACCATCTGCCTGGGAAGCCCAAACCCTCCTGCCCTGCAGGGCCCCTCTCCAGCCCCAAACCCCCGGCCACGTGGGGCTGGTGCCCCCTCCTGCTCCTCCTGTACCTGCTTGAGCAGCGTGTAGTTGGAGCCATCCAGGTTGAGCTTCCTCAGGTAGTACCGGTTGGCAAAGATAAGGAAGGGCTCTTCGTCTGCAGAGGGAAACCAGGAGACGTGTCAGGGACATGCTGCTGGGATGAGGACACATCCCACTGTGGGCCTGCTGTCCTCCCAGCCCCACATCCTCCCAGCTCCCCTTCACAAGTCAGGGGTAGCTACTTTACTTTGTGGAGCACCGCGACCGACTCCAAGGCCGGCAGCATCCCAGGGTCACCAGGAGAGCATCCCTGCCCCCGAGTCCGCTCTTGGCTCTCACCTGTGACAGCTTTACAGCTGGTGGGGTTGTCAGGTTTGAGCTTGTAGCCCTCTATGCAGAGGCACTTGTAGCTCCCCAGAGTGTTGATGCACTTCTGGCTGCAGGGGTAGGTGGTGGAGCACTCGTCGATGTCAATGCACGTCTTCCCGTCGTCCTTCAGCCGGAACCCGGGACGGCATCTACACTGCAGGAGGCAAGAGGGAGCTGTTAGAGGCTTCCAGGGCCTGGCATGCTGGGAGGTGACAGGCATCACCATGGGACAAGTGGGCTTGGGCACGGAGAGCTGGCAGATGCAAGGGCAGCGCACGCAAGAACGGGCCAAAAGTGCCTGTATGTGGACCCTTTGCCCAGCTGGCACAGGACAGGAGCGGCCCCTCACTCCAGGTGGAGGAAGACAAGCTGAGAGAGCTGGGGTTGTCCAGCCTGGAGAGGAGAAGGCTCCAGGGACACCTCAGAGCAGCCTTCCAGTATCTGAAGGGGGCTCCAGGAGAGCTGGGGAGGGACTCTTTGTCAGGGAGCGGAGGGACAGGACAAGGGGTAACGGCTTTAAATTGGAAGAGGGGAGATTGAGAGGAGATACCGGGAAGAAGTTCTTCACCTTGAGGGTGGTGGGACCCTGGCCCAGGTTGCCAAGAGAAGCTGTGGCTGCCCCATCCCTGGAGGGGTTCAAGGCCAGGTTGGAGGGGGCTTGGAGCCACCTGGGCTGGTAGGAGGTTTCCCTGCCCAGGGCAGGGGGGTTGGAACTGGAAGAGTGATCAGTCACTGGAACGGGCTGCCCAGAGAGGGGGTGGAGTCCCCAACCCTGACTGTGTTTCAGAGTCAATGAGATGTGGTGTTGGGGGATCTGCTGTAGGGGAGAACTTGTAGAGTGGGGCTGATGGTTGGACTGGATGATCCCAAGGGTCTCCTCCAACCTAGATGATTCTATGACCTTTAAGGTCCCTTCCAACTCGAACTATTCTATGAGACTATGAAGGGAGTGGGAAAGTATCCTTCCCTGCCCCGTGGGACCCCTACCTTGTATCCAATCTTGAGGTCCTCGCACTCCTGGGAGCAGCCACTCAGCTTCTTGTTGAGACACTCGTTGATGAAGCAGTTGAGCTCGTCGGAGCCGTCCGCGCAGTCGTTGTTGTTGTCGCAGAGCAGCGCCTCCGGGATGCACTTCCCGTTCTTGCAGAGGAAGAAGGAGTCGTTGCACTTGTTCTCTGCAGGGGAGGAGAAAGGGGTGAGTGCCAGGAGCTGGGTGGGTGGCCTCCACTCCCTGGCCGTGGCCCCCGTGGGTACCTGGGCTGCTGCAGCGTGGGTTCTTGGGTGCCTCATCCGAGTGGTCGTGGCAGTCGAACTCGCCGTCGCACTCCCATTGCCGGTTGCTGAGGCAGCGGCCGTTGGCGCAGCGGAACTCGTGGGGGCCACAGGTGGGATACTCTGCGGGAGGACGGGGGGCTCAGACGGCGCTGCCCACCTTCCCCAGCCGGCTGGCAACCCTGCTGGCACTGTGGAGCCATGGCACCGGTGCCCAAACCTCCCTGCAGCCTCCTTGGGACAGGGCTGCACTGTAGGAGCCACAGAGGCAGCAAAAGCCGGTGGGTTTGGATCTCTCCAAAACTGCTCTGTGCCAGGGTGGAGGCCCCGCAGTGGGGCTTGAATCACAGAATCTCAGGGGTTGGAAGGGACCTTGAAAGCTCACCCAGTCCAACCCCTCTGCCAGAGCAGGAACACCCAGAGCAGGGCACACAGGAGCCTCCAGGCGGGTTTGGGATGTCTCCAGAGAAGGAGACTCCACCACCTCCCTGGGCAGCCCCTTCCAGCATTCCCTCACCCTCACCATCAAGAAGTTCCTCCTCATATTTCAGTGGAACCTCCTCTGTTCCAGCTTGCACCCATTGCCCCTTGTCCTGTCATTGGACATCACTGAGAAGAGCCTGGCTCCATCCTCCTGACACTCACCCTTTCCAGAGTTATCACCATCCAGGAGGTCCCCCCTCAGTCTCCTCAAGCTCAAGAGACCCAGCTCCCTCAGCCTTTCCTCCTCTGGGAGATGCTCCACTCCCTCCATCCTCTTGGTAGCCCTGCCCTGGCCTCTCTCCAGCAGTTCCCTCTCCTTCTTGAACTTGAGGGGGGAGAGAGCCCAGCTCTCCTGCACCAAACCCTTCCAGCTCTCCCCTCACCCTCCTCTCACATCAAACTCCCTCCTTGACGCTGAAGGGTTCCAGGGTTCCATCTCCAAGCCCAGGAGACCCAGGGTGGGTGCCAGTGGCAGTGCCACAAGAGACAGAGCCCTCTCTGTGTCCCCCCCAGCCCTTCCCCCAGAACAGAACCCACCGCACTCCGGGGACTCATCCGAGCCGTCGCCGCAGTCGTCGTCGTGGTCGCAGACGAAGTGCTTGGGGATGCACTGCCGGTTCCCACACATGAACTCCCGCTCGTCGCAGGTGTTGTTGTACACTGCAACGAGGCATCACCATCAGCCCCCCTGTCCCCAGACCCCCTGCTCTCCTGCCTGCCCCCCCGCTTTCCCCCCCTTCCCAGCCATGGCGGGGTGGGGGGCACTGGGGACAAGAGCTGAGGCTCAGCCCAGCCAGGACCCCGTCCTGAGCCCTCGTCCCACGGCTGGGAACAGCACCCAGGCAGCGCGGTGCCTTCGGCTGCTGCTCCACGGGACGATGCTCCTCCTGTCCTCACAGTTACAGAATCACAGAATCACAGAAGGTCAGGGATTGGAAGGGACCTTGAAAGATCACCCAGTCCAATCCCCCTGCCAGAGCAGGAACACCCAGAGCACATCCCAGAGGAACATGTCCAGGAGAGTTTTGAATGTCTCCAGAGAAGGAGACTCCACCACCTCCCTGGGCAGCCCCTTCCACTGTTCAGTCACCCTCACTGTGAAGAAGTTTTTCCTCCTATTCAAGTGGAACCTCCTCTGTTCCAGCTTGCACCCATTACCCCTTGTCCTATCACTGGATGTCAATGGGCAAGTTGGGGAAAAGCACCCCAATGTCTCTGTGTCCAGGCCGGCTGTGACCACAGCACCCCAGTTCCCTCTTGTGAACCTGATGGGGAAGTGGCCAGGACGAGGCATCCTGTTCTGCCAGGGACCCCAGGGAGTGGGGACAGCCCCCCTTAGGCAGCCCTGGTGTCCCTGCACCCTGCTCCTCTCCAGCCCCTGGCCCCACTGTGCACCCCTGAGCCCTCTGGGGACTCACAGCAGCCGGCAGCCAGGGTCTCATCGGCTCCATCTGCACAGTCCTTGTCACCGTCACAGAGCCAGCGCTCCGGCACGCACACGTAGGTGCCCGGGCACTGGAAGGATCCTGTGCTGCAGGTAGTCAGCCCTGGGGAAGGGAAAAGCAGGAAGGAGACCAAGTCACCCTCACTGCCGGAGAAGGAGGACGCCCATGGGATACAGGGGTCCAGGAGAGCAGCGAGGATCAGGGCACAGGGGAGCAAAGGTGGGAGAAGGGATGGGCAGAGGCAGGAATACGCCCAGAGGGAGCAGCAACACGGCAGGGACCGAGGGAGGTGAGAGCAGGGGCTGGAGTGGACTCACGGCAGCGGCTGTCCTCGTCAGAGCCGTCCCCGCAGTCGTCTGCCCCGTCACACACCCAGAGCTTGGAGATGCAGCGGTGGTTGTTGCACTCGAACTGCACGGGGTAGCAGAACTTGTCTGGGAGGAAGGAGGAGAGGAAGGGTGAGAGCTGGGGCAATGCGGAGAGGACACGGCAGCAAGAGCACAAGCCACCCTGGGCCAGGCGGGCTCCAGGGTTGGAGCCCAGGGTGGTGCTGGGGCTACTGCTGGCCCAAACCTGGTAGCACCCACAGAGGCTTTGCAGCGTGTGGGATTCCCCGCTCTAGAGCTGGGGAGGCTCCTGAGCACCGCTTGCACTTTGTTCAGGGAGGTTGGCACTAAAACCCTAACTCAAGGGAGCCCTAAGTGGCCACCTTCAAAACAGCCACGGCCACTCCCACGTGCACTGAGCAAACAGCACCGGGGCCATTTGCTCTGGTCACAGTCACAAGCCCAAACTGGTGGAATGAGACCACAGAGGGGGAAGAACACGGAGTCTAGGCCTTAGCGAAGGGATGTCAGGGAGAGGAGAGGGCCCTGCCTCCCCTCTGGCATGCTTGCCACCCCTCTCCACCCCACGCTGTCACCCCGGAGTCCCTTGCTCTCCCCACCCTGCCGCTCACTGCAGTGAGTCTCGTCTTCCCCGTTCTCGCAGTCGTTCTCTTTGTCGCAGGTCCAGGTCATGGGGATGCACCTCCCGCTTGGGCAGGCGAAGTAATTGGCCGGACACTTGGGTTTCCTCCCTCCTGGTTTGTGAAGGAGATAGCAGGTAAAGGAGGGCAGCACGGACACGTCCTGCCTCCTCCCAACCCAAAACTGCCCGACTCTGAAGGATTCCTCCCCAAAAACCCCTCTGTGACGCTGCCTCCACCGGTGCCCCTCCGTGCACGGGCTGCGCGGGCCAAGGACGACGGTCCCGCTGTGCAAAGAAAGCACCCACCACCCAAACAGATCCCCCCCAAAGGGGAGCACCCGGCCAGAGGGCCAGCGTGGTGCCCCCCTCCCCATCTCCCAGCCCCGGAGCCCCCTTTTCCTCTCCCTGCTCTCACCTGGGCAGTTGCGCTCGTCCGAGTAGTCTCCGCAATCGTTGGCCCCGTCGCACACCCAGCTCGGGGCGTAGCAGAGAGAGGTGTGTTCACACTTCTGGAACGTGGTACCCTTCACCCCCAGCTTGAAATAGCTGCTGCAGTCGGTGGCAGCTGCAAGGAAGGGACCCCCCCAACCCAGGTGAGGGGCGCTGCTTGCTGGTGGCACAACCCTTCGGTCCGGTGCCCCGCTGTGCCAGCCCTTCCCTCCCCACAGCAGCACCCCACTGACTCTGCCCCACTGCCCCGACTGGCCAGGACCAGCCTTTCTGCCAGGACCAGCCTTTCTGAAGGGTTGGGGGGTGGTGAGGGGCCAGGCGTGGCACAGGGGGCTGGCCACGGGGACAGGCTGGGGTGTCCCCTGCTGAAGGAATGGGAGCCCTTCTCCCTCCCTGATTCAGCACAAGTCTCAAAGACTTAGAGGGGGTGGCAGGGACCCAGACCCTCACCCGCTGGCACAGAGGGCAGGAGCATCTCCAGAGCTGGAGCAGAGCTGGGCAGGGGGGCACTAAGAAATGTGGGGCACTCACTGCATGGGGAGGGGGGGCAGCAGGAAATTGGGAGCACTCACTGCATGGGGAGGGAGGGG